>CAJQZJ010034167.1:3012819-3051121 GCA_907164525.1 Lophiomys imhausi
CACACACACACACACACACACACACACACACACACACACACACACACCTTCTTGGAAGTCTTCTTGAAAGATAAAATAAAAAGGAGAAATCATACATCTCTATTTAAATAAAACAAGGCCTTGTTAGAACATTTTTTGTTCCTGGTACAATGAGCTTCTTTCTTCCTTCCTTCCTTCCTTCCTTCCTTCCTTCCTTCCTTCCTTCCTTCTTTCTTTCTTTCTTTCTTTCCTTTGAGACAAGCTTCCTCCGTGTATAGCCTTGGCTGTCCTGGACTCACTTTGTAGACCAGACTAGCCTTGAACTCACAGAGATCCGCCTGCCTCTGCCTCCTGAGTGCTGTGATTAAAGGTGCCACCACTCTCGGCAATTACAGACAGCTGTGAACTGCCATGTGGGTGCTAGGATTTGAACCGGAGCCCTTTGGAAGAGCAGCCAGTGCTCTTAATCGCTGAACCATCTCTCCAGCCCCATGAGCTTATTTCTTAAAGCTCAGTTAAGGATTAATTCCTTAATTTCCTATCTATGGAAAACTCAAATTCATTCTTCCTTTATTGTTTTCTTTTGATTTACATCATTTGAATACCATTTATTGCTTCTGTCAGATTGAAGAATAATTTTTTTTCTCTTTTTTCCCCCCACATAGAAAATGACTCAAAGCCAAGTGTGGTGGTGGCGCACACCTTTAATCTCAGCACTCAGGAGGCAGAGGCAGGCAGATCTCTGTGTATTCTAGAGCAGCCTGGTCTACAAAGCCAGTCCAGGACAGCCAGAGCTACACAGAGAAAACCTGTCTTGAAAAACAAAACAAACCAAACAAAAAAGCCAAAAAAAAGATAAAAAAAGAAAATGACTCAAGTATCAAATTAATAGTAATCCCTGGGTCATTTGCCTGTATCTCTCCATAAATATAATCTGCCAATTCCAGAAAACTTTCATCATTTTCTCTCTTTCCCTATTTATATATATTTTTTTAGGTTTTAAAATTTTTTGTTATTTTACATGTATGACAGTTTTGCCTGGATATAAGTATGTGTACACATGTGGCCTGGTGTCCCAGGAATTCAGAGGTGAACCCAGGCTTTGTACAAGAGCAATGGCTGCCCTTAATAACCAGCCATCTCTCTAGCTCCCTCCTACTCACATTTTAGTGTCAGTTTAAACATTCCTTTAACTTGTGTTTACTACTTCCAGTCAGAGACCACATCCTAATCAAACTGTAATAATAAATGTATCTCCTTAGTTAGATGGTTTAATAAGAAACAAGAAAAGTATACTGGGGGGGGGACAGTGCTGGAGAGATTGCTCAGTGGTTAAAAGCACTGGCTGCTCTTCCAGAGGATTTGAATTCAGTTCCCAGCACCCACAAAGGCTCACAGCCATCTATACTGTCAGTTCCAGAGGATGCAACATCCTCTTCTGGCCTCCACAGACATCAAGCATGTTGTGGAAAGATATGTATGCAAAAACAAACAAACAAAAACCCTATGAACACAATAAAACAATTTTTTAAAAATCAGGTGTATTTTGGGGCGAATGAGGAGAATTTTAGTTTTTCTCAGGGTACTTGTTAGTAACATTGTTTGTTGAGACAAGATTTTGTGATGGCGCCCAGACTACCCTTAACCTCCTGATCCTCGCACCTTCGCCTTCCCAGTGCTGGGATGACAAGTGTACTCCACTGCATCCAGCAATAATGCATGTCTTACTTTACGAGAAGTGCTGCCAGGGCTGCTGGTGGCTGAGCGGAGTGTATGCACTGCGCTTGCACAAGACCCAAGTTCGGTTCGGTTCCCAGCTTTCACAACTCTCTTAATGCGATAAGGCGCTCACCTCAACCACAAGAACACTTCCGATCGTCCAACTCCTGAAGAGGACTTAAGACCAAAAATCAACGGCGCAAATTTTTTCCCTTTTTTTTTGGGGGGGGGGGGGGAGGGGGGGGACGGATGCGGGCGGTTGTGCTCACCCGCACAGCCCAAGGAAGCGCCGCTGCCTTGGCCGACACTCCCCTCATCCAGGCCGCCTGAGGGACTCCGCCTCTGAGGATCAAGGGAACTACAAATCCCAGAACCCTCATCAGAAGAGACGGAAAGCTACGACAGCGCTTCCGCTTCCGGCCTGGGACTGCAGGATCGGTTCTGGCTCCGGTAGTTTGGAATCAGGTCAAAGAAAAGAGAATTTCCTCCCAAGAAGGTGCGCGTGAAAGACCCAGGGAAGGGAAGTTCCTCACCCGACGCTCAGGATATCACGGCCACCCCAAAACTCACAAGAAACCATCTTGATGCAATCACAAGAGGTTTATTTGGGGGGGAGGGGGGGCTCAGTGCACTGAGGGCGCTACTCGTATCCCACACAGGGGTAGGAGCCGCGACCTCGATGTGGGGGAGAGTAGAGTATTTTATAGGGGAGCACCACAGATTAAGGGGGTGGGGGAAATTACAGGTGGGAAGTACCAGCCCAGCCCATTGTTTACCACAACCCAAGGGGGAGGTGAAATACAGGTGGAATGTACCAGCCCATTAGTTAGTCAGCGGGAAACATCCTACATCTGTTTTTTCTCAGGAATGAATCTAATCTTGTTTTGTTATCTACTTTGTGGTCAGCCAGTTCCTGAAACCCTGGGGGCCCGTGGCCCGATTGACCTTTATTCTTGGTTCCACCCTTTTTATGGTCAGCTAAGTTCCGGGAATCACCTGGCAGCTGGCCTGGCTCTACTGCCGATTTAGGGGGTTTTTTAATAATTTTCATTCCCTTCACGTGTAGGTGCCTTCAACTGTGCCACTGCAAGCATGGCTGTGGAGGACAGAAGGCAACTTGAGTCAGTTCTCTCCTTTCACTACAGGAGTTCCAGGGATTGGACTCAGGCCATCAGGCTTGGCAGAAAGCAACTTCATCCACCAAGTCAACTCATCATCTCATTTTGTTGCCTTTTATTTTTGGCTTTTTCTCCTTTATAAAGAAGATTTTCAATGTGTGTGTTTCTGTGAGGGTATGTACACTTGAGCAATAGCAGCAAGTTCTCTTAGTTCGCTGAGCCTTTAGCCACACAGCCTTTTAAATTTTTTGGTCTTTTATATTTTCCCCATACTATATTTTTTGTAAGTTGGGAGACGGGGGTGTTCTTCGAATGAGTTAAATTCTTTTGTCTCTTACATATCATTGATGTCAGGCAATTCTTATTATGCAGGAGTGTCTAAGACATTTTTGTAGTAACACTTTTTGAGCGCTTATTTTTGGGGGGGTGCCCTTGTATGAAGTTAATGAAGTTATAGTAACTAGTTTAGGCCAGGTATAGGCACATGCCTTTAACACCAGGATTCAAGAGGCAGAAACAGATCTGAGTTCAAGACCACCCTTATCTACATCATGAGCTCCAGGCCAGGTGTAGGGAGAGCCCGTCTCAAAAAGACCAAACGAACTAATTAAATAATAATAGGGGCTGGGAAAAGCCCAGTGGGTAAGAATGCTTGTTCTGAAAGAATGAAGGCCTAGAATCCCCAGCATCCACTAAAGGAGGTGTAAATGGCTACATTGTGGGGCTTATTCTGATCTGCCTAGTCCAACTGAGGCCCTGCCTCAAAAATAGTGTCTGCGTTTTTATCTTGTCTTAAATTACTTTCTATTACCATGACCAAGGCAACTTTTAAAGGAAAGCATTTAATTCTGGGCTTTGCTTACAGTTTCAGAGGTTGAAAATATAACCATCATGGCAGGGAGCATGGTGGCAGGTAGGCAGGTATGGCTCTGGAGCAGTAGCTGAAAGCTTACATATTAAAACAACCATGAGGCATAAAGAGGGCCTGGCATGGGATTTTGAAACTTCAAAGCCCACCTCCAAGTGAGGTATCTCTAACAAGGCCACACTTCCTAATCCTTCCTCAAACAGCTCAACCAACTAGAAAACCAAGTATTCAAATGTATGAGCCTATAGTGGCCATTTTCATTCAAACCACCACATTCCACGCACTAGTCCCCAAAGACTTATAGCTGTCTCACAATGCAAAAATGCATTTAACACAACCTCAAAAGCCCAACAAAAGATTTGACTCCAACATTAAACTTCCTGGTGCTTTTTCTTCCCATTTTGTATTTCTCTTTGCTGCACTTGTTCTTTTTCATTGTAGATCTGCATAAGAGTGATCACAAATAATTTTGTCCTAGTTTACTGTTCTATTGCTGTGAAGAGGCAACATGACCAAAACAACTCATAAAGAAATCTGAGGGCTTGCTTACAGTTTGAGGGTTAGTCCATGACCATCATGATGGAAAGCATGGCAAGAGGCAGGCATGGTATGGTACTGGAATCAGAATCTGAAAATTTACATCTGATCCACAAGTAGGAAGCAGAAAATGGGCTTGACATGGGCTTTGAAACTTTAAAGCCCCACTCCCAGTAACACATCTCCAACAAGGCCTCCTAATCCTTCCCCAAAGCAAGTAGGAGCCAAGCATTCAACTATATGAGCCTATAAAGGTCATTCTCATTCAAACCACATGCCTGTATATGTGTGTGTGTATATGGATGTATGTATGTATACATACCTAGTCCCCATGAAAGTTAAAATGGGGGATACTGATTATGAGCTACCAGGTGGGTGCTGGGAACGAGATCCATATCTTCTGCAAGATCAACAATTGTTCTTAACCACTAAGCAATCTCTCTTGCCCCACCCTTTGACATTCTTATACATATGTATGTATAAAGTATTTTGGTCATTTTCACACACTTTTCCTCATCTCTCTCCCAGCCTCATTGGACTCCTTTCCAACAAGTCCCCCTTCTATTTACATTTTTAAAATCACCCACTGAATTTTAAGTATGTTAGTGCATGTGGATGCCCCAAAGCCAACAAAGTTGCTTTCATGAAGATAGGTAGGGGCTAATTATTGAAGCATGGACAAATTACCGGTAAACACACCATTGAGATAAATTACTCCTGCTCTCCCAGCAACCACTAAGCTCCTTAGAGGGTTTTGAGTTCTTGGCAGCTGCAAATATTAGTCTTATCAATACACTACATTGGCAGCCAGGGTGCCCTCACAGTGTATAGAAACTAGGTTGTGACATTGCTCCTCTCCAGCTATGCCCCAGAACTCAAAACTGTTATGCTAAGCAGACCATCTATATGAGGAAGGCCACTCCAGATGTACTCTCTTGTACCTCAAGGAATTGTCTTTTGACAAAACCAAGAGTGGATTTCTCCAAAGCACTGCCTCAGCCTCTGGCCTTCACCATACCAGTGTACTGTATTATTCTCCAATGGAGATTGGAGAGATAGCTCAACATTAGTATCATTTACTGCTCTTACAGAGGACCTGTATTCCATTCCCAGCATCCACATCAGGCAGCTCACAACTACCTGTAATATAAACTCCAAAGTATCTTAGGCTTTCTTCTGGCCTCTTTGGGGACCTGCCTGCATGTATGTGGTGCACATAAATTAATTCAGGCACCCATGTTAACCGTAACACTACTCAAAAGTAGCAAAGTTAAAAACAAATCAACCTAGGTGTTCATTAATAAATGGACTGAGAGCCTGGCAGTGATGGCACACCTTTAATTCCAGCACTCAACAGGCAAAAGCAGGCGGATCTCTCGAGTTCAAGGCCAGCCAGAGAAACGTCACCAAAGAAACAAAAAAAATAAAAAAAATGGGTTGAGAAATGGCTCAGCAGCTAAGATTGCTCTTCCAGAAGACCAGAATTTGTTTCCCAGCACCATTGTTGGGTTGTTCACAACCTTTAACTACAGCTCTAGGAGATCCTTCTTCTAGCTCACTTGGGCACCCAAACATAAGAATACACACACAATAATAAAATGAAAAAAATATGATACACAGAATGGAGCTTTATTCAGTCATAAAGAAAAAAAAAACAAACCTAGGTAATTTGTAGGGAAAATGATGGAACCAAAATAGCCCAGAACAAGAGTGACAACTTTCTCTCATGCACAGAATAAAACAAAACAAACACAAAACAAAACAAAAACCATGGAAGTAAAGAAGATGGGGGCTTTAGGGGAAGGAAATCAGAAGAGGACAACACAAGGTAAAGGTGTATATGAATATGAGAGTACATTATATACACATCTGAAAATGTCAATGTAGCTCTGAAAATAGTGTTCTTGTCTATCATGAAGTTCCAGGTTCAATCCTCAACACCATACATTGACTAAGAACCATAATACATTGGGAGCAGAGCAGGACTGAAAAGTTCAAGGTCATCCTTGACCACATATCAAGATTGAGGACAGTCTTGAATATGAGACCCTATTTCACACACACAGAACAAAACATGAAAGAAACCCCGACACTTTTCCTGAAACATGCAAGTAGTCAATAAGTGTCTAAAAAGAGAGGTTTGGACAGATGGCTCAGCAGTTAAGAGCACTTTACTGTTCTTGCAAAGGACTCAAGTTTAACTCCCGGTACCCAAGTCAATTAGCTCAAAACATCCTATAATTCCAGCTGCCTCAGGCACCTATTATGCACTTTACACATATGCACGTGTGGGCACACACACATACATACTATGTTTAAACTTCTGTGGTCTCTGTATTATCAAAACTCTTAACAGAAGCAATATTTAAGAAAGGGAAGGTTTAGGGTCATGGATTCAGAGGGCAAAAATCTACCATGTCAGGAAAGTAATGTTGGCTAGAGTGGTTATGTGGCATCAGGAGCTCGTGGTGCAGATTGTTCACATCTTGGCAAATCAGAAGTAGAGAGGTGGACCAAAATTGTTGGCAGGGTCAGCCTTCAAAGACCTACCCCTACAGTCTTCAAAAACAGTCCCACCAGCTGGGGAAGATCACATGTCCAGACAGAGGCTTGTAGGAGACATTTCACTTTCAAAGCATACTGGTTTCAAACAAAATTCAATCTGGCTTCAATTATACTATATTAGCTGCTCTTCCAGAGAACCTGGGTTCAATTCCCAGCAGCCACAAGGAGGCTCATTAAGTGTCTATAACTCCAGACCCAGAGGATCTGATACCCTCTTCTGACCACCTTCTTGGGCAAGAGGCATGTACCTAGTGCACAGGCATACATGCAGGCAAGACACACAAATAAAAACAAAACCTCTGCATTATTTCACATATGGAACCTGAAAAAAAATGAACTCACAGAAGTAAATCACTACAGTGGCTGCCAGTGATTAAGGTTTAGGAGAAATAAGGAGATAACTGTTTAAGACTGTTATGTCACCACTGAGACAACAGAGAACAATGTACTACTGTCCACCAGAAACTGGCTAAGACATTAGGTGTTGGTAAAGTGGCCATTTTAGTTCCTGACAAATGAAGACTCTGTGAAACCTAAGATGGGCTTTCCTGGTTACACTCCAAGAAAAGTCCCTGCCACATCAATCAGCATCCATTTCCACAACCTATACAACTATGCATTCTCTATTTTGCTAAGCATTAGGTGTTTTCATATCAAATATGAAATATTAACTATGTAGACCAGCAAGTTGGCTCAGCAGGTAAAAAGTACTTACCTCCAAGCCCAACCACCTGAGTTCAATTCCCAGGACCCACGGGGTGGAAGGACAAAGTCAATTCCTGAGTTGTCCTCTGATCTCCACACACATCATGCTGTGCACCGCCACCCCAAATAAATAAATGTAATATAAAAAAAATTTAACTATGTCAGGTGAGGGATATGTTAATTAGTTTGGATGTAGATTCAGTAAACAAAATTAGTGCCAATTCTAAATATATTAATACAATGTGGCATTTTATCTTTGAGGCAGAATTGTAAGCTGGAGGTGTCTGGAGTGTACAATGAGACTCTCAAAAACTAAATAAACTCAGACTGGGCATGGTGGTGCACACCTTTAATCCCAGCACTGGGAAGGCAGAGACAGGCGGATCTCTGTTAGTTCAAGGCCATCCTGGTCTACAAAATGAATCCAGGACAGCCATGGATACATAGAGAAACTCTGTCTCAAAAAAAAAAAAAAAACAAAAAAAATAAAAACCAACAACAACAAAGAAACAAAAACAAAAAACTAAATAGACTCAATCCTGTCTAAGAATTATTTTAAAAGTAAAGCTTGATAAGTCTAATATGAGATTTCTTATAATACCCTGTGAAATTAAATACAAAGTGTTCTCTGGCTTTTATGTAGAATATTATGTATAGAATTAGTAGATCCACTTGGTCTCAAGTCTAGTTCAAGTTCGGTTTCCTTAGTGATTTTAAGACTCAATGTTACTATCAATTTATTATCAGAGTACTTAAAATAGTCTTATATTCTACTCATAATGCTATTTTTCTCTACATATATGCTAATAATTGTAATAATTGCTTTCCACATTGAGTATTCTATTTCTGAGATATCTTTACAACCATGACACCCTTACAATGAAGTAACCATCTTACCTCCTCTTCGGTCTATTTATGCCCTAACAAATGAAATGAGTCACTTATTGGCAACACAGAGTTTTTCTAAACATTATCAGCCAGGCACAGTGGGCCATTACCGAAGTCACAACATTTGAGAGGTTAGTACTGGAGGATCATTAGTTTGAGGTCAGTTTGGGCTACACAGTGAGTTCAAAGCCAAGCCTGGACCTTACAGCAAGACTTTGTCTCAAAACTAAATAATTTTTTTTTTTTTTTTTTTTTTGGTTTTTCGAGACAAGGTTTCTCTGTGTAGCCCTGGCTGTCCTGGACTCACTTTATAGACCAGGCTGGCCTCGAACTCACAAAGATCCAAATAATTTTTAAAAAGTATTATTTATTAAGACAATTTCAGTCTCCTGGTCACTTCTAAAGTAACTTTTAAAAGGACCACACACAAACTGTGATCAAGAGTGATTTTATTAGGTGGGCAGTGGTGCCTTTAATCCTAGGCACTCAAGAGGCAAAGGCAGGCAGATCTGAGTTCAAAGCTAGCCTAGTCTACAAATTGAGTCCAGGTCAGCCAGGGCTACACAGAGAAACCCTATCTCAAAAAACAAAAGACTTTTTTCAGTAGGTTGCAAAGATGGTTTATGCAAATAAATGTGATATGCTGAATGAACAAAATGAAAGAAAAATATGTATTCCAGAAATCATCTGTGTAGAATCATTTAACACAGAATATCAACTGATGGTGACAACAGTCAATAAATTAGATAGTGTACTTAATCATAATGACAGTACATAAAAAACAAAAATAGTTATCATGAATTGTTACAAAGCTTGAGCCAGGCATGGTGGCGCATGCCTTTAATCCCAGCACTCAGGAGGCAGAGGCAGGAAGATCTCTGTGAGTTCAAGGCCGGCCTGGTATACAAAGTGAGTCCAGGACAGCCAGAGATAGAGAAACCCTGTCTCAAAAAAAACAAAGTGTTACAAAGCTCAAACGTGTCAAGGATAGGCATACCTACCTTTCCTTCTTTTATTCAGTATATACTGAGAAAAGCCTAGCTGGAGCACTTAGGATAAGAAAAGGAAAAAGTCACCCAAGTAAGGAAAGTAAAATCGTTTCAGGTGACAGGGCGTCAATTTACAAAATGAGTCCATAAAAAAAATTTAAGATTGCAGGGCTTGGTGAAGCACGTTTTTAATCCCAGCACTTGAGCGCGAAAGGCAGGCGGATCTCTGTGAGTTCAAGGCCAGCCTGGTCTACAGAGTGAGTCCAGGACAGTCAAGGATACACAGAGAAACCCTGTCTCAAAAAACCTAAAAAAAAAAAAAAAATTTAAGATATTCATAAAACTTAAATGATTTTCAAGTCAACAATGTCTTCACATACTACAAACTTAGAAAACAAAATATTATATACCCTATAAAACTACATAAAATGATAGAGAACAAAATTAAACAGGAAAAATCTAAACCACTATGAACAAGTTTATAAACAAATGGTAAGGTATCCCATGCACATTGAGAGGATTACCACTGTTACCTACCCAAAGTGCTTTGTAGATTTACTGCCATTATACTAACAATTCTAACGGCATTTCCCCACAGGTATATAAAAAGAATTCCAAAATCGTAAGAAACCAAAACCTTTCAGATAAGCCCCAAACACTTAAATAAAACTTTTAGGCTTGACGATGTATTACAGAGCTGGAGAAGAAGTTTAGTTGGTAGAATGTTCACTTAGAGTGAAGTTTGCTGCCCAACCCCAACACAAAAATAAGAGTGTGGTGGTGCATTCCCATAATCCTACTACTGGAGAGATAGAAGCAAGAAGAGCAGAATTCCAAGATCATTCTTCATTGTTAATTTCAAAGCCAATCTAAGCTCCATGAAACCTTGTCTTAAGGAATAACAGCAAAAAAATAAAACCCATTACATAGGTAGAAATGAAACAGTACAATATTGATACAGACAACATAACAAAATTATCTAGAAATAAACTAGTAACTGCTAGACACAGGGCACATACCTTTAATCCCAGCAATCTGGGAGGCAGAGACAAGTGGATCTCTGAGTTTGAGGCTCACCTGGTCTACAAAGCAGGTCCCAGGACAGCCAGATCTACAGAGAGATTATCTCAAAAACAAACAAAAAGAACAAAAAAAAAAAAAACCCTCTTATATAGTCAACATAATTTCAACAATGAGTTTAGAACTATAGCTTGGTGGTAGAACATGTGCCTGGCACTCATAAGGCTACAAGTTCAATTCCTAGCACCAAAAGAGAAACAATAAAATGCTTATAAGCAAATTTTCAACAAAACTATCATAGCATCATGAAAAGGAAAGTTGAACAAATGAAACTGACAAAAATGGATATGCCAGCAAAATAAGTGCACCATTAACTGTGTTGTGTGTGTATGTATGTGTGTGTATGTGTGTGTATTCAACAGGTTAAAGAAAAAGAAACTAGTAAAAGAAATATAGTTAAGTTGGGTTGGCTAGCTCAAACCCAAAATCTCAGAACTCAAGAGGCCTGGGGAAGAAACACTGCTGCAAGTTTAAGGCAACCCTGGTCTACACTGAGTTCTATGCTATCTATTACCTCAAACAAACAAAACCCTGAAAGTAAAACCTAAACTGTAACACAGTAAGTCTCCAAGAATGCTTCCTGACACACCAGCAAAGAATTTGGGAGCTGACATGAAAAAAAAGGCAGTAAAACCAGAAATAATTAGGGTCATATCAAACTAAAGATTTTGAACAACAGCAAAAAACAAATTTGAAATGGCATGTACAGAAATAGAAAAAATATCTGTAACCCATTTATATTAAAATTGCTCTATGTCTAAAACACAGTAACTCAGGTAGCCTCACAGCAAAATACACATACAAATGGCTTATAGATTAAAAAGAAAGCGGGCATGATGGCACTCACCTTTAGTCCCACATTCAGGAGGCAAAGGCAGGCGGATCTCTGAGTACAAGGCTAGTCTGATCTACAAAGTGAGTCCAGGACAATCAGGGATACACAGAGAAACCCTGTCTGGAAAAGTCAAAAAAAAAAAAAAAAGAAAGAAAAATGCAAATCAAAACTATGAAGATACCATCTTACATTTTTAAGTGGCACACAGAAAAAAGTAAAAAGATAACCAATAAAAAGACTAGGTACATCATTGTAAATATAAATTGATAATCATTACAGAATAATACAGACACACTGAATTATGTCTATCATTACTGCAACAAGCCCACTTTTGGGACTGTATCTGAGAACATAAGATCATCAATTTAAAGAGATAGCTGCACTCACATTCAATGCAACAATACCCCTAACAGTCAAGGAATGGAAAAGAAGTATCCACAGACACAATGAAGGATAACTGAATGCCTTAAAACAACTGACCATAACATGATCCACCTTGAGAACATCATGTAAGTTGATATGAGCCATATAAACAGCTAGGCATGGTAGCATGTCTGTAACTCTAGCAGTAAAGTCTGAGGCAGAACAGTTGGGAGTTTGAGGTCAGTCTGAGCTACAGCAAGCCCCTGTCACAAAAATAAAACAGCTAGGTAGAGCTAATACAGATATTACATGACCTAACAAATAGTCTAAAGAAAAGCTGAACTCCAATCAGAGAATGGAATAATATGTCTTCCAGAGACTTGGACTCGAGAGAAAGGGATTGTACTGATCAGATCCAAACCTACTTATGGAAGTACTTGAACACTATGCAAAACCAGGTGATTTCAGTGCTAGTAAAATATATACTTAAGACAATATAAAGAACAACATATGGTGGCTCACACCACCTGTCACACCTGTAATCGAAGCACTCAGGAGGCTGGGCCAGTACTGCAATGAGCTAGAGACAAGAGTCTAGGCTACATGATTTTCATACTACCTGGGTCACAAAGTGAGACTGTCTCAAAAAATAAAGAGAAAGAGAAAGACAAAGGAGGGAAACAGTGCAGAAGGGGTATATGACACAATAAATAACAAGTAATAAGTAGGTGGGAGTTTGTGTTCATTATTTCACAATGCTGACATGAGACATATAATAGACACTAGGTATAAACAACAGTTTCAATCATATCAACTGGAATATTTTAAAGAGGAAAGCCTGTAATGGAATTTAGAAATTTATAATTGAAGTCATAAAAATACACAAATGTAGAAATATTCAAAGTTCATCTAGAAGCACCCAGGAAATCCACGTGTTGCCACCCAAGACTTTAAGAGTGAAGAAAATCCCCTATTACACAAATGTAGTTTGTGTTCAGTCTGTAAACACCACATAAAGTCAAATGTAAAGTTACTCCCCAAACTTCAGTAAAACTTTCCTCAACTGTGAAATGAGTGAACAGTTAAACTCTATGACATTTCTACATGTCTACATCAACACACATGGAAACACTGAAGGTTTTTGTTTCCTATACTACAAACCTTGAGTTCTTGTATCGTGAGATTCTGATCTCTCCCACAATCCTTAAACTCAGAGCATCCTCAGATTGAGTTGATTTTACAACAAATAGCAACTGAATGTTTTTATACATTGCTTATTAATAAGACTTGTATACACTGCGAATTCTAATTGCAAAGGATGGATCAAGGGCTTCCAGAACAATTTTTTGAATTCCTTACATTCAAAAGGCTTTCCCCCCAATGGGGATTTTCATGTTCATTAGCATCAGCAGAAGCAGTGAAGGCTTCCCTGCAATCCTTATATTCGTATGGTTTCTCTCCTGTGTGTTTCCGTAAATGTTTATTAAGGCCTGAGTGCTCTGTAAAGGCTTTTCCACAGTACTGACACACATAGGGTTTTTCTCCAGTGTGAATTCGCATGTGAACTCGAAGGTATGAGGACCACAAAAATGACTTTCCACATATTATGCACTGAAAAGGCTTCTCTCCAGTGTGGGTTCGCATGTGAACAGGAAGGTAAGAAGAACATGTAAATGTTTTCCCACATACTGTACACTGAAAGGGCTTTTCTCCAGTGTGAATTTTCAAATGCACATTAAGATAAGAGGAAGAAGCAAAGGCTTTCCCACAGTGGTCACATTCAAAGGGTTTCTCTCCTTTGTGACTTCTTATATGTGCAATAAGGCCTGAGGAAGTACTAAAGGCTTTTCCACATTCTTGGCATGCATAGGACTTCTCCCCAGTGTGGTTTCGTAAGTGTATAGTAAGGCCTGAACGAGCAGTGAAGTCTTTCCCACAGTAAGTGCATTTATAAGGTTTTACTCCAGTGTGAATTCGAAAGTGGGTCTCAAGGGATGAAGAGTTTCTAAAGGATTTTGTGCACACCTTACACTGAAAAGGTCTCTCAGAACTATGAGTTTTTATGTGTACAGTAAGTTGAGCAAAGCTAATAAAGCCTTTCCCACATTCCTTACATTCATAGGGCCTTTCACCAGTATGTGTTCTTATGTGTTTAGTAAGGCATGAGCGCTCAGGGAAAGTTTTCCCACACTCTTTACATTCGTATGGTTTCTCTCCGGTGTGAGTTCGCATATGAATACGAAGATAAGAAGATCGTGTAAATGTTTTGTCACACTGATTACACTCAAATGGTTTCTCTCCAGTGTGAGTTCTTAAATGTCCAACAAGAGATGAGGAATGAGCCAAGGCTTTCCCACACTGATAACATTCAAAGGGCTTTTCTCCTGTATGAATTCTTATATGTTCAACAAGGCCAGAGGACGTACTGAAGGCTTTCCCACATTCCTTACACTCATAGGGCTTCTCACCATTGTGAATTAGTACATGCTTAGTAAGGCCTGAACGTGCAGTGAAGTCTTTCCCACAGTAATTACATTTGTATGGTTTTATTCCAGTGTGAATTCGAAAGTGAGTCTTAAGGCATGAGGAATTTCTAAAGGTCCTTGCACATACCTTACATCGAAATGGCTTCTCACCAGTGTGAGTTTTTATATGTTCAGTTAGTTGAGCAAAGCTGGTGAAGGCTTTCTCACATTCTGTACACGGATAGGGCCTCTCTCCAGTATGTTTTCTTAAGTGTATTGTAAGCCAAGAACGACCACTAAATGCTTTCCCACATACTTTACATTCATAGGGCTTTTCACCTGTGTGAGTTCGTATGTGACCTAGCAGGTAAGAGGAACGTGTAAATGCCTTCCCACATATATTACACTCAAAGGGCTTCTCTCCGGTATGAGTTCTCAAATGTGTAGTAAGGTAAGAGGAAGATGCGAAGGCATTCCCACACTGGTCACACTGATACGGTTTCTCTCCAGTATGACTTCTCATATGTTCAGTAAGGCGTGAGGGTTGAATAAAGGTTTTCCCACATTCCTTACACTCATAAGACTTCTCTCGAGTGTGTTGTCGTAGATGTACAATTAAGCTTGAGCGCTCCGTGAAGGCTTTCCCACATTCCTTACAGTCATAGGGTTTCTCCACGGTGTGGCTTTGCATATGGATATTAAGGTACACAGGATGTGTAAAGAATTTTTCACATTTCTTACATTGATAGTATTTTTTTTCAGTCGGAATTACAACATGCCCATCATGGCTTATAGGATGAGTAAGAGCTTGCTCACGCTGCTCTGATTTGTGAAGATGAGAAGAACTATGTGCCTGAAGTTCTAACTGATTAACAAACGTTGTCCCACAGTCACTGCACTCAATGGATCTTTCTAGAGTGTACATTCTCTGGGAATCAACTGGAGTCAAAGTAAAAGGTTTCGCACAATGGCTCAACTGAAAAATGTTCTCTTCAGTACAAGTGTCCTTAAGTGGTGGCAGAAAGTCCTTTCCATACGAGTTACACTCTGAAGTGTTCTCTGTATCTGGAGTACTAATGTGAGTCTGAGGGCATGAATCTTCACTGAAAACTGTTCCAATTTGTACAGAGTCACCAAGCTCCCCTCCATTGTGTTCTCTTTCCTATTGATAAAGGGTAAAAAGATGATTAGAGGATTTTTCGGGCTAGTCCAGGAAGATATAATTGTGGGAATTCTGATGCACTAAAATTCACAATGTATTTGGGGTATCACTTTATGCTGAGTATGTTGGTTTACTACTATAATCCCAGTACTCTGGAGGCTGATGAAAGAGTGCCACAAGGGAAGGCTACCTTGAGTGACAGTGAGCCCTTCTCTGAAAAAAGGAGTAAACAAAAAAGGAAATGACAAAGAAAAAAGGAAGAAAAAGAGGGTAAGCTAAAAGGGTTCCCTTGTTGTTACAGCTATGTCTCTCAAATATCTTTCATTTGTATCTATTTTATTAATGAATTCCTAATCTTCCCTGACCTTCGACATTAGGATCCTTAATCCCCCAACGCCTCACTGAGGAGCTAAGGACAACTAATGAGTTCTGGGAGGAAAAAACCCTCAGTTTAGGAGTATGGTTCCTAGTAGGTCAACCACGCTCCAGTGAATGGCTCTACACACACCAAGGATCCACCTCCTACAGGCTAGCATGAATTCAAACTGATAGACTATCTATTCTAAAAAAGGTTATACAGTTGGTGGAGATAAGAGAGGTGGAGGTTGATCTTGGAGGGGTTAGGAGAAATGGGAGTTGAATATTATAAAAATACATTATATAAGATAGTCTCAAGTAAAAATATTTTTTAAAAAAGAAACATCCTGGGGCTGGGAGGACTGCTCAGGGGTTAACTGCACTTGTTGCTCTTCCAAAGTACCCAGGTGAATTTTCCAACACCCACATGACAGCTCACAATTGTCTAACTCCAGTTCCAGGGAACCAGATGGCCTCATCTGTTCTCCAAGGGCACCAGAAATGCACATGGCACACAGACGTATATGCAGGGAAAGCACCATAAAAATTAAAGTAAATTTCATTTCTGTGAGTCTTACCAGTTGCATTCCATTTGACATATCTGACCAAGATATATCCTGCTGAAGTGCTGTTCTTTTTGTCTTAAGGTGCATTTCCCATTCTAAAGTGAAACCAAAAAACATATAAAAGGATTTTCATAACAAATGGAAGGTTAAAATTTAAAAAACAGTCAAAAAAAAACTCTCCACCTCATTTGGCCAGGAGTGGTGGAGCACACCTTTAGAGCCAGAGGCAAGCAGACCTCTGTGTGTTCAAGGCCAGCCTGGTCTATAAAGTTGAGTTCCAGGCCAGAACTTCACTTGTGTTTTTCTCATATTAAAATACACTAAACAATAAAATGAAGCGAGATTAAAGTAACTATCTAAGTTTAGAATTTGATAAGCATAGGATTTGATGTCACATCTGTAATAATTTACAAATTTTTCTAATAAAATTAAAATGGGATAGTAAACAGAATAATCAGAGAAAGAACAAAAAACTGGTGCATCACAGGTGCTATACATTAGCTTTTTCTATGAAAATTAAATTGTGTTTCCAAGATCTCAGCTTCCAAATTCAAGGTGGTCTTCTGACAGTTCCCTCAACATATTTCCAAACATACATAACTTGACAATGACAAGAAATGTTTTCAACAAATACCAACCTTGGAGAATTCCTTGCTCCATTACTGTCAACTCTACTTTCTGTTCCAACCAAGAGATCAGGCTGGGTTTGAACAGCTGACCTCCTAGATAAAGAGAAAGATACATCAATGGAAAAGGCTGATGTAAACTCCCCAATGATAGAAAACCACGTTCCTCAAGAAAGACTTAAAATAATTAATAGCTCAGAATACAAATATTTATTGCTATTGATGACTAGAAATTTTCTATGAGCCATCAAACCCACATTCAGAACTAAATGGACATCTAAAAAACACTGGGGAGGACCAAGTCTGTTTATGCACAGATGTAATCACAACACTCACAACACTGAAGCAAGAAGAAGAAGGGGTCCAGCCCAGTCATGGCTACAAGGCTAAATAGTGAGACCTGTCTCAAGAAACCAAAAAAATGGCTGAGGATCTAGTTCAGTAGTGGAGCACTTGCCTAGACTGTACAAGGTCCTAAATTAAATCCTCACTACTGCCAATAAACAAACAAACAAACATTAATGGCATGTAATGTCCCTATGCCTTCATTATTAATGAAAAGTCTATGCTTTAAAGACATGTAAAATAAAATGCACTAAACCATTTCTTCCAAAAAAGATCTAATTTTAGAAGTAATGAAAGTGTTATAAAGTCACGCCAGTCACATCCCCCAGGGATACAGATCAAATCTAAGGCCTCATATGAATGAACAAACACTCTACAATAGAGAAACATCCACCCATGGATCTTCATTCTTATAGGGGAAAAAATGATAGCACTAGTTCTTATCTTTAGAAACATAGTCATAAAGATCGTTAAAATAAAGACTGGAGACATGGCTCAGCAGTTAAGAGCACTGGCTGTTCATCCAAAGGACCCAGGTTCAAATCCCAGCACCATATGCCAGTTCACAGCTGTCTGTAATGGCCGGGTGTGGTGGCACATGCCTTTAATCCCGGCACTCGGGAGACAGAGGCAGATGGATCTCTGTGAGTTCAAGGCCAACCTGGTCTACAAAGTGAGTCCAGGACAGCCAAGATACACAGAGAAACCCTGCCTCGAAAAACCAAAAAAAAAAAAAAAAAAAAAATTGTTAAAATAAGAATGACAGTGGAATGTGATAGCACACATCTGTTATACCAGTTCTCAGAAGACTGAGATAGGAGAATTACTGGGAGCGCAAAGCCAGCCCGAGCTATAAAGTGAGACCTTTCGTCAAAACAAAAACAAAACAAAAAAGAGGAAGAATCTCAAAATAACATTATTGGTATAGTAATAGTGATACTACTAATCACCATTTAGTTGAGAACTGCTGTGATGGCTTAAATTATGTTAAGAGATTTAATATGCTATTTCCCCTTTTCTGAGCTGAAACCACATTCTAGAACACTATTTCTGTTCTCTGACAAAGCTAGAATAAATGATGGCAGTCTTACCTACTGTGGCCAGGTTCTGGTAGTTCTCCAGCATCACATCTCTGTACAGGTTTCTCTGAATTGGATCCAGTGAAGTCCATTCTTCCTGGGTAAAGTCCACAGCCACATCTTCAAAGGTCACTGAGTCCTGAACCATCACATAAACAGCAGCTTGAGCAAAGTAAACATCACCTATGCTCACTGGAGAATGAGGAAGTAACATCCATGCCTATAAGAGACTAAGGTCTCCCATAATCTATCTCAGGTCTCAATATTCCTAGAATATTGCTCTGTCCACAGTCACTCTGTAGACCTATAGATTTCCGCACCTCTCACAAATAAATTTTTATCACTCTACTCACCTTACTCCCCTATGTTGTGCCACACTCCCAAGCATATTTCAAACTTATTAGGTGATTATAAATAAATTTACTTCTTTTAAAATGGAGATTTTCATCTCTATCATTTGTCAGAACACAAAATAATAAATATTTAATCACTAACAGAAGTTAAGACACATGATTACTAAAATATTGAGATAATTTTCAGGGTAATCCCTCACCTATATAAGATACATGCATTTTCTGGAGAAATTCAACTAGAAATTTAGTCTTGGCATGGATTTTTGGTTGCTGCTTTGTTTTGTTGTGAAGGCAAGTCTACTTATGAGAAAATGAGCCTTCTTGGTCAGTTTTACATTAACTTTGGATCCCTTAATACTCATCCTCAGAGTACAGGTTAAGAAATTGTTCCTTCTACCAAGAAATCCATTTCTCTCCATGACTTCCTATATTTTAAAAAAGTCAATCCTAGCTAAATGCATAAAATAGAAAATATATTTTCCTTGAACTTACCACCTGTTGTGTCTCTATGAAGGTATGTCTTGTCAAAACTTCCTGCTCTACTGCTAAATCTTTGGTTTGTAGTTGCTTTTCCACTTCTGGAATTAAACCCACAAAGTAAGATTAGTTTTAAATAACATAACAGTACAGCAAAGGAGTTAAAAATGTCTCTACGGTTTTCTAAATAAATTTGGTGAGCAAACTGAAGATTGAGAGGAAAATTTGCTAAATATTAATTCTGCCAAATTTAATTCATGGTAATAAAATAAAAACAAGTTACCATAAAGAGAAATAGAAATACATGAAAGTACAGCATGGTGTACACAACACCAATCCCAACACACATGAACCTAATGCTGCACAATCAACTATTTAAAGCTATACCATAATAAAAAAAAAGAAAATCATTCCAGAAAAAATCCAGGATATACAGTTGAGACTGTGTTTTACCACTGCCCCCTCCACACATACACAGACAGACAAATGAACTTGGCACTCCAGGAAGCAGAGGCAAGTGAATCTCTGTGAGTTCAAGGCCAGTCTGGTCTACAAAGTGAGTTCCAGGCCAGTTAGGGCCAAACAATGACTCAAAAAATAAAAATAAAAACCCAAAAGCAAAACATAATGAACTCAATGAACTTGAAACACAAAATGCTATCTCATGAGATCTCAGAATTTGGAGAGACAAAAAGTAAGAACACTGGTCAATGTTGCTCTTCAAAACCACTTACCTTGAAGAACTCCTCCTCTCTGTGTGGTCACCAATTCTTCTTTCAAGCAAGTCAAAGTACTGGGTTTGATAAGTGTCTGACATCCTATACACAGACAAAGTTGTGTTAATGGAAGAGAGGACAAACTTTTCTATGATTCAGGTCTATAATACAACTTTTTCTCAATAGTCTCATGTAGCCCAGGCTAACCCCTCAAACTTGCAAACCTACTGGGATTACAGCCATGCACAATCAAAGCCAGCTTTTGGTCTATAATTCTAATGAATTGCAGTAATTATTTCAAAAGGACTAAAAAGATAAAACTTTATCCCATGATCCCAAAAATCTCTGACCACTAAAATACTAAACAATTTCATATTAAGATTTCTGATTAAATAAATCACAGTAATATTTGCTAGGCAATAAAATAAGCCATTACCTTATAAATAGTATAGTTAATCAAATTCAAATAAAGTCATAAAACAAACACAACACTAACTAGAAAGTGCCATTCAATTTATCAAAGAAGAAGACAAGAACATACATTTCAACACAACTAGGTAATACATATTTTAAGAATCATCATAGTGAGCCACTGAGATAGCTCATTGAGTATAAAAGCTTTCCACATAATGCAGACAATCTCAGTTCAATTAGTTTTTTGGGTTTTTTTTTCCCCTGAGACAGGGTTTCTCTATGTAGCCCTGGCTGTCCTGGAACTCACTTTGTAGACCAGGCTGGCTTCAAACCCAGAAACCAGCCTGCCTCTGCCTCCCAACTGCTGAAATTCAAGGCATAGCCAAGCTAGAAGCCACATCTTGACTGTCAATGTCACACTTGGGAAAAGGGAACCTCAAGTGAAGAACTGCCTCCATTAGACTGGCCTATGGGCATGTCTGTAGAACCTTTATTTGATTGTTAATTAATGCAGAAGGGCAAGGTCTATATAACAGAGGTGGCTGAGAAAGTCAAAGGGAGTAAGCCTGTAAGCAGGTCTCCTCCATGGTTTTTGTTTCAGGTTCTGCCTCCAGGTTTCTGCCTTGACTTCCCTCAAGGATGGACCATTAAACCTCTTCCTCCTCAAGTTGCTTATTTACTCAGTGTTTTATCACAGCAACAGAAAGCAAATTAAGACACCAAATATCAAAAAATCAAATACACTGGGCATGGTGGCACACGCCTTTAATCCCAGCACTCAGGAGGAAGAGGCTGGAGTATCTCTGTGAGTTTGAGGCCAGCTTGGTCTGGTCTACAGAGTGAGTTCCAGGATAGGCAGATTACACAGAGAAACCTTGTCTCGAAAACCAAAAACAAACACAAAACAGCAACAGCACACATCTGTAATCCCCAGCATTCTTATAATGAGATGAGAGGCAAAAATAGGGGAGAATTGGCCACGTACAGTAGCAAAAATAATAATGACCCTTCCTCAAACGATAAGGTGGGAGCAGAGAACTGATTCCCAGTAAGTTGTCCTCTGACTTCCACATGTGTACTGTTGGCACATGTGCACCTGCACTCATACACACAAAACAATAAAAATAAATCTCTTTTGTTTTTGTTTTCTGAGACAAGGTTTCTCCAAATAGCCCTGGGTTGTCCTGGTAGAGCCTGTAGAGCAGGCTGGCCTCGATCTCAAAGACATCCACCTGCCTCTGCCTCCTGAGTGCTAAAATTAAAGGTGTGCATCACCACCACTCTAAATCTCAAAACAGACAACAAACAAACAAAAAAAAAAAAACCAACCTACAGTGTGCTGGGCATGCAGTGCTAGGCGTGGAGGATTTGGCATGGTGCAGGTGAGATCAAGCATGTTCAAACCTCAGAAATCTCAAAATTAGAGCCTCATGCCCCATCCTGAGACTAGACAGTGTGGAACAAGCTTTCTCCCTGCTTCTGCCCGCCTCAGGAGCACTTGGACAAAGCCCCCAAATAGCTACCATCCTTGTAGCACGAATCCAAACAACCCCCGGGGGTCACAGGTGAGCCTGTTCATGTAACCAAAGTCTGGAACCTTTCCCCATGTAAATATAGCATTGCCAACCTCTCGATCTCAGCCAACAGAATGCTCATCCCATAAGATCACTTCCCACAGTTCAAAAGCCCTTACCAGTCTCAGAGTTTGGGAGATTTAGGAGATTATTAAGAGACCATGGGAAAGCTAAGACCACTATGACACCTAAATTGCAAATAAAAGAGCCCTGGTTCATCATATAGCACTCTTCAGAGCTGTTGTGATTTCACCTGAAGAAACTTTGGCCAAAGGAGAAAGCTCTTTCCAACCACACCTGTGCTCCCCTGAACCCACCACACTTTCTCCAGCCCAAAGCACTGGTCTTCTACCCAGGCAACCGCAAAGATAACAGCAACCCCCCAGACTTCCCCAGGACTCCAACAGCACCCTACCTTCCCTAGTAATCACATATCCCGGGTGGAAAAGGAGGGTCTCCAGCTGCATTCACATCTTTCTCTCAAGGTCCTGTCCACAGACCAGAGAAAAGCTGCACTCTCTCTCTCTATCCTGACCCTGCACGCAGCAGGACATCAGAGAGAAATGCAGCCCTCCAATCCCAACTTACAGATCTGACACTTCAACTCGCCCCATACATGTCAATGTAGGTCAGTAACAAAGCATATGCAGGATAAATGAGGTGCTAAAGATTGATGCACATCTCCCATTAAACTAACATCGTATGTTTAAACATATTAGAAGACAAACTACTATCATTGTTACCTCAATGGATATGACAAAGTTTCTAAACACACTAAGTACATTCACATGAAGCAGCACATGAGAATAACTTACCTACAGTGGCCAGGTTTTTGTCATCCTCCACTGTCACATCACTAGGTACGTTGTTCTGAGTTGGATCCTTTGTAGTCCACTTCTCTTCAGTGAAATCCACAGCCTCATCCTGAAAGGTCACCAAATCCTAAACCACCCATACATGGGGTGTTTAAACCAAGTTAATATTCCCACTAATCCTCTCAGAATAAGGACAGGGAGCTCAATGCCTATTGGGAGTTGTAAGTTCTTCCCATTGCCTACCCTGGGGTTCAATGGCCCTAGACAAGGCTTCTCTCTATACACTCACTCTGTTCATCTCCTCTAATCATGTAGCTTTAATGGCACATTTCAAACGTTTTAACCTCACCACACCCTAACCTTTTTCATCTTCCCTATTTTTAAATAATACTCCTGGACATATTTGTTAAATGGGGTAAATATAAAAAATAAAGTCTCTGAGAAAACCATACTTTGGCTTTCTTTCAGACACTGTAAAAAACAAACTGGCATTTGGTACCACACGGGTCAAGACTAACTAGTAATGACTACAGCATTACAGCAATGTAAAAAGCTCCTCCCCATGGATATTAGTCCTTGTCAGGGGCTTTAATCCTTTAATAATTCCTGGATGGAAAGATATATACCTCTCTACACAATGAGGTCAGTTTGTAGAACTTTCTCATACCTTATTACAGTTTTTTAGGCAATCAACCAGTGTGCTTTCTCCTGTTTCTTCTCCTTGACTGCAGACCTGGTCCCCAGAAACCAGACTTCCTGGAAAAAAGATACAACAATTCAAAGCTGCCAAGAAGCCCACATTCACTGTGAGGATGGGAGTTCAACTGTTTGCAATTCAGATTCACTCAAGATAACTTCCAAATATAAACTCCAGTAACCTACAATGCCATAGCAACTTATACAGCAGGAAAGTGTAATGGTGATCTGTCTTGCTTACCAAGAAAAGTACATTAGTTTTACTTTAAAGTCAAGAAAACTCAGTTTTTGAGAACTATAATTCTGAAAATGCCTATGATGACAAAAATCAGTAATGGATTATGCAGTGCCTGCTCCCAAGCACATACTAGAGGGCTGATACACAAAACAGTCTTTGGCCTACCTCAGCATTCCATAACAGACTGGAAAATCTCTGCTCTACATTGTGTAGGGAGGGACTTACAACAGATTCTCTCAAAAACAGTAGCATCAGGACTTACCACAGGACAAACTGGTAATGTCCATCCTTTTAGTCGGATGGTAATATGTGTGACCAAAGTCTTCTGTGACTCAAAGGACACATTAGGCAAACTTAGGCATCGAAGTGGAAAATGACGATATTCATTTCTCTTTCATCTGGATGACTTAGATTCCTATTGACATCAATCAAAAAGCAACATTTAGCAGTCACCAAACATTATATACTAGCTCTCTGCAAATGAGATCATGAAAACGACTAAAAATGTATATCCTAAAATATGGGTTCATTAACAACACCTGCACTGACTGAGGAATTGTATTTGCTGTGGTTTGAGTGAGAAATGTTCTCCACAGGCTCATGTATTTGAACATCGGTCCCCAGCTGGCTGCCCTGTTTAGAAAAATTATGGAACCTGTAGGAGGTAGATCCTTGAGAATATACAACACTGAGGGTGGCCTTAAGGTTTTATAAGCTTCATCCTACTTCCTGTTCTCGCATCTGTTGAGCAGTTAAAATGTGATCTATCTACTTCGGGCTCCTGCTGCCATGTTATACCTTCTCCACCATTATGAAACTCTATCCCTCTGGAACCATAGGCTAAAATAAATTCTTTCTTCCTTAAGTGGCTTTGGTCACAGCACTTTACCACAGCAACAGAAAAGAAACTAGAATAGTACTCTAACACTAGAACCTTTGTATAAATATATTTGTGTGTGTGTATATATATATTCAAAAACATCCTCGCATAAAATAATCATTCCAGGGCTGGAGAGATGGCTCAGAGGTTAAGAGCACTGGCTGCTCTCCAGAGGTCCTGAGTTCAATTCCCAGCAACCACATGGTGGGCTCTATAATGAGCCATCTATAATGAGATCTGATGCCCTCTTCTGGCCTGCAGGCATACATGCAGACATAACATAGTATACATAATAAATAAATCTTTAAAAAAATAATCATTTCATTTAATCAATTACCTGAACATTCCTTGACAGCAGGTATAATCACTATATAACAAAGCAAGCTATACTCTGGAAATAAATGACTTGTCAAGTACAAAGTATCAAGGAAAGAAGAACAGAACATTAACCTGAATATAACTTTGTCTCTCAAATGTTATTTGCATGACTATTATACTCCATAATAAGCAACACATAAAGGACTCAGAAAAGTATGCACACGAGTTACTTAAAATATAACATTCTGGACTGGAGAGGCAGCTCAAAGGTTAAGATAGCTCTTCCAAAGCACCTGCATTCAATTCCAGCACCCTCATAACCATCTATAACTCCAGTTGGATCCCAGAGGATCCAACACCTTTTTCTGGCATCCTTGGGCATCAGTAAATGCATGATATACAGACATACATGCAGACAAAGCACCATCTTAAGGTTTCTACTGCAGTAATAAAACACTGTGACCAAAAGCAAGTTGGGAAGGAAATGGTTTATTTCATATTACACTTCCAATTAACAGTCCATCACTAAGGAAAGCCAGGGCAGGAACTCAAGGCAAGAACCTCAAGGCATGAACTGAAGCAGAAGCCATGAAAGAATGCTGTTTATTACTAGCTTCTGGTCTCCCCTCTGGTTTGCTAGGCCTGCTTTCTTATACACCTAAGATCACCTACCCAGGGATAGCACCACCCATAGTAGGCTGGACCATTATATATCCATCAAGAAAATGTCCCACAGGCTTGCCCAAACGCCAATCTTATGGAGATATTTTCTCAGCTAAGGTCCCTTCTTTTCAGATGACTCTAGCTTGTTTCAAGCTAACAAAACAAAACAACCAGGCACATCCATACACATAAAATGAATAATTTAAAATTTTACTTGACCATAAGGCATTGTGACCAGAATCTCCTTGTCTTACAGACACATTAGAGTAAGTATCAACCAGAGTTTACCCACACTGAAATCTGACAGAAAGGAGTACTAGGTGTTTTGATTCCTACCTGGTGCTCAGGTAGAAAAAAAGAACACATCCGTATGCAAAAAAAAAAAAAAAAAATGATTTGGTAGGAATTCTCAAAGAACCACTTAGGAGTTCTCTTGTGCTAGGAAAATTGCCTACCTACAAAAAAAAAAAAAAAAAGGAAGAGGAGGAAGTTAAACTATATTTTAAGTGCTGGTAAGATGGTTCAGCAGGTAAAGGCTTTTGCTGCTAAGCCCGAGATCGGAGTTGGATCTCTGGAACTTACAGGATAGAAGGAAAAAGCCCAACTCCTGCAAGCTATCCTCTAACCTTCATATGTGCT
Source organism: Lophiomys imhausi (assembly GCA_907164525.1). NCBI lineage: Eukaryota > Metazoa > Chordata > Mammalia > Rodentia > Muridae > Lophiomys > Lophiomys imhausi. The sequence continues at coordinate 3,038,849 of CAJQZJ010034167.1, forward strand.
CACATGTGCTATGATACATGTATATGTGTATGTGCGCACACACACAGATAGACACGCAGATACACACACAATGTGATTTTTAAAACTCCAATGTTCTGGCCTTTTTGAGTTTCTTGTGGTACTGAGGATCAAACCCAGCTTTGTGCATGTACTCTACCACTGAACTACAGCCCCAGTTCTAAGCGTTTTATTATAATCATCACAGCTAACTACAGAGATACATCAAAGGTAAGCTATATGGAAGCAAAGCAAAGTTCTAATTACAAAGGAAGACAGACCAAAATCTTCTAAACAACCAGGAAACAATAAAATTGACTCAGTAGATTTTAATTATCAATAATTACTTTGAATGCACATATATTAATTTCTTTAGTTCTTTAGTTCAAATACAGAGTGGTTACAAGGATTAAAAAACAGGATCCACGGAGAGATGGCTCAGAGGTTAAGAGCACTGACTGTTCTTCCAGAGATCCTGAGTTCAATTCCCAACAACCACATGGTAGCTCAAAATCATCGATAATGAGATATGGTGCCCTCTTCTGGCCTGCAGGCATACATGAAGACAGAACACTGTAATAAATAAATAAAACTTAAAAAAAAAAAAAAAAAACAGGATCCAGGGACTGGAGAGATGGCTGTGGTTAAGAGTACTAACTGCTCTTCCAGAGGTCCTGAGACCAATTCCAGCAACCACATGGAAGCTCACAACTATCTACAATGAGGTCTGATGCCCTCTTCTGCAGGCATACATGCAAATGGAGCACTCACATAAATAAACAAACAAATAAACCTAAAAAAAAAAAAAACAGGATCCATCTAGAATGGCAACTAAAGACCTTCATTCAGGACTCATAGAGATTGTAGTGAAAGGATGAAATAAGGTTTATTGTGCAAATCAAAACTGGGAAGTAGGAGTAGCTATGCTTTCATTAGACAAGGACCCAAATACTGCAACAAGAGACAAAAGGAAGGACTTAGAATGTAGCTCAGTGATGAAGCACCTGTCTATCATGTCTGGGGGCTTAGGTTCAATCTGCAGTACTGTCAGAGAGACAAAGCACCATTATGTAAAGACTCAGGAATCAATATATCCCACCCTTTTTTTTTGAGTGCCTAAGTATTGGAAGTCTGAATGTACTCAGTGTCTGCTATACAATAGTGGATTCACGGGCGGTGGTGGCGCACGCCTTTAATCCTAGCACTTGGGAGGCAGAGGCAGGTGGATCTTTGTGAGTTCGAGGCCAGCCTGGTCTACAAAGTGGTCCAGCACAGCCAGGGCTACACAGAGAAACCCTGTCTCGAAAAACCAAAAAAAAAAAAAAAAACAGAAACAATAGTGGATTCAGAAAGGTAACGTGTGGTAACAGACAGTTCATCCTGACAAACAAAACACAAAGCCATGAAAGGTTTTTTGGATGAGGAAGACAAGTTACACCAAAAGAACCAACAACAGCAAAATACATTTTTCTCAAATAGGGTACATTCTCCAAGATAAAAGCCAGATAGTCTTAACAAATGTAAGGAGATTGAAACTGTTCAAGTATCTTTTATACTCACTGGTACAAACTATAAATCTATAGTAAACACAAAATTAGAAAGTTGACAAATATAGAGATTAACAACATACCTTAAACAATGTGCAAAGAATTTAAAAAGGAAATACAGTTGGTAAGTGGAAACTTCACAGCAATAGAAAGTTGAAAATGATGCTGTTAGAAAAACTAGAAGTGTAAGGCAGTGGTGGTGCATGCCTTTGATCCCAGAACTCAAGAGACAGAGGCAAGCAGATGTCTGTGAATTTGTGGCCAGCCTGTCCTACAGAGTTCCAGGAGCCAAGGTTACACAAAGAAACTGTCTCAAAAAACCAAAGAAAGAAAGACAAACAAACTAACTAAAAGTATGATGAACTTGAGGTCCTCTGGAGTGATAATAGCTACTTTTGAGTGACCTCTGTTTTTATGACATACCTACATAAGTGTCATTTAAACCAGATGGTGGCACACACCTTTAATCCCAGCACTCAGGAGGCAGAGGCAGGCGGATCTCTCTGAGTTTAAGGCCAGCCTGGTCTATAAAGAGAGTCCAGGACAGCCAAAGATACAGAGAGAAACCCTACCTCAAAAAAACCTAAAAAAAAAAAAAAAAAAAGAAACCCTGTCTCAAAAAAAAAACCACTAAAAATATTTTTAAAGCAGATGACAAGAGCATGATCCAAGCCCTCTATGTAACTGTTATCCTCTGCTTACTTTATTCACCATTTTCGTACCTCTCCTTATAACTAAAAAGGTCTCTAAAATGTTTCCTTTTTTTAAATGGCAGAACATCAACTCACACCAAATGCATGAGTCCTCACTCCATGGGAGCACCTACCTATTTATCTTTCCCTTTTTTCTTCTGTTTAAATAGTTTCATTTCATGTTGGATTTTTCTTTAGCAGGTTCACATTTCATTTTGTAATTATATTAGTGTTGACTGTATTCATAATCATACTTGGTATTTGTAAAAGTAGCTTTTATTCGTCTACTGTAATTGTCATCTTGGAGGCTTACTGCCTCTGCTAACCTACCTTGTCTTTGAAGCTTCTAGCCTCCATACAATCTAATCTAGGCCTAGAATGTTTTCAGCCTCTGAGACTTACTGCTAAATAAACTCACACTTTCTTGTTCCTTCTGAACTCTGACTGGCAGATTCAACTCAGCTGTTCTGGCTCAAACTCCTAAGCTGACTGATTCAATCTGGCTTCTCTCAGTTTCTCATGGAATTGCTCTGCTTGGCCTCAAACTAACTCTGGCAAGCTGGTCTAAATCTTCTGGTTCCTCATTCTCTGGCTTGTATTGTCTTCACCTGGGTCTAGCGTATTCTCTCTATAAGCTGTCTCTATGCAACTGTCTTAGTAAAACTGCCTCCTCTCTCTCATTCTCTGTGCCGCTTGCTCCCTTAAGTAGCTCCCCTTTCCTCTCTGTTCTCATGAGTCGGGCATATCCTATTCTGTCAAATCTTTCTCTGATTCTTCATTTTGTCTACCACTCAACTAGACAATTTCAAACATGGGTTTCCTTCTATAAAATAAACTAACTTTACCCTCATTATTTGAGATTAAAGGTGAGTAGTAAGGGCGTGTCCATATCCGTGCCAGAGGGATTAAAGATGTGTGCTAAGGGTGTGTCTATATTCCCACCAAAGAAACAATGTTGCTGGATTAAAATCCTTCTACAGGTATTTCTCTGCCTGGTTACTGAAACTGCTAACACATCAACTTCCTAATCAGTGAAACTACAAATGAAGAGAAAATTTGCTTTCTAAAACCACTTCTTTTATGATGGTGCTAAGATTACATATTTTTGCATCTTGTTCTAGTAATTGTCCTTATGGTCAAGAAAAAAAAAATTTTTGTTTTTTTGTTGAGACAGGGTTTCTGTGTAGCCTTGGCTGTCCTTGAACTCACTCTGTTGACCAGATTGGCCTCATACTCAAGAGATCCACCTGCCTCTGCTTCTCAAGTGCTGGGATTAAAGGTGTGTACCACCACGCCCAGCTGAAAAGTAATCTTTCTTTTTTTTTAAAGAACCACAAATAATCAAACACTACTGATGACTCAATCACATAAAAATTCTCCCATCTAGGAAACATCTGGGAGTGTCTTTACAGCTGCATTCTAAAAAGTATCTAAATAGGGCTGGAGAGATGGCGCAGAGGTTAAGCACACTGGCTGTTCTTCCAAAGGTCCTGAGTTCAATTCCCAGCAACCACATGGTGGCTCACACCATCTACATTAACATCTGGTGCCCTCTTCTGGCCTGCAGACAGAATACTGCATACATAATAAATTTTTTTAAAAAGACTCTTTATTTTTAAAAAAGTACCTAAATAACTCAAGAAAGCTTGTGCCCTTCCAAAAAATAGAAGAGAAAGAAGTATTTCCAAATTCATCACTATGCTACCAAAGCCAGACACAGAACACCATGAATAAAAGCCCACTAGTACCTCTGACTATGAAATGGCTAGGGTGACTATCTTGTCCTAACTTTATTTTGTGTCTGCTGAGACACTCCTTACCCTTTTCCAAACTGCATCTGTCTTGGCAAAGCTTTTGAGACTGTCCATGGCTCTAACCATGGTCCAGACGTATTAACCAGAACAAGGGATTTTGTACAAGCTAAAACATAAAACTAAGAGGAAGTACAAATCAAAAATTGTCATGTATCTAAAAAAGCTCTGTAAGACATGTTGCCCCAACCCCCTTCAAACACGGATGAAATTGTGGCATTTGTCTTTAAAAACAGTGTATCCCTGAGCTTCAGAACCAAAACACTTTTCAAATGCATGTGTCCACTCTTGGTCACCAGCTAATAAAAGAATTTATAGGCCGAGCTTGGTGGCGCATGCCTTTAATTCCAGCACTCGTGAGACAGAGGCAGGTGGACCTCTGAGTTTGAGGCCAGCTTGATCTGCAAAGTGAGTCTAGGACAGCCAGGGCTCTGTCACACAGAGAAACCCTGTCTTGAAAAACAGAAACAAAAAATTTATAGTACCTTTAGTTGGCATAGTTAGTGTGGTTATCAATAACTGCAGTAGTTTGTTTTAACTAATACAAATGCAAAAACAGCCAAATACTAGCAAACTCAACTCAGTAGCCACATTAAAAGTAGTATTCAGGCCGGGCGGTGGTGGCGCACACCTTTAATCCCAGCACTTGGGAGGCAGAGGCAGGCGGATCTTTGTGAGTTCGAGGCCAGCCTGGTCTACAAAGCGAGTCCAGGACAGCCAGAGATATTCAGAGAAACCCTGTCTCGAAAAACCAAAAAAAAAAAAAGTAGTATTCAGCATCCTCAAGAAAAATTAATCTGAATGATAAACCACAAATATCCAAAATGGTTAAAAGAATTTTCAGGGGGAGGGAACTTCAGCCAAGCTACAACACTATAAAAAACAAAACTGAACTGTAACAGTACTTTTTAACTATTAATACTTATTAACAAATACACTTACGGCCGGGCGGTGGTGGCGCACGCCTCTAATCCCAGCACTCGGGAGGTAGAGGCAGGCGGATCTCTGTGAGTTCAAGGCCAGCCTGGTCTACAAAGTAAGTCGAGGACAGCCAAGGCTACACAGAGAAACCCTGTATCGAAAAACCAAAAAAAACAAAAAAAAAAACCAAATACACTTACTACTATTCCTACAAATTCCTACAACCCCTAAGAATGCCTACAACCCCTAAGACCTGACCGCTAAACCTATTGATAACTATTACTGTAAGGCTGTAAAAATTAATGAATACATGTCCTTCTCCTCTCTGGTGAAACCCTGACCTCACTCCTTCTGGAAACCTTCCACAGAACTCAGTCCTTGAAAATAACAAAGCTTGTATAGCTGGCCTCTTGCGTCACTGCCTAACTTAACATACTCTTTGTTCCTTTATCACCACCTGTGGCTGTTGCCTTGCGGGCTAAAAGCTACTCCTTGGTGCCCAGACCTTTTTGTAGCCCCTTGTGTATTTAAAGGGCCCGAGAGTCGTTTTACGGGGTTCATTCCTCTACGGGGGGGGGGGGGTCGAACCCTGGCGGTCAGCTTAAATAAACCTCTTGTCTATTACAGCGAATCCGGGGAATTGGTGGTCTCTGGGCGTCAGGATTCGGGGAGCCCTTCGGGGGTTCAACATTACAACTATGTTCATAAGGATACAGTTTCTGGGGAGGGTCCTCAGTCGTCAGGAACACAGTCTCTGGGGTAGACTCTTTAATGCACTTAGCAGTCCTTTTTCTGGAATATTTCAGAAGCAGGTTCGTCAAAGTAAATTGGCTATCGGAGTCTCACCCTAAATAAGGCTTGAGGCTTTCTTCTCTCTGGGAGACCTCAGCCGTCTGTAGGCCAACTTACTTCCTTCTCATCAGCAACTCTGCCGCTCTGCCTCAGTCTTTAAAGCTGGCCACAGTTCCGTTCAGGCCGCTGTTCGGACAGGTCAAACCCCTCTAGCCAAAAGCTGAGCCACAGTCCTTGGCCTTTTGCTGTCTTGCTGAGGCTTTATCTGCTCACCAACTTCCTTCTGCCTCAGGAAGATCTGGCCATCAGTTCACCAGCACTTTCTCCAGCAGTACTCTCCGAGCTCCATAATATCAGGGGCCCTTAGCACACAGCTCTCTGGGCTCATCCACTTGTCCTTAAATAGGATTGCTCCTTGTTCCACCTGCTTCAGCTTAATTTGGGCTCTGCCCACTTAGCAGCTGAAAACAATGCCAGGTCATAAAGTCTTTGCTTGTTTCACCTGGCTTCAACCTTGTTTTTCAGTCCAAAGAGACTCCCCTCATCTCACCTGACTTCATCCATAAGCTGATAAGCTAATTGCTCACAATGAAGTTGATCTTCATGCCCCGAATTAAGAGACTGTATCAGAAACCTAGATATTCACTAAATCTAACTTATATTAATCTATCAACCCCTACACTGAACAGTATCAGGGTGGAGTAGGGATGTTGCACATGGGATGATGGAAAAAAGTTCCCAGAAAAAAATCTACACACTTAAATGTTAACTGATTTGCAAACAATATGCCAAATAAGGATTTCAATTTCAAAGTGAGTTACTACAGCCATTATAGAAAACTGAGTGTTACAAAAAAACTGTAACTCCAACCACCAACATCACACAGAAATCTCTCTACTGCTTGTGTTTTCCAAAGGCTATGAGATCAGTGAGTTTATGATATGTGCTTCTGAGCTGCAATGTTCCTTTTAAATTGAACCGTTTGCCTGGGAAGGACAGAGGGCTCAGGAGCCTCAGGTGGTAAACAAAAGAAAACAGGAACTTAAATGAGTGCAGGGTCTGACTAGCCAAACTGCTGAGATTCTGTCCGTGGAGCTCCAGAGAGCACAAAGGTTGGAGTTTTCACAAGACCAAAGTTGGAGTGAGCTTTTTAGTGAATCAGCTGCTTTTAAGTCCTTTTTTTAAAATTCATTTATTCATTTTACATACTTTTGAGTCTTCACTGCTCCTAGTAAGTAACCCCTTACCCATACTGCCTTGGTTACTTCTCTATTACTGTCAAGAGACACCATGATCAAAGTAAGGTATAGGGGCTTGCTTACAGTTTCAGCATATTACTGTCTCAGTTGGGATTTCAACTGTGAACAGACACCATGACCACGGTAATGCTTATAATGGAAAATATTTTAAAATGTAGTCATATAATCACAGCACTTAGGAAACGGAAAAAAGTTGTTCAAGGGAAGACTCTGAAGGACACCTGAACTACATGAAACATTGTCTTAAATAAAAAAACAGCTGGAAAGCTGTAATAGCAAAGGCAGTAACATCAAAATAATACCTCATTAATAGCCCTAAAAAGTCAAGCAAGCATGAAATTATATATTTTAAGTCCTAGATATAAATAAGTCAACCAAAATTACTATATTTTAAAAAATTCAGTAGGGCATGGTGGCACACACCTTTAATACCACAACTCATGAGGCTGAGGCAGGTGGATGGATCTCTGTAAATTTGAGGCCAGCCTAGTATACAGAGCAATTTCCAGAAAAGCCATGGGAACACAGAGAAACCCTGTCTTGAAAAATAACAAAACAAACAAAAAAACACTAATTCATTTACATATTTTGTTTGTTTGTTTTTCACCCAGTTCATTTATATTATTTTTATGTATATGAGTACCTTGTCTGCTTGTATGTATGTATGTATGTATGTATGTATGTATGTATGTATGTATGTGCATCATTTGTGTCTACAGCCCAAGGAGGGTGGAGAGGATCAGATCCCCTGGAACTAGAGTTATGGACTGTTAAAAACCACAATGTGGGTGCTGGGAACTTTGCTGGAAATGGAACCAAGGTCCTTGGCAAGTGTAACTCTTAACCAATGAGTCATCTCTCTAGCCCTGCAAAAATTAAATCTTAAAATCAAGTAGAAAAGACACTTTGAGACAAGCACAAATTAAGACAATTTGTCACAACCAAGCCTATATTGCAGAAATAAGGAGTCTATATGATCATGCACAAGAGGACAAGAAAGAAGGCATTGCCTCAGATGAACACATATATGAACAAAGGAGAACCAGGAAGAAATTCATCATATCTAAAACAGCAAACTTCTAATAAAAATGGGGGGAAGGGATTGCCAGAACATCAACAAAATGATAGAAAATGTTAAACCCTGTAGGGATAATCTCTTTTGTACTGAATGGAAATATCACCTGTCAATAAAAAGCCCATATAGCCTATGGGAAAGGGTAGAATAGAAGGTGGGATATCCAGCAGAGAGAGAGGGGGACTCTGGCAAAGCACCAAGCACAGGATGGTTCACCCTGGATTCTGAGGAAGTAAGACACATGAAACTGAGAAGTAACTAACTCTGTGGCAGATGCAGAATAGAATAAATGGGTTATGTAGTTAGACGAACTAGTCAGGGAACAAGCCAAAGCTTATGGCTTAGGCATTTATTCATAACTAAATAGGCCTCTGAGTCATTACTTGGGAACTGGGGTGCAGGTGGAAAAGCCCAAGGCCACAAACACCCTCTCAATATTAGCCTCAAATAAATGTAAATGGTTACAGCTTACCAAAAGATACACATTATCTGGATTAGAAACTATCTGCTGTCTCCATAAAACACATCTAACCAATATGAGGGCTAACTTCATGTTTACACTTCTAAATGTTAGGGGCTGTTAAGGGTTAAATTTTTTACTGCTGTTTCTGCTTCTGTAAACAAGCTTGTGCAAAAATTGACTTCTGCTTGCAGGAAAACATTGTAACTTTATATCCTTTGTCTTTACAAACCCCTAACTGAGGATAAGGTGTTATATTCAGGACTCCCTTGTATAGACCTAGCACCAATACCTGAATAAAAGCCTCTTTGTTAAAATTTATTAAAGATCAGTGATGAATCTCTGAACCACCCCAAGACCCATAACACCAACACAGATATCCAAAACTTAAAACCTGAAAGAGACAGAAATTAACCTGCCAACGAACAGAAGCCAAATATACTGACATAGTGATTCTTCAAGGAAAAAAAAGATTAAGTAACATATAAAGACAAGACCACAAGAGTAAAACCTGACTTCTCAAAACTCTTAAAGCCAGAAAAACCTGCATGGATGTTTTACAAACTTTGAGAGACTACAGTTGTCAGCCCAGACTAATATACCCAACAAAACTACCAATCATATTAGACAAAGAAAAACATTCCACAATAAAACCATATTTAAGCAATTCTATCTACCAATTCAGAAGGCATTAGAAGGAAAACTTGAGTCTGAAGAGGGTAACCACACTCAAGAAAACATAAGGAATAAATAATCTCAGACTAGTAAATGGAGAAGGGAGCAATGACACAATAACAAAATAACAGGAATCAATAAACACTGTTCATTGATAACTCTCAATATTAATACTCTCAACTGCCCAATTAAAAAACACAGACTAATAGACTGGGTTAAAAAACAGGCTCTATCCTCCTGCTGCATCAAATAAACACAGCTTACCATCAATGATAGACATCACCCCAGGATAAAGGATGGAAAAAGGAATGCCAAGCAAATGGACTCAAGAAGCATGTAGATTTTAATACTTGACAAAATCCTTCAAACCAAAACTAATTAGGCCCCACGCACACTTGGGCTCGGGCTTACTGCAGTGGCCAGGGGTTGCGAGCCAGTGGAAGACCCACTTGTGAGGAGCAGCCCAGGAGTCAGCGCTTCGTGTTCCCTCCCTTCCCCTCACTCCCCTCCCACTCCCTTATCCCCTCCCCAAGAATGTTCCCCTATGAGTCTTTGGAGGATTGTCCTCTAGATGAAGATGATTTCAGGGCCTGGGAGAAGAAGATGAAGAAATTGATCAATTCAATGATGATACATTTGAGTCAGGTGCAGTTGATGATTGGCAGGAAGCATATGAGCGCCTGGCTGAGTTGGAAGAGAAGCTACCTGTGTCAGCTGATGAACAAACAGGCAATGAAGAAAGGGATGAGATAGATTTGTTGGGTGACCATGAAGAGAATTTAGCAGAACGGCTCAGTAAGATGGTGATTGAAGTGAGCTAGGAGATCCAGCTATCATGAGGACAGTGCAGACCAGGCCACTTTTACAACCTCAACCTGGAAGTCTGAATTCTAGTATCTGGGTTGGATCTGAAGTTCTTCATCAAATCCGTGGACCACTACTTGCTCAGGAAATGCCTACAGTATCTGTATTAGAATATGCCTTGCCTCAGAGGCCCCCACAGGCCCCAGAAGATGATAGGGACCTTTCTGAGCAAGCTTTACCAAAGTGATCAACATCACCTATCATTGGAAGTCCTCCTGTTAGAGCTGTTCCTATAGGCACCCCACCTAAACAGATGGCTGTTTCCAGCTTCAACCAACAGATTCTGTGTCTGAGGCCTGTTCATGTTCGGCCCCCAATGCCACCACCAATACTCCCTATGGTGAAAGGATGTCTCCAGCTCTGCAGTGGCCTGAACTCCTCCCTCCTGGGCCACCCTTTTCCTTCTAGTGTTCCTCCTGTACTCAGTCCCCTACAGAGAGCACAGCTTCTTGGAGGAGCACAGCTACAGCCTGGACGGATGTCTCCCAGCCAATCTGCATGGGTCCCTGGATTTGTTGGTAGCCCCCTGGCTGCCATGAATCCTAAGTTGCTACAAGGGCACATTGGGCAGATGCTTCCTCCAGCACCAGGCTTCCATGCCTTCTTTAGTGCTCCACCCCCCACTATACCACCTCCACAGCATCCTCCTCCTGGCCCAGGACTTGACCTGCAAAACCTAAGACCTCAGGCCCCAATGTTTAGACCAGGCACAACTCACCTTCACCCACAGCACCGGCGCCTGTTGCATCAGAGGCAGCAGCAGAATAGAAATCAACATTGGAGTCTCAATGGTGCCGGAGACAGAGGAAGTCACCAGGCCAGTCATCAAGATCATCTCCGGAAAGATCCATATGCTAATCTCATGTTGCGGAGGGAAAAGGATTGGGTCTCTAAAATCCAGATGATGCAGCTGCAGAGCACTGATCCCTACCTGGATGATTTTTACTACCAAAATTACTTTGAAAAACTGGAGAAATTGTCAGCTGCTGAAGAAATACAAGGTGATGGCCCTAAGAAGGAGTGAACCAAGCTCATCACCCCTCCAGTGGCCAAACTGGAGCATGCATATAAGCCTGTGCAGTTTGAGGGCTCTTTGGGGAAGCTTACTATCTCTAGTGTCAATAATCCTCAAAAGATGATTGATGCTGTCGTGACATCTTGGAGTGAGGATGATGAAACAAAGGAAAAACAAGTTCGGGACAAGAGAAGAAAAACCCTTGTCATAATTGAGAAAACCTATAGTTTACTCCTTGATGTGGAGGGCTATAAAAGACGCTATCTCCTAAGTCTAGAAGAAGAGCGGCCTGCCCTAATGGATGAAAGAAAGCACAAAATCTGTAGCATGTATGAAAACCTGAGGGGCAAATTGCCTGGGCAAGAGAAGCCAACTGATGACCACTTTGTACAGACCATGTGTATCCAAAAAGGGAAGAGAATGATTGCCCGCATTCTCCCGCTCCTCTCCACAGAGCAAGCAGCTGATGTTCTCATGTCAACTGTCAGGAACCTCCCTTTCCTTATCAAGAAGGACGCACAAGATGAGGTGCTGCCATGCTTACTGAGTCCCTTCTCTCCCTCCTCCTCTATCATCTTCCTTCAGTGACTGTCACCAGCCTTCTGCAACAGCTAATGAACCTACCTCAAAGTGAAACTGCACCAGCACCCTCCAATCCTCACCTCACTGCTGTGCTCCAGAACAAGTTTGGCTTGTCACTGCTCCTAATCCTCCTAAGCCATGGGGAAGACCTACATACTTCAGACCCTGCAATAGAATCAATGCAAAATAACCAATGGACAGAGGTGATGTTCATGGCAACCCAAGAACTTCTACGGAGCCCCCAAGCAGCCCTGGCCAAGCCAATCTCTACACCCAAAAAATCTAGTGTCCCTTTTTTCTCAATACGTTGACCGGCGGAAACTGAACTTGCTGGAGACAAAACTGCAGCTGGTTCGGGAGATACGATAAAAGATCTCCAGTGTGTCGTGTACCTCCTTTTGGCTGCCACCTGCACTGCTGCCCTCACCAATGGAGTGTTTTTAATGAGGGAGGGGAGGTAGCTTATGACCCAAAGCAATCTTGTGGGACCGATTCCTGTTTTCAGAGGTTAGCTCTGAATGCCAGGCATTTGCCCACTTCTGCTGGTTTCTTCTACCTTCTGCTGGTTTCTTCTACCTTCTGC
>CAJQZJ010034167.1:3051131-3062051 GCA_907164525.1 Lophiomys imhausi
CTTCTGCTGGTTTCTTCTACCTTCTGCTGGTTTCTTCTACCTTCTGCGTTACACTTTTGCATGTCCTACTTTTACTCAATTCATCTCAATTTTGCATTTTCTTTGCCCTAGAGACACAAACATAATGTCCCTTTATCCCATCACCACTATTACAATTCAAAGTAGGCTGTAGTCTACCAAAGGGCTCCTCCCCCCTTTGAAGTCTTTTTTCCTCTTCCCTTATTAATATGACTATAGGAGAGCCAGAATAAAGTAGATGCCAAGATAGGTAAATATACATACACCCCTACACATACATTCATGTGGTCTTCAGACTTAAATAATGAGTTTTAGTTTGAAAAATATTTAGTTGACATATACCTCTAAAAATAAACCAGCTGATATATTTTTAGTCTGTTTCTGTTCCATCTTGTAATTTGGTGGATTCTACTTTTTTAATATATAAATACAGGGTACACAGCACATTACATTAAATCAAACTTGTTAATTGGCTGATGCCCAGCTCTAGGCTGAAAGGACTTTTCTTTCTCCCTTCCTGTATTTCCTTTGTTCCTGACACCATAATGGAAACAGCACACACACGGTTAAGCCTTTTCCTGTGATGACTACAGCATGCTTGAGTCTGTCCCCTCAGTGCATTCAAGAGTACCCAAGATGAGCCTCACGTAGAGCCTGCTTCTGCAGCGTAGCTTTTGTGCACCTGCACTGCCTTCCTGACGTGACTTCTGTAAGCCATGCTTCTGCCTCTCTTCCCCATTTTCTTTTAGTGTCTTGGGTAGAAACTTCTAAATGTAGCCACGGCTGCTAAGCTTGGGCTGCTCTGCTCTTCACTCTCCTCCACCCTGCAGCAGAACTGCTGTCCTGGGTACTCTGTCTCACCTGAGCCCCATTCACTGGCAGCCAGGGCCTGGGTTTAAATCTTAGGGACACTTTCCTTTCACTCACCTCTCTTCTTTTTTTCAGCAGTCAGCCAGGATCAGGGACTCTGCTCCCTAGTGGTTGCAGTTCTGGAAAAACTAAATTGAATTTATTTTATATTCCCGTCCTGATCCTACTTTCTGCTATTCTCACCTTTTTTAATGTAATTGGGGGACAGCTATGATATTTAAGAGAATAAATGTTTTGCACATACATGTGTAACAGTAAAGCCCTCTGTCACAACCAGCTGTCCTTGTTCTCATCTCCATTTCTTCTTATTCTGTGGCCTCAGGCTCCACCAGCTGCTTCTCCAGTGACAGTCCCTAGCTTCCCTCTACCATCTGCTGACTGTTCTCACTGAGCCTCTCCTATCTTCCCTTCACACCTGATCAAGCAAACACTTGATTATTTTTTCTCCCTTATTGTGCTTTTTGTTCAGTTGTAATTAATAAAAAATAAAAGTTTCTAAATTTACATTTTAAAGGGTATTGTAAATAAAAACAAATTGTATACTTGAAAAAAAAACTAATTAGAAGAGATAGGGTAGGGTACTACATACTCAAAGGTAAAATCCACCAAGAGGATATTACATTTCTAAATAATTATATACCAAACACAAGGACACCCGAGTTTGTAATAGAAACACAACTAAAGACAACTAAAAATTACATATTGAAATTCACACAGTGACAGTGGGTGATTTCAATGCCACGTTCTCATCAATACAGGTCACCCAGATGAGAACTAAAGAGAAAAATGTTGGAAGGTTAAATAACACCATAAGTCAAATGGATGTAGCAGATCTACAAAACAGCTCACCCAAACACATAAAAGAATGTAATTTTTTCTCAGCAGCTCACAAACTTTCTCCAAAAAATTCACAATAGATATAATAAAATTGAAACAACACCTTGATCTGACCACCATGAATTAAAGTCAGGAATCAACAACAGAAAGCTTACAAACTCATGGAAACAAACAACTCACTACTGACTGAAAAAAATAAATCGTGAAAGAAATAAAAAACATTTTAGAATAGAATGAAAATAAAAACACAACATACCCAAATCTAGGACACAAAACAGTGTTGGGGTAGTGTTAAGCATTCTAAATGTTAATTAATTGGTCCTGCTTGCTGTCTGTTACTTACATTGACTCTGATTGGTTAAATAGAATGCCGAGGCCTGAGATTGGGCAAAGACAGAGAAAGGTGGGACTTCCTGGAATTAGAACAGGAAGCCTGCGCTTTAGACAGAGGATTCAAGAATTCCAGCCAGCAGCAGGAAGAAGAAAGCATTCCAGCCAGGAGCAGCAGGAAGGAGGCACACACCATGGGTTAGAAAAAGGAACCTCATTCCACATGGCCAGGAACATCGGCATATCGTGGAGAATGGCATTCCAAGGGGACGGATGTATATATGGGGTCATAATTGGGTAACAGAATTAAGAGCTAGCTTAGATGGACTAGGATTGCACAATTCAGGCCAAGGCTTGGCAAAATCCATGTGGTCTCTGTGTGCTCATTTCTAATGGCAGGATAAGGATTAAAGGCTGCCGAACAAGCAACAATAATCTAAATGCTATTAAATAACTTATTAGCTATATAATTTTTTACAAAACGGGCAGTTCTAAGAGACAAGTGCATGGCACTAAGTATCTACATCAAAAAAATTGGAGAATTCAATGCCATTCCAGTCTACATAGCAAGTTCCAGGACTACTAGAAAGAGATGCTGTCTCTCATATAGAAATAATAACAAAACAATAACAATATACAAAGAATCAATAAAACAAGTGTTTGTCCTTTAAGAAAAAATCAACAAGATTGACAAACCCCTAGCCACATTAGCTAAAAAATAAAGAGAAAATCCAAATTAATAAAATTAGTGAATAGACAGGCATTAATGTTAGGTCTCAATCCTGGGACAAACCGCTAACTGAGGTGCCTATTAATATATCAAAGTGAACCACCAGGTTCTCTCAGCATCCCTCAGTCCCTGACTCTCCAGCCCAGTTATTGGGCCGGGCTTCACTACTCCCAGATCCTCTGGCCCCTATATAATTCAGCCATCTTGGCTAACCCCTTATGTTTGGTGGCTCCTCTCTTGCTCCCTTCCCCATCTATCCACACATGGCCCAGCTCTGTCTGGCCATGTTCACTCTGGACTCTTCCAGATGTCTCTGCCTTTAACCCCAGCCTGTTTCTTCCTTATATCTATACTAAAAATAAATCTCAACTCCTTAGGAGCAATATGTCCTCCTTTTTATTTCTTTTTTTAATTTCAATTATAACAGACACTGAGAGAATTCATAAAACCATAAAAACATTTTAAAAATCTGTAATCTACTAAACTAGAAAGTATAGAGAAATGGATGAATTTCTTGATATGTACAACATATCTAAGTTAAACCAATATCAAATAAGCAATGCAAACAGACCAAGAGCCCCTGGTGAAAGAGAAGCAATAATTAAGTCTCCTAATCAAAAAGAACCCAAGACTAGATGGATCCGGTTCAGATTTATAGCAGACTGAATTCAAAGGAGAATTAATGCTAATACTTCTCAAATTATTCCACAAAATAGAAACTAAAGAAATATTTTCTATCTATTTACTTATTTATTTATTTATTTTATGTATGTGAGTGCTCTATCTGCATGTACACCTCTTCTGCAGCCAGAAGATGGCATCAGATCGCATTGTGGATGGTTATGAGCCACCATGTGGTTGCTGGGAATTGAACTCAGGATCTTTGGAAAAGCACTAGCCAATGCTCTTAACTGCTGAGCGATCTCTCCAGCCCCCCCCAATTTCTCTTATGAACATAGATGCAAACAATATTGGCAAATCAAATTTAAAAACACATCAAAAAGACTATCTGTTTAACCCCAGCAGCTGGGAGACAGAGACAGGGGGAGATCTGTTACTTCAAGGCTAGCCTGGTCAATATAGAGAGTTCAAGGACAGCCAGGACTACATAGAGACCCTCTCTCAAAAAAACAAAAACAAGCCGGGCATGGTGGCACACGCCTTTAATTCCAGCACTCGGGAGGCAGAGGCAGGCGGATCTCTGTTAGTTCAAGGCCAGCCTGGTCTACAAAGTGAGTCCAGAACAGCCAAGGATACACAGAGAAACCCTGTCTTAAAAACCCAAAAAGCAAAAACAAAACAAAATTTTCTACCATGATTAAGAAGGCTTTATCTTAAACATACAGGGATGGTTCAACATACATAAATCAGTAAACACAGCCACCACATAAACTGAAAGATAAAAAACAGGACTGAAGAGATGGTTCAACCGTTAAGAGCACTGGCTGTTCTTCCAAAAGACCCAGGTTCAAATCCCAGCACCCACATGGCAGTTCACGGTTGTCTGTAACTGCTGGGTGTGGTGGCACATGCCTTTAATCCTAGCACTCAGGAGACAGAGACAGGTGGATCTGTGAATTCAAGGCTAGCCTGGTCTACAAAGAGAGTCCAGGACAGTCAGCGAAATTCTGTCTCCAAAAAAAAAAAAAAAAAAAAAAAAAAAAGATAAAAACTACATGATCATCTCATTATCAGATAATGGAGGTCTTCAACAAAATCCAACATCCTTCATAATCAAGTCTGGAGAGACTAGGGATACAACGAGTGTACCTCAATATAACAAAGGCAATTTACAGCAAGCCTGCAGCAAACAACTTAAAATGAGAGAAATTCAAAGCAACTCCACTAAAATCAGAAACAAGGCAAAATTGTCCACTATCTCCATAAATATTCAATATCTTACTCCCAGCAAAAGACAATGGAAAGAGACCAAGGGGAGACAAATACAAAAAAGAAAGTCAAAGTATCTTTATTTGCAGATGATAGTTTATACATAAAAGACCTAAAAAACTCTACCAGGAAACTTCTATAGCTAACAAATTTTCATCAAAATAACAGGATACAAAATTAACACACACAAATTTTTCTATATATAAATGACTGAGAAAGAAATAAAGAAAGCAATACCTTTCACAATAGCCTCAAACAACAACAAAAATTGGGGTAAGTCTAACCCAGCAAGTGAAAGACTTGATTGACTACCAGAACTTTAGGATATTTAAGATACCAAAAGAATGATCCCTCATGCTTATATATCAAGATTAATATAGTGAAACTAGCCATCCTATCAAAACTAATTTACATTCAACACAATTTCCATCAAAATCTCAATGTCATACAGGTCTTTCACTTGCTTAGTTACCCCAGGTATTTATATTATTTGTGGCTATTGTAAAGGGTGTTGTTTCCCTAATTTCTTTCTCGGCCCATTTATCTTTTGTATAAAGTAGGGCTACTGATATTTAATTAAATTAATTTTGTATCCAGCCACCATGCTGAAGGTGTTTATCAGTTGTAGGAATTCTCTGGTGGAATTTTTCAGGTCACTTATGTATACTATCATATTATCTGCGAATAGGGATACTTTGATTTCTTCCTTTCCAATTTGTATCCCCTTGATATCCTTTAGTTGTCTTATTGTTCTGGCTAGAACTTCAGGTACTATGTTGAAGAGCTATAGAGAGAGTGGGCAACGTTGCCTTGTCCCTGTTTTAGAGGAAATGCTTTAAGTTTCTTTCCATTTAATTTGATGTTGGCTATCAGCTTGCTGCACATTGCCTTCATTATGTTTAGGTATGGTCCTTGTATGCCAGACCTCACCAAGACTTTTAGCATGAAAAAAAAGGTGTTGGATTTTGTCATATGCTTTTTCAGCATCCAGTGAGATAATCATGTAGTTTGGTTTTTTTTCAGTTTGTTTATAAGGTGGATTACGTTGATAGATTTTCATATGTTGAACCACCCCTGCATCCCTGGGATGAAGCCTACTTGATCATGGTATATGATACTTTTGATGAAGAAAGCTTAGACTTGACCTAGCCGCCCCCCCCCCATACAAATATAGAGGATAGGCAACTTGGTCTTCATAGATATCCCTTAGCAAGTAGGGGTGGGGTGGTCTTAGTCATGGACTTTCTTACCTGTTAGTGGGACAATTTACCCTATGGAACTGCTATGTCAGGCCCCAGAGCAAGAGGAAGCTCTGAGCCCTCGTGTGACTGATAAACTGAGGGGAGCTGATATGTGGGGGGGCCCCCACACCAGAGGAGTAGGATAAGTGGGAGACAGGGTAAAGGTTGGAGGGTGGGATCGGGAGGGGAAGAGGGGAGGGGCTGTGATCTAGATGTAACTTGAATTAAAAAATGTTAAAAGAAAAAAATTCAATGCAATTTTTTTCATGGAAATTGAAAAAAACAATTATCAATTTCATATGGAAACACCAAAAAATCTGATAGCTAAAACAATCCTGAATTATAAAAGAACCGCTTGGAGATCACCATCCCATAGTTCAAGTTGTACTGCAGAGCTATAGTAACAAAAACTACAGGTACTGACATAAAAAGACATAAAAATTAATGGAATTGAATTGGAGACATGTACATATATATTCATAAACCTATGGACACTGATTTTTGACTAGGAAACCAAAATATACACTGGAAAAAGACAGGATCTTCAACAAATGGTGCTGCTCAAACTGGATAGCTGCACAAGGAAAACTACAATTAGATCCATATATATCACTCTGCACAAAACTCAACTCCAAATGGATCAAGGACCTCAACACTAAGGCCAGATACAATGAATATGATAGAAGAAAAAGTGAGGAATAGGCTTTAACTCATTGGCACAAGAAAGGACTTTCTGAACAGGACACTGCTATTACAGGCACTAAGATTAACAATTAATAAATGGGACCTCATGAAACTGAAAAGCTTCTGGCAGGCAGCAGGCTACAGAATGAGAAAAGATCTTTACCAGTTAGTTATACACCTGATAGGTTACTATTAAAGAACTCAAAAAAAGAAACATTAAGAAAACAACCCATTTTTGTGTGCATGCCTCTGCCTGTCTATGTGCTTTTCTTTATTTTGTTCTCTTTGCTTTTGTTTTATTCTGGTTTGTCTGTCCATTTGTTTTCTAAAGAGAAAAAGGTGTGGAGTTGGATGAGTGGGGAGGTGGGGAAAATCTAGGAGACGGGGGGAGGGGAAACTTGTGATTAGAATATACGTACAAAAAAAATTATTTCTATTAATAAAAGAAAACCACCCAATTAAAAAATTAAGTACAAAACTAGGCAGAGTTCTCAAAAGATAAAAACACAAATGTCTTAGAAACATTTAAAGAAATGTTCATAAAACTACCTCGAGATTTCATCTTACCCAGATCAATAAAACAAATGATCATTTGTGCTGGCAAGGATATGGAGAAAGGGGAACACTTATTCATTACTGGTGTGAGTGCAAACTTCTACACTCATCATGGAAAACAATGTGGTGGTTCCTCAGCAAGCTGGGATAGATCTACTTCAAGATTCACCTATAACTACTACTCTTGGGCATATACTTAAAGGACTCTATATTCTACTACAGAAATACTTGATCATCCATGTTCTTTGCTGCTCTGTTCATAACAGCCAGAAACTGGAAACAACCTAAATGTCCATCAACTGGAAACAACTTAAATGTCTGTAGAGGTTAGATGAATTAGATTTAGAAAATATATAGGAGTTTTTGATACTGTCTCTTAATTCGGGGCCTGAAGAACATTATCAGCATGAAGTCAGCAAAAACAGGAAAGACTCAATAGACTGAAAAACAAGTTTGAAGTCAGGAAAACAGGAAAGACTCAATAGAATTGAAGAAACAAAGTATCTGGCCTGACATTGTTTTCAGCTGCTAAGTGGGCGGAGCCCAAATTAAGCTGAAACAGAGTTCCTCCTATTTGAGGACAGTGCGTGGAGCCCAGAAGAGAAGAGGCCCCTGATGCTAGAGCTCCAAGAGTCCTGCTGAAAAAAGGGCTGACCATTGATGGCCAGCTCTCTCCCTGAAGCAGAAAGAAGCCGGTGAGCAAAGAAAGCCTGAACAAGACACCAAAAGGCCAAGGACTGGACCCTGTGGCTCGGCTTTTGCCTAGAGGGGTTTGATCTGTCCAAACAGTGGCCTAAAGGAAACGGTGCCTGGCTTTAAGGACTGAGGCAGAGCAGCTGAGTTCCTGATTCAAAAGAAGTTAAGTTGGCCTACAGACGGCTGGGGTCTCCCACAGAGAAGAAAGCATGAAGCCTTATTTAAGGTGAGACTGCAATAACCAACTACCCTGAAGAACCTAACCTGCATCTGAGAGATCCAGAAAAAGGACTGCTAAGTGTGTTAAAGAATCTACAACAAAGACTGTGTTCCTGACGACTGAGGACCTGCCCCAGAGACTATATCATTCTAAAAGGTTATGAAAGTGGTTGTTATGATTATCAATAGGTTTAGTGGATAGGTTAAAGGGGTTGTAGGAATTTATAGGATTAATAGTTAAGAAATTGTTGGTGTTTGTTATAAGTGAATTTAGTAATAAATAAATAAGTGTAAATAATAATTTAAAAGTTCGGTTACAAATGTCCATCAACTGAAGAATGAATGATGAAAATGTGGCACATTTACAAAATGGAGTACTAGCCAGCTAATAAGAAAAATGAAATTATGATGGATGGACTGGGGAGAGAGGGTGTCAACGAGACCCAAACAGACAAATATTGTATGTGTTCTCTTATATGTGGATATTAGTTCTTAGTTGTTCTATATGAGTACTACAGTCCAAATAACTACAGTGGTCAGGTACCTACTAATGGAGTAGTAGGTAGGAAGTGATCTCCAAATGAAGGGGAAATGTTGTTATGGAGAAATAAAGGGGAAACTAGGAGGATTAAATAGAGAAATGGATGGGAGAAAAGAGTAAAGGAGGGAATATGGAGAGAGAGAATTAACACTAAACACCATTTACAAAACCATATGGGAGCCTACTAGAAGCTTCCTAAAATAGATAAATATATAAAAGGAATCTAAATATAGTAAATGCTTCAATTAGACATCTTAAGCCACAAAGCAAAACTTCCAGTGCCAAGAATGGGTTACACCTTTGCTGCACTGGCTGCATGGTAAACAGTCAGACTGTTGTTTACTTTCTAAACCCGATGGTAAGGCCCTATTGCAAAGACAACACTTACATTATGTCACTGAACACAAAGAGATCAAGTTGGTACCTAACTAGAAGCTTCACCCCTATTGATCAGTGTGCATGGTACTGGAAAATATGCTAGTTGCTACTACAGAAAGGCAATCATCAATATCTCCGAGCTACAAATTCTACAACCTAAAACAAAATGCAAGATATTCTCGTGCAATAGTGGCACATATGTTTGCAAGTAACCAATCACTTTCTGATTGGATTTAAGACCTATTCCATGAAGCATTTCTGACATTGCAAATGTGGTCAACACTCTGACACTCAATGGGCCATAAGCTAGAGGAAAACCCATTACTACTATCTAGCTAAAGGAAAAAACCAATAAAACAAATCCTAATGACATTCTGCTATACCCATAGATAAGTGCTGCACTCAACCCTCATCAAAGAAGCTTCTTCTTGCACTACATAGGAACCAACACAGAGACCCACAACTGGACAATGTACAGAGAGAGAGACTCTGAACCACTCAGTCCTATATAGGATGTTTTCATCAAAGCCACACCTCAAGGCTCAGCAATCTATTTGGAAAAGAATTATAGGAACCAGAGGTGATGAACTAATCAAAGGAACAGTGTCTTCTAATCACAATAGGACCAATGTACATATGAACTCAGAGACAATGGCAGCACACACATAGCCTATACAGGTTCACGCTAGATCGAGTCCTACCCATTCATGGGCTCCCACTTCCAACCAAGAAACTATCTGCAATTGGTACTCACTAACAAAGGAAAAAACAGCTTTCTCCAGTGGAGTCTTACTGAGCATGTTAACCACACTTCAGTGCAGGCCCCATACCCAGGAATAGTTGGCTAACACAATAAAAGGAATGTTTCTACACTTTTTGTCTCATTTTGCTATGTTTGGGCATTTTTTTTGTCTTATTGATCTTTGATTTCTGCTTTTGTGGGGCAGTGTGTGTATGTGTTTGTGTTTTCTTCCACCTTGTTTTAAAAAGAGAGAGAACATAAAGTTGGATGGGTAGGGAGGTAGGGAGAATTTGGAAGGAACTGAGGGAGGGAAAATGTGATCAAGATCTGTGAAAAAACATTTTTCAATTAAAAAAGTATATAAGCCAGGCATGGTGACAAATGACTTTAATCCCAGCACTCAGGAGGCAGAAGCAGGCAGATCTCCCGGTCTACAAAGTGAATCCAGGACAGCCAGGGCTACTACACTGAGAAACTCTGTCTTAAAAAAAAAAAAAAAAAATTTACACTTTCGAACTGCCATGTGGCTGCTGGGATTTGGACTGGGGTCCTTTGGAAGAGCAGCCAGTGCTGTTAACTGCTGAGCCATCTCTCCAGCCCCTTTTCTTTCTTCTTTTTTTTTTTTTGTCTTTCAAGATATACATACATAGATACATACATCTTTTTCTTTTTAAATGTAATGTTTTTCCTGCATGTACCTATGTGTACCACCTGAGTGGCTAGTGCCCCTAGAGGCCAAGAGAGGTCATTCAATTCTCTGGAACTGGAATTATAGATGACTAAGAGCCACCACATGAGTGTTGCAAATAGAACCCAGGTCATCTGCATAAGCAACAAGTGCTCTAAAAACAGCTATCTCTCCAGCCCCAATAAACTTTTTTAAAAGAAAAATCTACATGAGGGACTATTTGACAAAAGGGAGGATGGGAAGAAGGGGGTATAAGATCAAAATATACAATATACGAACATATAATAAAACCCATTTTCCTACAATTAAAAACAAAGTAATGATTTTAAGTTTTCCTAAAACATGCCCCCCACCCAAGAGAAAATAACTGTTCAAATATTTAGAAAAATAAAACCTCATCAATTCCTTAATAGTGTCTCACTTATATATTCGAGAGTGTGTGTTGTGTGTGTGAGAGACATGTTTGAGTTCGCTTTTTTTTTTTTTTACGCATCCATTTTT
>CAJQZJ010034167.1:3062451-3089791 GCA_907164525.1 Lophiomys imhausi
GCCTGAGCATTTAAAACTTTCTCTCTTTTTGCCTAAATGTAATAAGCCAAAATGGATGCATAAGTTAAAAAAAAAAAACGCGAACTCAAGAAATGAATACATCAGTTTCCAAAAAGGAAGGATGTTAAATTCTTATCGCTGATAGTAAGACAGGCCAGAAAGACAAGGAAAAGAGGAGATGAGAAGGGAAAGGAGCCCCTCAGCCTAAACTTTCTGTCCCACCAAATTCCACCCACTGCTCACCAGGTTATCGCCGGGATGGCCAGGTCCGTGGGGCGATGGGGCGCCAAGGTGGACTCCAACAGCGGAAATCCTTTTCTTCTGGAAAAGCAACATTTTTATAAGACTACCTTAAAAGCATTGCAGGGAACAAGGGAGCTCAAGTAACGTTTACGTGAAATGGCCCCCGGCCGGCCTGGGAAACGTAGGGCCCGAGCCTCAGAGAAGCGACAGAGCGAGACGCGCAGACCGGGTACCAGCGGATCACCACGGAGGTCACACCCGGACCTCGTTCCCCACCTCTGCCACCGCCCATTCCCTCACCTGGTCTCACCAGAACCCGCCCAGCTAGTCCGCTACCACGGAGAAAAGAGAACAGGGCCGCGCGAACCCACACCGGAAGAGACGGAAGCAAGCTGCGGTTCACTTCCGCTGCCGAGTCAGAATCCTTCCGGAATAGAAATTTCGGTTCCCCGGCCGTGGGTGCCGATTGATTCCAAAGCGGAGGTTAAAAGCTGGGTCAAAGAACGAGACTTACTTTAAGCAAGTTTTCTGGGCGAGAACGGCCGGCCTTTCGGACCACCAATCCCAGAGCGGAGTTAAAAAAAACACAGACCGGGAAGTACGGGGTCTCAGGAGGCTCATAAACCTTTCCTTTCTACCTCCTCCTGGCTCCTGTTGATAAACTTACCAGATCTATGAACCAGCCGGTTAACCTCCACTCAACCAGTACAGTCTTCAGGCTTTTATTTTTATTATCTGGACACCATGCTAAATTCTAACCGTCGATATTGAGACGGGCTAGAAAGACAGGGAAAATGAACAGAACACGAAAAAGGAAAGAAGTCTCTTATCCTAAGACTTTCTGATGAAAAATTTTAAATGTGAACACAACTGATACAGACAAAAAATTGCCTACAGAGAGAAATGTGTTTTCGTAAATACATCTCAAACTAAGATTCAAAAGCAAAATATCAGTGCGTGGCAGCACATGCCAGCAATCACAACAACCGGAGGCAGAGGCAGGCACTTTTCCTGAGTTCGAGGACAACGGTGATCTACATAACAAGTTCCAAGCCAGCCAGGGCTAGGAATAAGAACCTGTCTCAAAACTGTACTGCCTGGTTCTCCAGACCCCCCCAAAGACCACCAAGGAGCCGTCACTGATGCAAAAGCATAAGGGTTATTTATTCAATACAAGCTTAAGCTCGGACTCACAATTCTCACTGACACAGCAGCTGAAGTTGGAGTCCTGAGTTCAAGAAGCATAGAGCTTATATAGTAACTCAGACAAAGAAGCAGACTTTTTACCATAACTAGTCAAGTCCATTTCTGATTGGCTGGTTATTATTGATCAACCAGCTGTGGTCAGTTTGGCCACCAAAGTTCTGTTTTGACATTCTTTGATAGTTACAGAATTTTTCAATAACCCAAACAACTGATAGTATAGTCAATATGACCTGGCCCAAATGGAAACCATTTTTGTTTTGGTTAGGGATTCTTCTAAGAAAATCATAATAATATGCATGAATAACATCAGATGCCAGAACGGGGCTACCTTGACCTAGTTGAAGGTCCTTCTCCTTCATCAGCACAGCAACAGCTGGGACCATTCTTGGGAACATGTCTTTAAAGCATAAACTTAACTCTTCTGTTACACTCAACATGAAGCCTAGGATAATATCCACATTGGTGAACCTGTTAACATTTAAGACATCGAAAATTTCCATTTTGACAAAACTTTTTCATATTCCACAAAAACAAAGTGAAAATAATAAGGCAACAAAGAAAGTGTGCTTACTTAGGGACAAAATGTCTATAATCTTGAATTTTACCATATTACCACTCTTCTAAACCCCAAAAATCTGAATATGCCTCATAAAACCATCTTACAATTTCATTTACAAATAGAAACTCATTAAGAAGAGTAAGTAAGGGGCTGGAGAGATGACTCAGTGGTTAAGAGCATTGGCTGCAATTCCAAAGGACCTAAGTTCAAATCCTAGCACCCACATGGCAGTTCACAGCTGTCTGTAATTGCTGGGCTTAGTGGTGCACACCTTTAATCCCAGCACTCAGGAGTCAGAGGCAGGTAGATCTCTGTGAGTTCAAGGCCAGCCTGGAC
Source organism: Lophiomys imhausi (assembly GCA_907164525.1). Classification (NCBI taxonomy): domain Eukaryota; kingdom Metazoa; phylum Chordata; class Mammalia; order Rodentia; family Muridae; genus Lophiomys; species Lophiomys imhausi. The sequence goes on from CAJQZJ010034167.1 coordinate 3,064,796, forward strand.
TACAGAGCGAGTTCCAGGATAGCCAGGGCAACATGGAGAAACCCTGTCTCGAAAAACCAAAAAAAAAAAAAAAAAAAGAATAAGCCGGGCGGTGGTGGCGCACGCCTTTAATCCCAGCACTTGGGAGGCAGAGGCAGGCGGATCTTTGCAAGTTCGAGGCCAGCCTGGTCTACAAAGCGAGTCCAGGACAGCCAGAGCTGTTAAACAGAGAAACCTTGTCTCGAAAAAAAAAAAAAAGAATAAGTAAACCAGTTAATATATTGTTGTACTTAATTTTAAATGTTATTTAAATTTTAAGCTTTGTTCAATCTTTAAACCTTATTATAAATTACATCCTTTGAGAACTACAATTAGAAAAACACGCACCGACATATCTATATACATTGAAGACACACCTAAATGAGAAAACCTGTAGAAGCCCACACCAGTATCTTGGGATTGTGTATTATCTTTTTCCTATATATCTTTCTGTCCTCCACTAATCTAGGCAGTAGTGGTGCACACCTTTAAACCCAGCACCCATGGGGCTGGAGAGATGGCTTAGCGGTTAAGAGCACTGGCTGCTCTTCCAGAGGTCCTGAGTTCAATTCCCAGCAACCACATGGTGGCTCGCAACCATCCACAATGTGATCTGATGCCCTCTTCTGGCTGCAGGTGTACATGCAGATAGAACACTGTATTACTTAGTAAGTAAATAAATCTTAAAAAAAAAAAAAAAAAACCAGCACCCAGGAGCCAGAGGCAGGTGGATCTCTGTGAGTTTGAGGACAGCCTACTCTACAAAGTGAATTCTAGGATACTCAGGGCTGTTATATAGAGAAACCCTGTCTCTAAAAGATGGAGGAGGAGGATAAAGAAAACAAAAACAAATTAAAAAAACTTTCTAAATGTCAATTATGAGGGATACAGATGTACACTGCCACCCCCAGCAGCCTGTGAAGTTTCCATTATTTTATTAAAATACTACATTATTTCATCCCCTTGCTCTCTTCTCTCCAACCCTGCCAATGTCCTTCTAATTTTTTTGACATGGGGTCTCACTATGTAGCCCTGATTGACCTGGAATTCTCTATGTAAACCAGGCTGATCTGGAACACCCCTAAAATTTTTCCTGCACCAAAGGTATTTGTAGCCCCGATTGACCTGGAATTCTCTATGCAAACCAGGCTGATCTGGAACACCCCTAAAATTTTTCCTGCACCAAAGGTATTCAGTCATGCGTCCCAGTCCTCTTCTTTCAGCTATTCTTCTTCATTTGGTTTTTGTTTTTGTTTCTTTTTTTTTTTTTTTTGGTTTTTGATTTTTTTTTTTTTTGGTGTTTTGTTTTGTTTTCCCTCTGGGATCATGGAAACGGAAATCCACAGGAGACTCCAACATGGGCTTTATTGCTAAATGATAAATAAGGTAAATGCATTTGTATATCAGAATAAGGAAGTAATACCAGACCTCCATACTGGGGTTTTGTTTTGTATTGTTTTAATTTTGACACATTGGTTTACATGATATATTTCCTGGCTTCTGAGGGGAGTACTTCCATGTTCTCACAGCCTGTGCCTTCAACACGAGCTATGTATCAGAGGGAAATGACACTTTGACATGGTTGACCTGGAAAGTTCATTTGAATGTGCAGCAGCATAGGGAAAACTTGGAAAAGCACAAACCTCAAACAGTACCCAAAAGAATAGACTGCCAGGTATTAATTAGCCAAGCTTCTGCCAGTAGACAGCTACCACAGCTAGGAACAAAGAGAATCCCACCTTCTTGGTTGGGAGGCTGGAGATGAGGGATATGTTGGGTCTTAATGCCTGCTCTTTCTGCCTGGCATTTCCAATCTTGTTTTTCTCTGAAGTAAAGTATGTTTCCCCCTTTCAACACTCTTGTGCTCCATGTCTGTTGTATGCCTCTGTTTCTGCTCCCATTGAGTTCTTGTTCTTTGTGGTGATTCCCCTGCAGGCTTTACAGCAGGCAGGGAAAAGAAATCAGGGTAAGGTAAGAATGAAACTTGGCTCAGCCTGATTTTATTGTAACTGGACTTCCAGCAGGACTTCTACAGTCTGGCCCAGATCATTTTACTTTACCCATATTTAAGCACAGAAAAATTTTGGGAAAAAATACACAGATACCAAATGAACTCACTGCCAAGTACATACTTTAAGACATGTTTACATTGAGATTCTTTACAAAGTACATCTGACTTCTTTCACAAGAATGGGTACTGTTGACTCTCAAGAGTGCCCAAGATTTAGGGTCTAGGGAACTTGACTGAGGTAAACACAAGGCTTGTCAAAGGTATCAGGATTGGCCTGGCCCTAAGATAACATAGACGCCACTTAGGCTGTTGTAAAGCACAAGTGACATCACTCATAAGAATGAGTTTTATGGCCTAAAAGCAATATTCAAGATTTAGGAAGAAAGGGTCTGGGACAAATAAAAACAAAAATTCTGGAAGAAATGGGCAGAGCCTGTCCCTGACAGCAAAGGATCACCAGGTTGTAAAACTACATCGTTCCTGGCATTCCAGGAAAATCAGCTAAGCACCTCATTTTCTTGAAGAGGTAAGCTGTGTGTTTAACTTTCCTGGATTCTCCAGTGCTTATCTGCATGCACAAGGCCTTTTTGTCCTCTACAGCTTTTGGTTTTCTATCCAGTTACACTTAATATGGAAAGGTTAGGGAAAAGGAACAGCCGGATGCCATTCCTTTCTAACTTCTTTTAGCTCTAACACCATAGTTTTAAAAGATTTCTATTTTTATGTGTGTAAGTATCTGAATGTATTTTATGTGTATCATTTGTGTGTCTGCTGTCCAGTGAAGCCAGAAGAGGGTGTTAGATTTCCTGGAACTAGAATTACAAATGTTTCTGAGCAACCTAATGTATGTGCTGGAACCTAACCATGTCCTCTGCAAGAGCAGCAAGTGCTCTTAACTGCTGAGCCAGCCAGCTCCTAGCCCCACACATCACAGTTTTCAACAGGACGTCCTGAGGTGAGTTCTGCTGAATGCTGCTAATATCACATGGTGATGCTGTCCCCGGCATTGCTGCTTTTCTCCACCTGCTACTTACATTCACTCAGAACCCAAAGCATGGTTCTCAGGATTACCACAGTTTGGTTTGTTGACTATTTTAAAATTTATTTTATTTTTATTTTTATGTACACTTGGTGTTTGGCCTGCATGTATGTCTGTATGAGGGCATTGGATTCACTGGAACTGGAGTTACTGACAGTTGTGAGCTGCCATGTGGGTGCTGGGATTTGAACCTGGGTCCTCTGGAAGAACAGCCAATGCTCTTAACTGCTGAATCATCTCCCCAGCCCCAGCTTGTTGACTATTGATAAAGATTCAAATGGCTAGGTATGTTTTCTTTTTCTCAGAAAAAAAATAAGCTTAAAAGCTTAACCAAGCTATGAGGTTTGAGCTAATCACATAATAGTATCTAAGAGATAAGACTTTATGTATATATTAGATCTTCTAAAGTCAAAATTCACTACATTAGTGACAACCCTCTGCTTAATATATGTTTAATCAAAGTATATATATATATATATATATATATTAATATTTGTTTTATTTTCCATGCATAAGTGTTTCATCTGAATGTGTATAGGTGTACCATATGCATGCCCGGTATGGATGGTTTGGCATGACAGTGTAGGTGCTAGGAATTAAACCTGGGTCCTCAGCAAGAGCAACAAGTGCTTTTAACTGCTGAGCCATATCTCTAGCCCCAATCAAAATGTGTGTGTGTGTGTGTGTGTGTGTGTGTGTGTGTGTGTGTGTGTATGTGTGTGTGTGTGTGTTACATCTCCCCAGGAATAGTCTCACATACAAGCCATCTGTGTTGCCTCCTTGAGTGGATGTTGTTGAGTTCTTTTGTGACCTGAGCCTCCCTTTGATTTCAGTCCTAGGTTTCTTGGGTTATTCTGAGCTGGTTGTCAAGATGCTCTCTTATTTGTTTCAGAGCATTGGTTTGCTACAAGTAAGCCCTTTTCTCCTGCCACTGCTACAGTACACTACTCCCACTGTGTCCTGCTTATTGTACTTGTACCACCCTTTAAAATTTTCATTACATTTTTATTAATTTATCATACATGTGTGTGTGCTGCACATATGCATATCCGCATGCACATGAAAGTCAGAGGTCCATTTGTGGAAGTTGGTTCTCTCCTTCTACTATATGGGCTTTAGGGATGGAACTCAACTCATCAAAGGCTTGGTGGTAAATACCTTTACCACTGAGCCATCTCACCGGCTGTTGTGTGACACTATTCCTGGGAGGATGTGAACAAACATCTACTCACCCAGACAGGGAAGCAACTTTTGCTGAAGTAGAGATATTACCAAAGTCCAACCTAGTAAACCCATGAGTTGTACTGGGATTACTTACAGGAATATGGGTGAGGGATTACTTACAGGATCAGAAATGACTCTAAGATAATTACATCACTAGAAGCCCACCCCAGCATAGCTCATGAAGCTAGAAACCTGAGCACAATGAACAACTTACAGGCAGCTCTGTAGGTGAGAGCAGTGATTCTCAGCCTTCCTAATGCTGCGACCCTTTAATACAATTCCTCATGTTCTGGTGACCCTCAATCATAAAATTATTTTTGCTGCTATTTTATAACTGTAATTTTGCTACTGTTATGAATCATAATATAAATACCTGATATGCAGGATGGTCTTAGGCAATCCCTGTGAAAGGGCCATTTGAGCCCCAAAGGGTTTGCAACCCACAGGTTGAGAAGCACTGAGTTTTAGAGGATGTCTCTTGGAAGCTTGGCTAGCCTCTGCTTTTTTGTTTGTTTTCAGAGACAGAGTTTCTTTGTGTAACAGCCCTGAATGTCTTAAACTTGTTTTGTAGACCAGACTGACCTCAAACTCACAGAGATCTACCTGCCTCTTCCTCCTGAGTACTGGGATTCACATCCAGCTTGGCCCCCAAAAAGCTGCCCCTAGAGGCATTGCAGATGTGGCTGCTGTGTCACATGTGCATCAGTAGGTGGCAGAGAGGAAAGATACTATGTCTACATTCAGTAGTCTGACCTATGAACATCAGAATGAATAGTAGCCTAATATTCTGGGGTAGGGGAAGCAAGTCAGATACCAACATCACTTTGGTGCCATGGGACCCAGAAGGAGAGCTAGCCTGTGTCGAGCACCAGTCCAGCACCAGGTAAGCACCAGATGAGCTCCCAGGACAGGAAGCAAGCCAAAGACTAGCAGAGCCCTGTCTGGCCCTGGATGAGGGCGTTCTGGGTGAGCCATCCCTGAGGGAATGAGTGTGGAAGAGCCAGCATTGCCTTTTGTCTGCTTGTAGTGGTGTTGGCAAGGAAGAGAATCCCTCCCCTCCCTTTTGCCCTCACCACCAGTGGCAGACAGGAGATCTGGACCTGATGGGGTCACAAGAGCAGAGGAGTTGTCCCTGCCCCTCACATGCTGCAGCACTTGGGAGAGCAGGCCATGAACCTTGCCTGGACAGCACACTACAGCTAACCCTGGATGTGGGGATTGTGGGTGAGCCAGCCCTGAGGGAGTGAGTGTGGGAGAGCCAGCCCTGCCTTTTGTTTGCTTTGTGGTGTTGGTGAGGGAGAGATCCCCTTACTCTCTTGCCCTCACCACAGGTAAGCAGGCAGGAGGGTTGGCCCTGATGGGGTCATGAAAGCAGGAGAGCTGGTCCAACCCCTTACCTGCTGCAGCACTCAAAAGAGCAGGCCCTGCAAGTGGGGGTTGCAGGCCCAGAATTAGGGCTTTGAATTGACTCACCCCAACATACACCCATGGATGAACTGCTAAGAGGGCATGAAGAGGCCTGTTCTACAGACCCAAAACTACAGGATCTCCATGGCACAGAACAATAACAGCATATCTGAAAAGACTTCCAGTGAAGTTCCAGTGTTGACTAAGTAGCAGAAGCCAGAGGCCTCATACGAGACTAAGCAGTCATTGTAATGAACATCTGCAAGCAAAAAAGTATGGACATACTGAGACACACTACAGCTTCCACAATGAGATTTTTTTTTATGTGGGGGTAGGTTTCAAGGGTGGAGGGTGGGTCTGAAGGGTGAGAGGAAACAGGGTGCATGACATGAAATTCACAAAATAAAAAATCAATAAGAAGGAAAAAATGCTTAAGAAGAAAAATGCCACAAAGACTTACTTGTCCGCAGGCCAGTCTGATGGAGGCATTCCTCAATTAACATTTTCTCTTTCAAGATGACTCCAGTTTGTATTAGGTTTACAAAAAACTAACCAGCACAATTGACTCTTTGTCGGCTTGACACAGACATATCACCTTTCCTTTTGTTTACCCCCAAGATCTCATGTTAATATCATAATATAAAATATGGTATAACCTTAAAAGCCCCACAGTCTTTTAAAATTCAAACCTGTAAAAGTTCAGTCTCAGCCAGATGTGCTGACGCTCACATTTAATCCCAGCACTCAGGAGGCAGAGGCAGGCGGATCTCTGTGAATTCAAGGCCAGCCTGGACTACAAAGTGAGTTCCAGGATAGCCAGGGCTGTTACACAGAGAAATCCTGTCTCAAAAAACCAAAAAAAAAAGTTGAGTCTCTTTAGACTGAACCACCAATCATGGAGCCTGCATAGGTCTACACTAGGTCCTCTGTATACAATACTGTGGCTATTTAGCTTGGGGTATTTGGGGGACTCCTAAGAGTGGGAGTGGGGGTGTCTCTCATTCTTTTGTGTGCCCTTGGGACCCTTTTCCTCCTACTGGATTGCCTCCTCCAGCCTTGATATGAGGATTTGTGTCTAGTCTTACTGCATCTTATGTGGTATTCAGTTGATATCCCTGGGAGGGCTGCTCTTTTCTAAAGGGAAACTAAGCAGTATATCTGGTGGGGCAGGGAGGTGGGGAGGACTAGAAGGAGTGATGGAAATGGAGGCTGTGGTGAGTGAAGGGACACTTGCTGCTGGTGGTCCCCCAAACTGCTGCTTGTTCTTCCTGCTGCTGTCTCCTGGTTTGCTGGATTTCTACTGAGACTGGTATTGCCCCCAAAGAACCCAATGACCCTAATCAGCAGGAAGAAGCTCAAAGAGACCTACATCCCTTCTACCTCTAAACTTCTTTTCTCTCCCACCGAGTGTTGGGGGGTTGGCAGGAACAAGGGGTGGAAGGGAGGTAGAGGCATTAAGTAATATAAAAATAATTAGACTGTATAATATAGTACAAAAATTAATAAAAGCCACTTTGTTACAAGTGATGCCCAGGCGTAAGGCAAGGCATAATGGGTAATTTCGTATCTAATGCTGTGGAGGAGACGGCAGGATGTGAAGAAGTGAACAGTGTATTTCAGGACGTCAGTAGAAGGTTTATGATGACTGTTGTCACTGGGTTCTCTCTCAGTTTGTGCCCAGAGTGGATTTTTTTGTATTTTGTTGTTTTTCCTCCTGTATGATATTTCAAAAAAAAGATGGGAAGAATGCTTAAAAAAATGGAAAGTTGCAAATGGATAGAGAGGGATATGATAAAAGGATTGCAGAAATGACTATGCAACTACAGAGTGCGAATAGAAGTTGAAGGTCTTAAAAAGGAAAAAGGACTGGAAAGAGAACACACAGGTTTAGATCTGATGAAAGAGAAACAGTCTGTTCAGAGAGAAAGAGTTAATCTCAAGCTAACTTTGCCCCCAGAGGAGTGGCCTGGGGTTACAAGATTACCACCATTAGTTTCCACAATAGCTGTCAAAAGCCTCAGATATCAAAACACTTGGTGTTTTGTTTTTTGGGGTTTTTTTTAACTGAAAAATTTTTATTATGTGAATTTCACATCAAGCACCCTGTTCCCTCTCATCTCGCACCTCCCCTCAGACCCACCCTCTACCCTTGCAATCTGTCCCAGCATAAAAAATAAAATGTCATTGTGGAAGTTGCAGTGTATTTCAGTGTGTTCTACAATATTCCCTTTGGTCCACACATTTTTTTTTTTTTGTTTTTTCAAGACAGGGTTTCTCTGTGTAGCCCTGGCTGTCCTGGACTCACTTTGTAGACCAGGCTGGCCTCAAACTCACAAAGATCCACCTGCCTCTGCCTCCCAAGTGCTGGGATTAAAGGCGTGCGCCACCACTGCCCGGCTTGTCCACACATTTTGCTTGCAAATGTTCATTAAAATGACTCCTTGGTCTGGTGCAAGGCCTCTGGTTTCTGCTACTTTGTCAATACTACAACCTCACTGGAACTCTTCTCAGATATGCTATAACTTTCCTGTGTCATAGAGATCCTGTAGTTTTAGGTTGTAGAACTGGCCTCTTTTTGTACTCTAGCAATTCATCCATGGGGTAGATGTTGGGGTGGGCCAACTCAAAGCCCTGGTTCTGGACCTGCAACCCCCACTTGCAGGGCCAGTTCTGCTATGGAAAGGTGTAGGGCCTGCTCTCCCGAGTGCTGCAGCATGTGAGGGGCAGGGACAGCTCTCCTGCTCTTGTGACCCTATCTGGGTCAGATCTCCTGTTGGCCAATGGTGGTGAGGGCAAAAGGGAGGGGAGGGCATCTCTCCCTATCCAATACCACCACATAGCAGACAGAAAGCAGGGCTGGCTCTCCCACACCCACTCCCTCAGGGCTGGCTCACCCACAACTCCCATATTCAGGACCAGCTGTAGTATGATACCCAGGCAAGGTGCAGGGCCTGCTCGCCCAACACTCGCTGTTTTAATTGTGGTAGCATGGTAAGAAATATGGTACTTTTCAAGCCAGATGTCAAAATGGCCTGTGTGATAACTCTGGGAAATACAGTAACAGCACACAAGTGGTTTCTAGTGGCAGAAAGTCTAGATTTTCTGGAATTTGTAAACTTTTTGGGAGAGGTCAGCATTGGAAAAATGAATATATGTCCAAGAGGGACATACAAGGTAATCTTTTGCAGTCAGGAAGAAACTTTGGGGTCCTACCTCAGGGCCCCACAGCAAAATGTGTGAACCATTTCAGACAAAAGCAGCTGAGAGTTGTTACTATGATACAGCAGCTGAGAGTTACCAGGTTATAAAAATAAACTACTGATAAAAACGAAGCATTTAATTCATTGAAAATGTCTTTGTACTTATTTAAAAATGCAATTTTTAGTTCTAGTCCATTTGAAAGCAACTATTAAAAACTGTATAGGATAATTAAGAAATACAAATTAATAGTCAAATGAACTTATAGTTTTGTTAGATATTAGTTTAGTTAATTGCAGAAATATGTTATATTCAGTCTCTTGTATATGTTTTTGAAATTAAGTAGATAGTACATAGATAAAAAATAAGCAATGTTTGTCTGTTTAGACAGACAGATGATAAATGGTTTTCAAAAGCCTCAGAGGCCTACAGAAAATGACATTTAAGATGTTTTAATAAGAAAGGTTTTTCTGACAGAGAGACATCTGCTCCTGGCAGCACCCCGAATATAAAAGATGATGGGCATTAAAGAAACAATTGTGGCAAGATAGTCACAGGACAAAAAACTGCTGATAACTGGCTGTCTGTCCAATCTGTGAACAAGTAGGACACTGAAAAATCAGCTGACCAATGTTAGAGAGATAAGGTAGGCCAGTACTTTAATATTCCTGCTTCACAGAAATGTTTGTCAGATATTCTTGGATAGCAGGCTGGAGACTGGATGCCCCAACAACACAGAGAAACCATGGGTGACTGTTAGGTAGCCAGCAACCTCTGTCTATACTATAGTTTTGGAAGTTGCTTGCTCTACACTTCCTATGTACTTAGGTACTTTAATTTCCTTCTAAAGTCTCTGATGGGGTCGAAGCCTAAATAATTAAAATCTTACAATTAAGCTTAGTTGTATATAGGATTTAAGAAGTATTTTAGGTTTAAAAGATGCTATATAGACTGATAAATGCAAATAAAAATAGAAAATGATATAGCTACAGAACTCTAAGCTAGGTATAGATAATAGATGCTTTCTCCAAGGTTGCTGAATACAAATGGACTGGACATTGTAAATATAATTCTTGATAGATCTGATAGATATCTTTGTTATATGTAGTACACACACACACACCATTTTTGAACTAAAAGGGGGAACTGTGGTATGAGTTTATTAAAATAACCAATTATGAGAATGTTTTTGTTTAATCTCAGGTGTGAGGCTGTCTTAAGACACAGTTGTAAAGTATTAACTGTCTCATGAGCTAGCAGGGGCGTGGCTTAGCCAGCTGCAGCATGTAAACTCTGAGGACTTGGGAGAGAAGAATAAAAAGCCAGAGCCCCAAGAAGGGGACTCTTCAAAGAAGAAAGAAGGAGGTCTACAAAAAAAGAAGAAAGAGGCTATACTTCTTTGTATAGCAAAGGGGCTCTACAAAGAAGAGAAAGGGCTACAAAGAAGAAAGAGGTTGCTGCTCTCCCAGCTGCTGGTGCTCCCCCAAACTGCTGCTTGTACTTCCTGCTGATTAGGGTCGTTGGGTTCTTTGGGGGCAATATCAGTCTCAGTAGAAGTCCAGGAGACAACAGCAGGAAGTAGCTCAAAAAGATCTATGTCCCTTCTCCCTCTAACCTTCTTTCTCTCCTGCATAATGTTGTGGGGTTGGAAGGGAGGTAAAGTTATTAAGTATAGTAAAATACCTTGTTCCCTCCTCTTTTCCTCTATCTTCTGATTTGTTTCTTATTCCCCCACCCTCTGTCTGGGGCAAATAAATCTCCTTTATGCTGAGAATTTGGTCTTGGGAGTCCTGAGCTGATACATTTCCTTTCAGTCAGGATGTATTACATGAGAAAATATTTTTTTAAGTTCAGTCTTTTTAAAATATTCAACATACTGAGCTCTGCATGATGGTGCATCCCTTTAATCCTAGCACTCAGGAGGCAGAGGCAGTCAGATCTCTGAGTTCCAGGACAGTAAGCACTACACAGGGAAACCCTGTCTCAAAATATCAAAATAGAAAAAAAAAAACCCACTATCTCCTTACAGTCAGGCAATGGTGGCACATACCTTTAGTCCCAGAATTTGGGAGGCAGAGGTACGTGAATCTTCTTGGCCAGCCTGGTCTACAGAGCAAGTTCCAGGACATCCAAGGCTACACAGAGAAATCCTTTCTCAAAAACCAATTTCATATACATATATATACACATACACATACACATACACATACATATACATATACATATACATATACACATTCATTCTCCAACATATCTTTTAAAGTCCAAAGTCTCTTGAATTGTGGGGTCCCGTGAAATAAAAAATAAGCTACATACTTCTCATCTCAAAAGGGAAGAAACAAGACATTAAAAACAATATTTAAAAAAAAACAATATTTAAGCAAAACCAAAGTTGAACAGTGTAAATAGCTCAGTCTCCAGCATCCAGCAACCAGTCTTGATCTTCTGGGTTCCAAAGGACCTAAGCAACTCCACTTTTTCAGCTCTGCCATCCACAGCACACCCAACTTGTGGAACAGATCTGGCCAACCTGCCAACCTGCCACAATCTGTCCCCTCCAGCTGTAGGAGTCTCTACTGCAACTGAGGCTGTACCTTCACCAATGGCCTTTCTTCAAGGACTCTGACTTTGCCATGTGATGCAAACCTTGGTTACTCTCCAAGACCCCTTCCATCCTGTAGCTTTTTTTTTTTTTTTTTTTTTTTTTTGGTCACCCACAACATGACCACATAGGAAACTCTTACACATTACCAAGTCAGCTGCCAGCTTGCGATGCAGCCTTGGCTCCCTCTGAACCACAGCTTTTGTGTGCTGACCCTGAGGAAATACTTTCAGATTTCACCTCAATGATGCTGGTATCCCTCATCACAGGTGAGTTTTGAGCTCCAGCTAATCAGCATCAACTGTTCCCAGTAAAGGTTTTACTTCAGTGGTGGTGGTCTCTTGTTAATCAGTGCAAAAGGTCTTCAGCCCCAGCTGAGAAGAAATCACAGATTCTCTATTCAAACTATATCATGAACAGCCTTTGCTTTCCTCTGAAACTTCACAAACCAGGCCTCCACAATCCACACTTCTCTCAACATTCCTATCTCCCAAGCTCCCTAACAATTCAGTAAGCTCAGAGAATCCAATGGCCTTTTCTAGCCCAAAGCTCCAAAATCCAAAATTCACTCTCCTTCCAAAAAACCAACACAGTTAAGTCGATCATAGCAACACCCACAATCCTAGTACCAATTTCTGTTTTAGTTTGGTTTCCCATTGCTGTGGGAAACACAATGACCCAACACCACTTGGGTGGAAATTTATTTGGCTTATATACCTTTTGTTTGTTTGTTTTCTGAAACGGGGTTTCTTTGTATAGCCCTGGCTGTCCTGGAACTCACTCTGTAGACCAGGCTGGCCTTGAACTCATAGATTCCCCTACCTCTGCCTCTGAGTGCTGGGATTAAAGGTGTGTGCTGCCACTGCCCAGCTTTGCCTTATATAGCTTAATCATAACTCATCATTGAGGGAAGTCAAGGCAGGAACTCAAAAGAAGAAACCTGGAGTCAGGAACTGAATCAAGAGACCATGAAGATATGCTGTATACTGGCTTGCTCAGCTTGCTTTCTTTTACCATTCATATCAGCTACCCAGAAGTGGCACCACTTACAGTGACCTGAGCCCTCCCACATCAGTCATTAATCAAGAAAATGCCCCCACAGACAGGCCTACTGGCCAATCTGATGAGGACAATTCCTCAATTAAGACTTCCTTTTCATAGATGACTTTAGTTTGTATCACACCAACAAACACTGGCCAGCGTACTGTGCAGCTTGATGATTTGTTCTGTGTATTTTTTTTTTCTGAGACAAGGTTTCTCTGTATAACAGTATGGGCTGCCCTGGAATTCACTTTGCAGACCAGGCTGGCCTCGAACTCACAGAGGTCCACCTACCTCTGCCTTTCAAGAGCTGGGATTAAATGCAAGTGTCACCATGCCCAGCTTGTTCTGTGTATTTTTATGTTATACTGTATTCTCACAATATGGCCTGAGACTGCCTGTGCATTGCAAAAATACTGATATGACCAGGTATCCCCCCCAAGAGTTTATATGGGGAAAAAAGCATAACATTGCTAAGAATATTAAAAGATGGGCTGGGGGATGATTCAGTGGATAGGAGCTATTGCTGCATAAGCATGAGTCTGGATCCCTAGCACCCACAGAAAAGCTGGGAATGGCCCTGTGCACCTGTAACCCCAGAAATGGTAGAGGAAGGAAATCTGGAGGGCTGGTGAGGTTTGCTGGCTTAGCCTAAAAATAGCAAACTCTAGATTCAGTGGGAGAACCCTGTCTCAAGAGGGTGAGGAAGAATGTGATACAGCTGGACAGCTGATGTCCTCCTCTGGCTTCTGAATGTAGTCATGGGTGTGTGTAACCACACACACATGTACACACTACACATACACAACATGCACACCACACAAATGTGCACACCACAAAATAAATGCTTTTTTTTTTTTTTTGGTTTTTCGAGACAGGGTTTCTCTGTGTAACAGCTCTGGCTGTCCTGGTCTCACTTTTGTAGACCAGGCTGGCCTCGAACTCACAGAGATCCGCCTGCCTCTGCCTCCCAAGTGCTGGAATTAAAGGCGTGCGCCACCACCGCCCGACAATAAATGCTTTTTTTAAAAAAAGTCTTTTATATCAATGGCACACACATAAAACCCACACATTAAAAGGAAAATGGTAAGATATCCAGGAAAAGATGAAGTTATATAAAATCTATACCTCAGGGCTGTCTTCCAAGCCTGAGGACCTGAGTTTAATTCCTGGAACCTTCGTGGTAAAAGGAGAGGGCCAATACCCCCACCCCCAAGTTGTCCTCTCATATCCATACAAGTGCTATGTCATGTGCATGCCCCCAACAAATAAATACATGTAAAATTAAAAATCAATACCTCATATCATATACAATAGTAAACTACAAATTGATCAGGAATCAAAATGTGAAAAATAAAACTACAGTATGCAGTGTTCAAGTGATTCTGTGTCACATAAGGAAAACTATGTGACCACAAGGTGGCAGTAGCACACAAGCATAATTTGGGTAGCATAGAAACAGTTGAGCAGGTGGGGCAAGTCTTTTGCAACCTTAGACTAAGCATGCTCCCTCAACCTGGGTAAGCATTGTATATAAATGGGGAGAGTAGAACTCCCCACAGAGAAGGCAGTCAGGGAGGTGGCTTGCTTGATTATCTAGATGATGCTACTCAGCAATTTATTCAGGAATTTCTGGGTCAGATCTGAAAGAATTAAGTGATTGGGCTCTTCATAGCCACAGGTGTTTTCCTATCCACAGCTAGCAGTACTGGGGCACAATTTCAAGGAATGTAAAAAGCATGGTGAAAAAGTTGCTTGCTTGAGGGCCCTGCACCTCACGTGGGCAGCACAGTAGAGCTGGCCCTTGTGGTGTGGGGTTGGGAGAACTGGCCCGAGGAGCTGGTCCAAGCCTCTGCTGGATCTGGCACTGGATGAGTTAGCCAGGGATGTGCTGGAGTGGTGTGGTGTGGGAGAGTTGTCAGGTCAACCAACTCAGCTACTACCCAGGCCCAGACCCAGGGTTTTGAGTTAGCCCACCCCAACATCTATGAACTGCTGGAGAGCATGAAGAGGCCGGTCTTGCAGATCCAAAACTGCAGGATCTCTATGACACAGGACAATAAAAGGATATCTGGGAGAAGTCCTGGTGAGGATCCAGTATTGATAATGTAGCAGAAGCCAGAGGCCTCAAATCAGACCAATGACTCATTGCAATATAATTTTCAATATTTGCAAGGAAAAATGTGTGCACAAAAAAGTATAACTGTGTGGCACATGGTGACACAACGCAATTCTACAAGAATGTTTTAATTTTTGGTGGGGGGGAGGGAAAGAGCTTACAAGGACAGAAGGCAGATATGAAGGGACAGAGAGATGAATTGGAACGGGGTGCATGATGTGAAATTTACAAAGAATCAATAAAAAGTTTTTAAAAATCATGTTTTTAAAAGATGATTGCTTGAGCTTTGAAACAACCACTATTATCAATAATTATCCTATCAACATTGAAGTACAAATATACATTTGACTTCCAGCTCTCAGTATTTTTGATTTATAGGGAAAAAAAGGTATCACTGAATCATATGAGGTTTAATAATGGGGGAACACCATACAGTTCTCCAGACCTGATGTACTATCTTACTACCAATAACACAAATTTCCTTACCGTTTCATTTTTAGTTTTTATTTTGTATTGTATAGGAGTAAGCACATGTATGAATGTCAGAGGACAACTGGTAGAGTGGGTTGTTCCTGCCATGTGAGCTCCAGGAATCAAACTGAGGTCATCATCCTTGGCACCAAGTGCCTTTACTCATTGAGTGATCTTAACAGCAGCCTCTCTTTTCTTTTTAATTTTTTTTCCATCTGCTGTTGATAATAACCATCATCAGTGTGGTAAAATTATATATCATTTTTACTTTGCAGGGAATCTGTTCCCTTACACATATTAAAAACATGATACAGTACAGCCCTCTCATTGTGATTTGGATGTATTTTCCCTGTTTAGTGATTTGACAACATATTGCTGTACTTGCTGCTTCTTTGTATACTTGGTGAAATTATTCAAGTTCTTTTATGCATTTGAGCTGGATTGTCCCTCTTGAATTCAGAGGTTCTGTAAGGGGATATGTGTGTCTCAGGTTGGCCTCGAACTTATTATTTAGCTTTAACATTTTTGTTTTAAAAATTAGTATACAAGGCCAGCAGGAAAGTAATGGCTGCATGGATCTGCCCGCCTCTGTCTCTCAAGTGTTGTTATTAAAGGCATGTGCCACCATACTTGGCCCACTTTTACCTCAATTTTAACTTAATAGATTACAATATTTCAGACATTTTCTTTTGTGTGATCATTGGTGGTACAGGTAATGTCAATTGATTCTGTTTTTCTCCATCTGGGTTCTTTTGGTTCTATTCCTGTTCTAATTGTTTTCCCCTCTCTGAGTATTACTAGGAGTGACCTGTTAAAAAGACGGCTGCTTACTAAGAAGACTTCCAAATAAAACTAGAAGAGACATCCATCCAACCACACGTGCACATTACACCTTAGAAACACAGGCAGATCTATATAGTAAGTTTCATGACAGACTACATAGAGAAACCTTATTTCAAAAAACAAACAAAAACAAAAACAAGGCACCAGGACACCCCAAACAATTGGATAGCACAGAAAACATACCCAGTTAAATTATATCAGAAAGAAAAAAACCCCACATCTAGGGAAAGATATGGACAACTACACACAAGAGACTTATATACCCCTGATACACATGAGCAAGAAAAGCCTTTCCTCAGGTTGGGCAAGATGGTTCAACCTTAGACAAGCTTTCCACCAAGGCTGATGACCTGAGTTCAATCTCTTGGACGCATGTGGTAGAAGGAGAACTGACTTATTACACAGGTTGTCCTCTGACTGCCATATGCACACCATGGCATGTATATAAAAGCTTTCTCCATTCCATACGTGTGTGCATATGTGCATATATGTATGTATAAAAATGCTATAAACATATGTTAAAATGTGTTATAAACTTTGTGGGCTAGAGAGGTGGCTTAGCAGTTATGCAGTTCCCCATTACCACAAATTTCCCATATTTGGGGAAATTGCAGCACTCCGAACATTTGGAGTGCAATAAATAGGCCATGCTATGGGAAAACCACCTTTATGATCATAGCATCTCCCGTGCCAGCTTTTTGTTTTGTTTTTGAGACACTGTCTTAGTTACTGTCCTATTGCTGTGAAAAGACACTATAACCAAGGCAATTATTACTTTTTTAAAGAAGCATTTACTGGGGCTGGAGAGATGGCTCAGCAGTTAAGAGAACTGGCTGCAGTTCCAAAGGGCCCAGGTTCAAATCCCAGCACCCATATGGCAGTTCACAGCTGTCTAATTGTCAGGTATGGTGGCACACGCCTTAAATCCCAGCACTTGGGAGGCAGAGGCAGGTGGATCTCTGTGAGTTCAAAGCCAACCTGGTCTACAAAGTGACTCCAGGACAATCAAGGATACACAGAAAAATCCTGCCTTGAAAAACAAAAAAGTAAAAACAGGAAGCATTTACTGGAGGTTTACTTACAGTTTTAGAGGGCCAGTCCATGATCATTATGATGGGAAGCAGACAGATTTGATGTTGGAGCAGTAGCTGAGAGCGTTACATCCTGATCTGCAGGCAGTAGGCAGAGAGATATCGGGCCTGGCATGAGCTTCTGAAACCTCAAAGACCACCTCCAAATTCTTCAAACAGTTCCACTAACTGGGGACCAAGCATTCATATATGAGTCTTTCTCATTCAAATCACCACAGGCATCTCAGCCCTGGCCAGCTTCAACCTTACTATGTCAAGGATGACCTTGAACTCCTAGTCCTCCTGCTTCCACCACCTGAGTGCTGGGATGACAAGTGTGCACCACCACACCCAGTTCTATTTTTATTTTCAGATGGGATCTTATGGCACCCAGGATGTCCTCAAATTCAACATGTAGCCAATACTGGCCTTGAATTCCTGATCATTCTTGCTTCAACCCCCCAAGTGTTGTGATTCTATTAGTGTGCCATCATTTTCATGCTATTTGTCTTTTTAAGACACATTCATTATTTTGTGTGCATGAGTGTTTTACATATTTATATGCACCACATAATGGTGCCCTTGGGAGCCAGAAAAGGGAGAGCATCAGATGACATGGAACTGAAATTATAGACATGATTGGGAGCCACCAACTGGGCACTGGGGACCAAATACAGGTCCTCTGTAAGAGTAGCAAGTGCTCTTAACTGCTAAGCCATCATTTTAGCCCCATCTCTTGATTTGATTTTTTTTAAGATGGGATGCTGAAGAAAAAGAAAGAAAAACAGACAAGATACTGCTATATGGAGCAGGTCTTATCTTAAAATTCTGCTTCCTCCTCTCAAATTGTAGGATTATACAAACAGGGGCCACCACTCAGACCTGCATGTAATCTAAATGTTTATTCATATTATTATATATATTTTCTAGAGCTGATGCAACAAAGTAACAAACCAGGTAGCTTAAACATGGCTGTTTCTTACAATTTGGAGGCTGGAAATCAGTGATCAGCATAACTCAGGTGGTTTCCTCTGGAAACCTTGGTAGAAACACATGTGGTAGCCATCTGTCTCTATTTGCAGAAGGCTATCTGAAGACTTTTCATAGTCTTCTCTGCATCCTGCTGCATTTTAACCTTCTGAAGACATCAGTCACTCTGCCCTAATGGACTCATTGCAACTATTTTTTTTCTTTTTATTATTTTTACTTTATACATGTTTTGCCTGCACATGTGCACTCAAATGTATACTGAGTGCTCACAGAGGACAGAAGAGGGTGCCAAATCCCCTGAACCTAGAGTTATTCACATGGCTGCAAGCTACCATGTGAATGATAGGAACTGAAGCTGGGTCCTCTGCAAAAGCAGCAGGTGGTTGTAACTATTTGAGTTTAACATCACTACAACCCCTCATTTTAATTTTTAAAATGTCTTATTGTTGGGGGGCATGTGTGCTACAGAATTCATGTGGAGGTCAGAGGACAGCTTTTGGGAGCCAATTCTCTCCTTACACTGTAGGATCCAGGGACAGAATGCAAGTAGTCATGATTGTATAGAGAAATGCTTCAGTCTGCTGAGCCATCTCAACAGCCCTCTTTCAATCCTTTAAAGTTTTATTTATTACTGTAGTATATGTGGGAGAGTGGGCAAATCATGGATGTCAGAGGACGACTTTAAGGCATTAGTTCTTCTTCTACCTTAATGAGGCAGTCTCTCTTGTTCTTTCTTATATGTTGCATACTCAAGTCTAGCTGCCCTGCAAGCTTCCACATGATTCTCCTGCCTCTGCCTCTTACTTGTAGGAATGCTGGGAATACAAATGCATCCCACCACATCTGTCTATTTTCCATGGATGTGGATCAAAGTCAAGTTGTCAGACATTCACATCAAGTACTTTTATCCACTGAGTCATCTTGCCAGCATTCATTTTAATTTTTTTGACATGGAGAATTTGTGTTGCCCAGTATGACAATACAGCACTGGTATAAGCTATTTTTATAATTTTAATAGTTCTCTCCAGTGTGAGCACCATCATGTCAAAGTAAACTAGAACAAATAAGGGCTTTCTCACATTGCTTAAGTCAACTAGGCTTCTCACTAGTGACTTCTTTCATGTCTTCGAAGTGAACGAGGGTGACTGTAGGCTTTTCCACACTGCTGACACTTATAGGGTTTTTCTTCAGTGTGAGTGTGACTTATTTCATGAATTCTGAAGGAACTGGGACAGATGAAGGCTTTCCCACACTCCTTACATTCATAGGGCTTCTCTCCAGTATGGGTTCTTTCATGTATCTGAAATGAAGTGGAATGACTGAAGGCTTTTCCACACTGTTTACACTCATAGGGTTTTTCTCCAGTGTGGATTCGCATGTGAATTTTAAGGTGGGTGGAATAGTTAAAGGCCTTCCCACATTCCTTACATGTGTATGATTTTTTGGCATTGTGAGTTCTCATGTGATTATTAAGACATGAAGGATATCCAAATGCTTTCCCACAAATCTTGCATTCACAGGTCTTCTCTTCAGCATGCATTTTCAAATGTCCATTAAGATTTGAAGAAATAGCAAAGGCTTTCCCACATTTGATACAAACAAAAGGCTTTTCGCCTGTGTGGGTTCTTATATGTTGAATAAGTCGTGAGGATGTAAGGAAGGCTTTCCCACATTCCTTACATTCATAGGGCTTGTCTCCATTGTGAGATCTTACATGTATACTAAGGCCTGAGTATTGAGTGAAGGCTTTCCCACACTGATTACATACATAGGGTTTCTCTCCAGTGTGAGTTCTTCCGTGTATCTGAAATGAGTTGGAATAATTGAAGGCTTTCCCACATTCCTTACATTCATAGGGCTTCTCACCAGTATGAGTTCGTATGTGAATGTTCAGATACGCAGGGTATCTATAGCCTTTCCCACATTCCTTACATTTGTAAGGTTTCTTTGCATTGAGAGTTTCTACAAGCACAGCAAGTCCTGAGTTTATAAAATTTCTCCCATATTCATTCCATTCACATAGTTTGTCTCCACTGTGAGTTCTCCTATGTGTCTGTAGGTGTGACTGATTAATAAAGGACTTCCCACAGACACTGCATTCAAAAGATTTCTCTTGTGTGGCAATTATCTGATGAACTTTAACTGGGGTCATATAGGTTTCTTCAATTTGATTGAACTCAGAAAGTTTCTCACCAGCACAGTTTTTCTTCTGAAGCATTAGAAAGTCTTTTCTGTACTGACTACAATCATTATTATCCTGTGTAGTTTTCACATGTGTCTTAAGGGATGAGAGTTCACTGAGGAAGTCTCCATATTGCTTCTGGTCACAGAGCTCCCTTCCACTGTGGCTTTCTGCCTGCTGATAAGAGGAATAAACAACATTTTTCCAGAGCCAACTGGTAAGGCTATAAAAATTTGAAAACAAAACATTACAATTATTTTTCACTACATGCGTACAGTTCATCCTCTGTTAATTACTCTCAGGTGATGTGACTAAATATTTATTCTAGAATGCTGTGTTATATCCGGTCTAATAGTTAAAAGATATTTTGGTACCATTCCAAGAAAAAGATGTTAACTGTATGAGTTCTGGAGCATCGAGTTTCATCACAGTTGGGGCTAACAATTACAACTTCTGTCATTTCCTCAGAGACATTTGCTCTTGTGCATTATCTGCTTCTCTCAATATCTCCTTTAAAGAAATTTCTAGCTTTCACCCTCAAAAGACTTCAAGCATGCCAAGTAGGTACTCTATCTACAACAAATGTATCCCTAGCTTCTAACTTCCTCTGAGAACACAAATAAGATACATTTTTTATTCTTACCATTTGCATCTCACTGGATATGTTACCCCTCAAAAACTCCTGTTGGAATGATAAACATTTGGTTTCAAGCTGCATTTTCCATTCTGCAGCAAAACAGAAAAACAAAAATAAGAGTTTTGAGAAAGAAATGGAGTTTTTTTTTTTTTTTTTTAAGATTTATTTATTATGTATACAGTGTTCTGTCTGCAGGTATATCTGCAGGCCAGAAGAGGGCACCAGATTTCATTATGGATGGTTGTGAGCCACCATGTGGTTGCTGGGAATTGAACTCATGACCTCTGGAAGAGCAGCCAGTGCTCTTAACCACTGAGCCATCTCTCCAGCCCGAAATGGAGTTTTTTAAAACAGGAATTTTTACATAGGACTCATTTATTTTTATTCTGAATTTTAGAAGGTAGAAAGAGATGAAGATGAACAGATTTTTTTTTCTGTTCTTGAGGATGTTTTTTCTGTCCTGTTTTTGAGACTAAGTAGCCTAGCCTTGAACTCACTGAAGAGCCCACACTGAGCTGACTTGACTTCATAACCATCCTGCCGCAGCTTCCTGAACAGAAGGATTTCAGGAATGTGCCATCATGCCAGGCAAAAATAAGTACACTCGAGCAAACTTTTAAGTCATATTAAAAGTTGATTCTATAAAAATTAAAACTGATGGTAAATAGAAATTACCTACCAGGGAAAGAGAGTAGAAAATGTCTAGGAAAAGAGCATCTTTCAAGCAATAAATTTAAAGAAAGGTTTGAATAGAAGTAAACTAAAAGAGTGCTGGAAGATGAAAGTTCTCTTTCTTGCCTCAGAGTTCGGAGACACATTTTATCTTAAGAACTTCATTATAGGAGCCAAGACAGTTCTGTGGGTTAAAGTGCTTGTTGTACAAGGGTGAGGACCTGAGTTAAAATCCCAGAACACACATAAGGCTGGGTGTGATAGCATGTGTCTAATGCCAGCACATCTATGACAAGATGAGAGATGGAGAGAGAGAAATCCCCCAAAGCCTGCTGGCCTGGCACATGTAGTGACAAGGACATTGTCAAATGAAGTGAAAGGTGAGGACTGACAGCAAAGGTTATCCTCTTACTACAACATGTGTACTATGGCAGCACATACATGCCCCACATACATACATCATACACAAACATACAAGGATAGTTCACTTATCCTTTCATTCACTTACTGAGTGTACATGTGCACACACACACACATGCATCACAGCATGCATGTAGAGGTCAGGGTGGGAATTGGTTCTCTCTTTCCACCATGTGGACTCCAGGGATTGAACTCAAGTTGGGAGGCTTGACTGCAAGTGCCTTTACCCACTGAGCCATCGCTCCAGGCCAACACAAGGGCTTTGTTTTTATTTTAAGTTTATTCCAGTTGCAAATATATTAAACTTTCATCAGACTTTCCATAAATACTGACCTGGGAAAACTATCTTCTGACCTGTACTAAATTCTTCTTGTTCCAACCAAGAGATCAAACTGGGTTTGATGACGTGATATCCTGTGCACAAGGTCAGACACATTAGTGAAAAAGCTTACACTGAAAAGTGACAGAATGTCTCAGGGTTCCAGAATTAGAATTTTTGCCTTTTTTCCTCCAGTTTTTTTTTTTTTTGTTGTTGTTGTTTTTTTTTTTTTTTTTGAGACAAGTAGGACTAGAAAGGCTGGGCTGGCTTCAAACTCACAAAAATCTTCCTCTTTCCGCCTCTCAGGTGCTTGAACCCAGAGGTGTGCCACCAAACCTGGTCAGGAACTAGAGTTGTAATGATAACAGAGAAACTATTTTCAAGGGTCTAATATTGCAAGTATTATGTCTATGCCTCAAAATTTTAGTTTGTTCTGGAGCCTAAGACCCCAATTAATTTAGTCATATACACACTCACAAAGCATTAGAGTTTTCTTTCTATAGTATTGGGGATGGTACCCAGGACCCTGCATGTGATAGGTAGGTGCTTGACCACTGAGTCTTATCTCAACCCAGGACTTTACTTTTATCCAAACAGGAAGTAAGAGAATTGCAACAAAGAGATCTTTGCTCCTATGGATAAATTAACTACAAGTGATTCATATATAGCATTATTCATCATAGTCATCAAGATAATTAACTTTTCCAATTTACTTATTATTTTGTATGTGTGTATATATGTTCATGCATGTGAGTGTGCTTCTTGTATGTAGTGATAACAACACACCTGGCCTTTACATGAGAGCTGGAATCTAATTCAGGTCCTCATGTTTGAGCAGTAACCAGCTTGCTTAATGACCCATCTTCCCAACTCTTCTTTAGCTAAATATATGCATTTGGCCGGCCATGGTGGCACACATCTTTAATCCCAGCACTCAGGAGGCAGAGGCAGGTGGATCTCTGGGAGTTCAAGGCCAGCCTCCTCTACAAAGTGAGTCCAGGACAGCTAGGACTCTGTTACACTGAGAAATCCTATCTAAAAAAACAAATAAAATAAAACTATGCATTTGTGTGTATGTATGTGTGTGGTATATGTGTATGTGGTATATGCACACATGTGTGCAGGTGTGCATGCCTATGCCCATGTGCAAAGTACAAAGGAAGGTGTTGGGTGCCATTCTCGATCACTCTCTGTCTTACTTCTTTAAGGCAGTCTCTCCTGGAACCTTGGCTTGTGCTTTTCCAGCTAGGCCAAGTACTGGGATCCTCAACCCAGGTTCTCAGAGTTGTGATGCAAGGTCTTTTAACCACTGAGCCATCTCTCAAACCTCAAAAGAACTTACTGCCACACAAATGATATAGATTTTACAGTGAGGTTTCTGATTTAGTCTATCAAATGTAGAGAGGGAAAATACATACTTTCTTTTGGGAAGTGGGAGGCAGGGTTTTAAGACAGGGTTTCTCTGTGTAGCCTGACTGCCCTGGAATTTTCTTGGTAGGCCAGACAGTCCTTAAACTTAGAGATCAGCCTGCCTCTGCTTCCTGAGATCTGGGACTAAAGGTGTGTCCCACCACACCCAGCACAAATATATAGAAACCTTGGACTTCTTTTTTTTTTTTTTTTTTTTTTAATCACACCAGTAAACTGTAACATATTTATGGTGGGATACATCTTTAATCCCAGAATTCAGAAGGCAGTGGTAAGGGTAATCCCTGTGAGTTTGAGGTCATCCTGTTTTATATCTCAAGTTCCAGACCAGCAAAGGCTATAATAAGATCTCCTGCCTCAAAATAAAACATAACAAAAGAATATGTATTTAGTGATGGAGCCGTGTCTTATTTAGAGCTCCCATCAGCATTCCTGAAACGCAGTCAGTCCACAAGGGGCTACAGGAGCAATGGCAGTCCTACCTGCTGAGGCCAGGTTCTGGTAGTTCTCCAGCATCACCTCTCTGTAGAGGTTTCTCTGCATGGGGTTCAGTGAGATCCACTCCTCTTGGGTAAAATCCACAGTCACATCCTCAAAGCTCACTAACCCCTGAAATATTGCAGACATGCTGGTTTGAGCCAAATAAGATCCCTATTAATAAACTTGGGAGGATGAGCAAGTGGGACTCAACATCTACAGAAATTTTCCTGGTTTCCAACTCACTTGACTGGAAAGGTTTTATTATAGATATTGTCAACTTGACACAAACCTAGGTATCTGGGAAGAGGGAGACTCACCTGAGAAACTGCCCTCCTCAAAGTGGCCTGTGGGGTATTTTCTTGATTGCTGATTGGTCAAGGAAGGACCAGCCCACTGAGGGTGTTACCATCCTGGGCAGGGAGGCCTGGGATGTGTAGGAAAGGTAGCTGACCAAGTTAGGAATATGAGCCAGTAAAGGGATTCCACCATTGGTCTGACTCAGTTCTTACTTCAGTTCCTGCTTCAGTTCCTGCCTTGGCAGTGATGGCATATGATCTGAAGACTGTAAGCTGAAATGAACCTGTCTTTCCTCCGCATTGCTTTTGGTAACAGTGTTTATCATAGAACAGAAAGCAAGCTAAGACAGGCTCTGTCTCTAGGAAACCTGAACACACCTGAGTGAGGCTCTATCTGCTTTAAACAGTGCTAGAGATAAGTTTATCCAGAGGAAACTGTCTACAAGTAGGACATTGTATGTGAGTGTGAGTGAATGTGTGGGTGTGTGTGTGTGTGTGTGTGTGTGTGTGTGTGTGTGTGTGTGTGTGT
>CAJQZJ010034167.1:3095387-3119566 GCA_907164525.1 Lophiomys imhausi
AATTCAAGCAGCTATTCATATCACACTGACAATCAGGATCAGAAAAATGAATGAATTCTTGCTTGCTTGCTACCTTGTACTCAGCTTGCTTTCTCCTGTCTTATACTTCAGAATCCAGAACCAGGGAATGGTGGCACTCTCAACAGGTTGGGCCTCCCTACAGGAATTAACCATCAGGACAATGCCCCTATAGACATGCCCACAGATAAATCTGATTTACATAGTTCCTTACTGAAATTCTCTTTCCAGGTGATTCTAGGTTGACAAGCTGACAATTAAAAGCTAACTCATCACATCACAAAGGAGAAAGATGAATAATCCAACAGGATGGGTTAGATGAAGTAGGGATAGGAGGGCAGAATAGAGGGAGTATGGGGAAAGACAAAATTAAAGGCCTTTTAAAAATACTGTATGGAAACCTACCTTCCTAAAACATATACAATAAAGGGTTTAAATGGAGTTACCCTATAATCAGGCAACAATGCCCCTACTGTATAACATAGGCTAACAAACATTTTCTGATTGGACTTAGGGCTTTCTGCACAAGACTGAACCCATATCTAGAATTACTGGAGCCAAGAATCTATGGCTAGATAGGATGTAGACCCTAAAGGGAAACCTATCACTATTACTTTGCTAAATAAACACAGTATTAAACAAACTCCTAATAACTTATCACTATACTAATAGATTAGAACACCTCTAAATCTTCTTGCAGTAGATAGCAATCAACACAAACCGACAACTGGTCAAGCTGAAGAGAATAAAAGGCTGCAGAGTGCTCAACCCTAAATGAGGCATCTCTACCACACTCTTCCCCTTAAGGCTCAGGAATCATCAAGAGAGGGGGTAGAAAGGGCCAGAAGCCACAAATGACTACAATTTTTCCCAGATACCAGGGGCCTTTCACAAATGAACTCACAGTGGTTGTGATAACATGTTCAAGACCTCTGTAAGCTCAAGCTAGACAAAATCCCAATACAGAGGGGAAAGGAGACATGAAGTCTAACACCTAGCAGAGGAATGACTGATAAGATAGCTTATGGGAGAAGAGTCAGTAGTCCTCAACTCAGTAGATGGCGGATTTGGGCAACACAAATAGGACTACATGAGAGGAGGAAGAAAAGCAGCAGAAGTCGAAAAGCTGGGTGGGAAGGGAGGTGGGAACTGATCTGGGAAGAGTTGGGGGAGGGAGTGAATATGATCAACATACACTGTATAAAACTTTTTTTTTAAATTTTTCAAGACAGGGTTTCTCTGTGTAGCCCTGGCTGTCCTGGACTCATTTTGTAGATCAGGCTGGCCTTGAACTCACTGAGATCCACCTGCCTCTGCCTCCCGAGTGCTGGGATTAAAGTGGTGAACCACCACACCCGGCATGTATGAAACTCTTAAAGGGAAAAAAGATTGTTAAAAAAAAAAAACAGCCATCACAGACATATTATGACAGATCATATTTCATTCTGTCATTGGATGATTTCAAAGGTGTTGGCTGGCACCTATGATATGATTTTGACAAAAGATGCTGAATTTGTATCAATACTAGAGGCTTTGTGTTTATATCACATTTTACTGACATAGGACTAAATACACTAATTGCTCCTATAGTTACATTCCAGTATGCTATTCATCATTAATCAGTCTGATAAGAAGAAATAATGTGACTGCAGGGTAATAAAATATTTAAAGAAACCATATCCACTTAACTTTTATCATAGTATATTGTTGAAATTGTTCAATTTCTTAGTTATTTCTGTTCATCTCTTACTGTACTGAATTTATAAATCACAGATGCATATGTTTGGAGGGATCATATACACAGAGTTCTATAGTCTCTAAATTTGAGGCATTTACTGATTTCTTAGAAAGATCTTCCATAGGACCTGAGGAGATGGCTCAGTTGGCAAAATACCTGCTGTGTAAGCATGAAGACATTGCGTGTGGATTCCTAGCACCCATGTAAAATCCAATAGGTTATCACGTCTATAACCCCAGCGCTGGAGGGGGTATGGGGTCAGAGACTTGTTGACCAGTTAGTCTAGCCAAAATGGTGAGCTACAGTTTTAATGAGAAACCCTATCTTTAGAATTAAGACAGGCAGAAGACAGAGATGTTGACCCCTGAGTTCCACATGTGTATCTTAAACACAGAAAAATATACCAATAATGAAATGATTTTAAAACACATTTATTAAAAAAGGAAGTCTCTCCTGTACATGGGGGGGGTCATTATATTGTTCATTTCACTCAGCAACCTGATAATGGAGGGAGGTACCCAGTGAGGAAAGGGCTCACAGTGAACACTGCACACTGGAAATAGCTTCAATATGGAAAACATGAGAAGATAAGCAAAAAGAAATATATATGCTGCTGACTAAGCCTCCAGTTGAAACCAAAGATGCTATTATAAAGGGGGGAAGAGTAATCACAGAATGGGACTATGAGTAAGGTATGGTGATATAGTCCTGAAATCCCAGCACTTAGGAGGTGGAGACAGGAAGTCCATGAGCTGAGTCATCCTCAGCTACACATAGAGTTCAAGGTCAGCCTGAGTCCTGTCTCAAAACAAAACCAAATATGATATTATAGTTAACAAAGGAGAACATGCTTAGCAATTATTCAGTAGTTTAAAATACATGTGAGACTGGGACAGCTGGTTGACCACAGCATTTAATGCTAAGAATAACAATGTAAAGTTTGAACAAGCGTGCTAGTTCCTGCACTTGTCCTTTATTAAGGATATTAAGACTAAGGTATGAAAAGCAGCATCACCATACTGAGCTGCATCACATTCATAGTACAGCAATATTCTCCACATAGCACACAAACTCTCATTGCTAGTCACATATCAAAGGCTCTTTATAAAGCCTAGGAGCCTGGGAGACATCCACCTGGGTACAGGGACTGCATTGTTCCTACAGCTATAATTTATCAGAAGGCCCAGATTTGATTCAACGCTGGCTTGGGACTTAATATCCATTCTAGGTTTATGGGGCATCCATGACTTGGAATATTATGTGCTGTGTATGGAGAGTCAAAGACCCAGCATTTGTGATAATCTGTTCTCAGATACCCCAGTAGGTGGTGTGTCATTTGCTGTCTTAATGTATGGCCCAAAGTTGAGAAGGGAAATTTTTTCTATCAGAAGAGTAAAGCAACAAAAGGCTATCTGAAACAGATACTCCACAAGGCATGAGAAAACCTCAACAGTGAAGGAGTATCAAAGGACACTAACAAAATTAGCCATCGGTTTCAATTTGTCAGTAAAATTTTAAAATAAAGGATGTATTTCTACCAAAACTAAAAAATGGCCAGCAAGATGGCTCAGTAGATAAAGATGCTCACCACCATGCCTGGTGAGTGACACTCAATTCCAGAGCCCCACAGGGTGGAAGAAGAGAACCAACTCTTCCAAGTTGCCCCCATCTCAATAAATGTAATTTAAAAATAAAAAAGAATGAGTAAAAGATGTTGCATTTTTTTTCTGTCATTAATAAGTATGTCAAAGCCAGAGAGAGAGGTTCAGTGTGTAAAGGTACTTGCTGCCAAGCCTGAAAAACTGAGTTTTATCCCTGGAACCCAGAGGCTTGTAACAGTCAATTGATTTTCATAAATACTGTGGTACTCCTGCATAAGCGCACACACACACACTCTAAATGTAACAATAAAGTGTGTCAAATGAAAATCCTGGAAGATGCTATAATGTCATACTTGTGGTCCTAGAAAAAAGCGCATCTAGTTAAGATGCTGCCTGAATGGACTGTGTGTGATGACAAAGTTGTTGAAGTACCTCAAAGGAAGCCTGGAAAAGTATACTGTATTCATGCTGAAAGACTGAGCCATACTACAGCTAACAAGATGCTAAATTAGGCACGAAGGGGCTGGAGAGATGGTCAATGAGAACAGTGCTTGCCATGCAAGCCTGCTGACCTGAGTTCAATCCCCAGAACCCACATCAAGGTGGAAGGAGAGAACCAACTCTACCAAGTTGTCCTCTGACCTTTGTGCACACACCATACACAATAATAATAATAATTAAAAAGAAACAGGCACTAAAAGGAGTACATTGGCCAATATGTAAGTAAAAAATATATACCAGTTGTTGATTGAATAGAATTGGTAGCAATATTCAGTATTGTAACAACTAAGAGAAAATATGTGCAGCATGCACAAGGCCCTGGGATTTGATCACTAGCACATGAGAATTAAAGGGATAAAGAAAAAAACACAAGTCTAGGAACTTTGCATGTGGAGAATAGTTCACTATTATTGTTTGTTGGGTTTTTGCATGTTTTTTTGTTGTTGTTTTGTTTTGTTTTGTTTTTGGTTTTTTCGAGACAGGGTTTCTCTGTGTAGCCCTGGCTGTCCTGGACTCACTTTGTAGACCAGGCTGGCCTCGAACTCACAAAGATCCACCTGCCTCTGCCTCCCGAGTGCTGGGATTAAAGGCGTGCGCCACCACCGCCTGGCTTGTTTTGTTTTTAATACAGTGCTTTACCACATAGCACAGGTTAGCCTCGAACTCATAGAAATCCTCTTGCCTCCTGAGTGCTGAGATTAAAGGCCTGCACAGCCACACCGAGCTGGATTTTCTTGAGTAGACTTGAGGTCTACCAATGCTTATACTCTCGCAAGACAGACATACATTCTAAGTAACTAAGAAGTATGTCTTTGTATCTGAAGGTAATGGTTAAAATAAAATACACACACACACACACACACACAATAAAATACAATCAAACAATGACTCAAGTTCTTACCAGAGACAGTCGTTTCTAATTTTTTTTTTAAAGGAATACAGCCTTGTCCAAAAGTCACCTTTCACTAAGTGCTCACCAGAGGCGCTCAAATCGCAAGGTTTATGACGCTGGTCACTCCAACAACTACGGCAAAAATTCGTTTCCTTCTGAGGAGAAAAACAAAAGAGCCTTTCCCATAAAAGTTGCTCTGGCGACTTTTGAAGAAGAGGAGCCCCGTAGATGCAGACATCGCTGGGGCACGCCCTCCGGGCACTTTTCCAACCTGCAGACAGCCTGAGAGGCCTCAGACATGGCCGCGCCCAGAGGCACCGTGGCGCGTGGGGCAGAGCTCAGCCCCGTGGTCCTTCATCCTCCCCCTCAACTACCAGATAATCCTCGGACCGCAGAACTTACAAAGGCCAGCTCACCAGGCAACTACTCAGCACAGATAAGAGCCGGAAGACACCGACGCGGGCATTGGCGTCACTTCCGCTGGTGCTGCAGTGGCAGGGTTGGGAACTTACTTTGGTTTAACTCTTTTTGTCGCAATTCTATTTTCTCCACAGTGTAGGGGCGGAGGCGCTGTAATGGCTTCACAGCGAGAGCTGCTTGGCCAATGCTGGTCTCAAGGACAAGATAGAATTACAACGTAGGATGTGAGCCGAGCAACGGGTGGAAGCGGAAATAATCGGTGTTGCCCTTGCCCAGTAAGCCCTTTAACCACAAGGTTTCCTGTGGGTATTCAGCCCTCAGGAAGCTAACTAGGAACTTTTCCGCCAGCCTCCTCCGCGTTCTTAGAACTCTTGCTTTCTAGCGCCCCCTAATTCAGTAGGGAACAGAAGGCAGTCTGGCTTCCGTAATTATCTGGACCTCTCAAGGTGTTGGGATTGCTTTTGGTGGGTTACAACCATAAAGCGTGCTTCAACACACTGACCCTACCCCAGGCCACCCCACCAGGCTCAGGTGCCAATAGGAAGAATTTGAGATGTTAGGTTTCTGACTGGGAATCCTGAAGTAATTTCTGGGTTTTACACTTCTAACCCTCCTAACCTTTCCTAGTCCCCAGTTCTATTGAATACCCTGGATCCCTAAGCAAAAAGTGAGCTCAAAGCTTAGTTTTTGTCATCTTAAGTCACAGTAAAAATGCCCAGTCGTTCAAATTCTACACTGCTGTGTACTGACACTCCCCTGATACATGAATGAAGAGCCAGCTTAACAGCCCACACTTGCGTGGCTGAGAATTGTAATGTTATTAGGAGCCTCTTGAGGAACTTCCAGGACTGAATTCTGCTGACATCTATTGGTCAAAATGAGTCAGCTATAACCGTCTTCTGAGGCTCTTGGCCCTCATATGACTGCTGAAATGGGGCGGGGGACTGTTCCGTAGGGACATTCCACTCCAGAGGAGTGTGATGGAGGGGATAGGGGCTGGAGGGCGGGAGGGCGGTACTAGGAAGGGCAGAAAGGGGACACTGCGATGGAGATGTAACCTGAAATAATATTTTAAAAAAGAATATATGGCTGTGATCTATCACAGGATGTATGAGTCTTCCATCAAGAGACCCTTTGCCTCTCTCCCATGGATTTGTTCAGACTTGTTGCTATAGAAACAATATGTCAATATGATTTCTCTTTGAGACATCACTGCAAACTTAAGAGCTGAAGGAAAAGCTCTTTACTATAAAGCATATGGCCAACTGGGCTAACACCCAAATAAGAGTTGGCCTGGAATAGAAGATTTAACTAAATTATGGATTTCACACACGGGGTCATCCTTAAATCTTTTAGGTCCCAGCCCCAGGTTACACTTCGAACAGTTTAAACAGAGGTGACTTCAGGTTTAGCCACTTGGGCAGATGGGAAATTTAAACACCAAACATATCACCAAAGTTATTTAAGCACACCAGTGTTCTTTTCAAATAGATGTGTCCCAGGGTCATGTTGCCCAGCTGGCAGAATTATGCTTTCTCAGGAAAAGAACTGGAAACTTACGGCATGCCAGGGCTTAACATCCATTGTGAGCATGCTCTGCCCCCTTAAGCTGCCTGTTAGAGGTATGTTCTCTGGGAATGGGACTAATGGCTGGTCAATCCTGGTGAAGAAACATTATTCATCATAGCATCATGAACCTGAGTAGCACACTACTTATCTTTGGGGTACCTGGGAGTAGCACTCCCTTAGCTAAATTTCTACTTTGTATGATGTAATGTCTCCTAAGAAAATCCATTATCAAATCCTCTATAACATTAACCCTGTTACTTTGAGTTTCTTCTATGTCAGTGTAATGGTGCACTTGATTCTAGGTCTCTGCAGTTGTGATGCTCAGGAGGTGAGTGATAGGATCTGTACGCAAACAGTCTAGTCTACTGGGTTAAAAAGAAATATTAACAGATTTTATTTTAAAACTGGATTTAATGTTTTAGAATAGCAACTAAATAAAAGTAAATGGAGTACATAAATTTCAAGCATTGGGTAAAATTTCAGTGAAAACATCATTACAAAGAGAAGGTACATGCAACAAGTACAGTGGAAAAAAAGCAAGTTGCTTAAAATCCAATTTTGTTATTAATTTCATTATACATAATGGTCTAAAAGAATTGTTAATCCGGATTTTTCAAGTTCTCAGAGTTTTAAAACTCCAACTAAAGTATGTATAAAAGACACATCTACACCTGGGTTATAGGTCAGTGGTTAGCATGTGTAAAGTCCTAAGTTTGAATCTTAGCACCCACCCTCAAATTTTTAACTAAGGATACAAAAAGAAAACTAATATATATATAGCCATGTAAATACCTACCAGAGTCAATGGAATAAGAACTATATTGGAAAGTTTAAATATTTCAAGACAATTTTTTCCCGCACAAATCATTTACCAGACCCCAACTCCTTTGGGTACATTTGTCTTTTTCTGCTTTATTTTTATTTATTTATTTTATTTTATTTTTTGTCTTTTTAAGACAGTGTCTCACAAAGTAGCCCAGGCTTGGGCTACCCTTAAATCTGTGACCCTCCTGCCTTGGCTTCCCAATCCCTAAGATTACAGTGTGTGGCAACACACTCCAGTTTGAGACAGATACTCTCTGAAAGAATACTGGATACTCAAGATTAACTCAATGTAAATTCAAGAAAAAATTGCAGAATACAAGACAGACCCAAAGTAAATTTAATTATACCACCAGGAAACACCAGAAATACAAAAAATAAAAATAAAAATAAATTTTTGATTCCTATGTGAAAATGAAAGCATGCCTAGAAAAATATACTAAAAAAATTTAAATGATATTGTAAATCTTAGGTGTCCTATAAAAACATAAAAGATACTGAACAGATTAAAATAACAGAAAGTGGGTACCCAAGAGAGCATCAATTATTCTAGATCAGGATAACTGAACAAGTTAAGAATTTAGAAAAGGTGAGGGGGATACACTTCACTGCAGTATATGACACTGTTCTAATCTACAGCTAAAAACCAGTCAATTCATTTTAAGATCTGGTTGTTTTGGTGGTGCTGAGGATTGAAACCAGGTTCTTGTGCATTGCTAAACAGGCACTCTGCCTATCCCCATTCGATTTCTTCTTATATAAGAGAAAATTATATGCCAATGTTACTCAAGAATATCCATGATAATCTTATGTGAGTAAACATAATTGACACTAAGTAGTAAAAAGGACCCATTGGGCTCAAGACTGTAGCTCAGTGGCAGAGTGCTTGCCTGGTCTGGGTTTGTTTGATCCCCAGCAATCACACAAAACAAAAATGAATCTTAATGTCCAACTTGAATGTATCTAAGAAGTTAAAGTTAACACCAGAGAACTAACATTATAATCATCACTAATAAATGACTGCCATTACTTTAGCGTCCTTTTAATCATTCTGGTATGTATTAGGTATTATGCAATGAAATCCTAGGTACTTGCGTGTTACCAGCAAATGAATATGGTCATCTCAGAGGATACAGGGAAAGCATTTAATGAATCCAAGAGGAATTTTGCCTCACAAATAAAGAAATACTATACAATCATTATGCAAAATCCAGATATTAAAAAACTCTCTATCCTAATAAACAAATCAGTATGATGGAGAGCATACATTATAATTCTCAAGAAAAATGTTTTTACTACTTTCACTAGTGTGCTGGACATCATACTAATTTCTGTAAAGAAACAACTAAAATAGAAAAATACCATTATTATCTACAAATATGATTATTTGTCTGGGAAACCAAAAGAATCTATGACCCTCTTAATTCATGTTAAATCTAAACCTCAGTCTGCAGACAGGGTCTTTAGAATGTCATCTGATAGTACAGGACAATGAGTGGAAACATCATCCCACAAGACTGTTACTTTAGCAGAAGAGGAAGAAAACCTCATTTTCAGGCTTTGTCATGTGAAAGTGACTGCATGCCAGAAAGAGGTGCTCCAGAAGTCCAAAAAATAATGCCAGTTTTTTTCATGTGTGTGCAAGTCGGTGTTTACACATTTGCATGTGGCACGTGGAAGCCAGGAGATACCAGGTTTCCTCAATCACTTTCCATTTTATTTACTGAAGCAGGGTCTCTCGCTAAACCTGAAGCTCATGGATTCAAGTAACCTCGCTACCCAAAATGCTGGAGGATTCCCATCTTGCCTCCCAAGCATTGGGATTACAGGTGGCCTCCTTGACCACCTGGCAGTTAGATGGGTTCTGGGAACCAAACTCTGGTCCTCATATTTGCATGGCAAGAGCTTTGCCCTCTGAACCATCTCATTAGTTCCCATGCTGTTACTCTTGTATACTGTGTGTCCAGCGCTGGAGATAGAAACTAGCAAGGCTTATGACAGGCAAGGAAGGACTTTAACACTGACCTAAACCTCCAGCGCTGAAATTTATCCAAAAAGTGGTGAGCTAATGAGAACCAAGTACAATGATATGGAGATATAAAATTGCCAGTAAAAACCAATACTATGCTAACCTAAAATTTCAGTTCTTGCTGGCAGTGGCGGCACACGCCTTTAATCCCAACACTCGGGAGGAGGAGGCAGGTGGATCTCTGTTACTTTGAGGCCAGCCTGGTCTACAGAGATCCAGGACAGCCAGAGCTACACAAAGAAACTCAAAAAAAACAAAAACAAAAAAAATTTTTTTTCATTTCTTTTAAAGCAACTTGGTATATATTGTTTCTGTGTTATATTTACGGAACATATGTGTATATATAAGTATGTGTGCAAGCTGTAGTATACATGTAGGAATAGAGGTCAACTTGTAGCAGTCCATTCTCTCCTTAGACTATGTGGGTCCTTGGGATCAAATTCAGTTCCTGATGACGAGCACTGTTACCCTCTGTGCCACTCTGCTAGTGCTAGTTATGGTGTTCTGGGATACTGAAGTGCTAGCTATGGTGTTCTGGGATACTGCGGTGCCGCAACAAAAAACACTTAAAGATATGCAAGTAGCTTTGAAACTGAGTGATAGGTAGAGGCTATTCTGGTGTGGACTCCCTTAGGAAGGAAGAACATGTTATTAGAATATGAAGGAAAACTAATCAGTGATATATAATGGTCTTGAACCTGGCAGATCTGTGTTCTAGCACTTTGTGTGGAAGTTAGAACTTGAGAGTAACAGAATCGAAAATTTATCTGTAATTAAAGTGTTCAAAAGGAGTAACTTGGTTCCTCCTGAGTGCTTTTAGTAAAATATGAAAGGGGAGAACACTGAGGCTAAGAAGAAAGTGTTAAAAACAAAAGAGAACTGTATCTTGAAAAACTCTTAGCCTATCCACATTACAATAACTGAGAAATTTGTACTAAAAAGACTAAACACGTCAGAGATGAAGCTTAGTGGCAGAGTACTTGCCTGGTATCCACAAGACTCAGTTCAATCCTCAGATCATCAATCTCAAGCAGACTGAGGAACAGACATTGGATTATATGAACAAAGTTACCGCCACTTCAATCCAAAATATGGGACAGAATGGGCTTTTTGAATTTTATAAAGGATCACAGAGATAATATCTGTAAATAGACTAGCTATTAAGAACAGATATGAACTATTTCTTGGCATGCTCATCAGAATCAGTAGGGTCAGACCAGTTGCCTGGAGGAGTGTCTTTCCACAATCTACCTCTTAGATTGTGGAAAGATAATACTATATTATCTTGGCTTGCAGCAAATTTTCACTAACAAATCACACTAACAACCACTAACCAACAAAAGGATCAAATCTGTTTCATTATTTCATAGCATTTAGAAATAGCACTAACAGTCAAGCATCAGAATGAAGCCATCTTGTACACTGGCCTCACTTATGACACACAGATGCTCAGACTCAAATATCCATGAAAAGGTTCCAAGGATGTAGCTCAGTGATTGAGTGCTTGCCTAGCATGCGTAATGTTCTAGGTCAATCCTCAACACTGCCCAAAAGAAGAAAAGTTTGAGGGGGCAACTAAGTATCCTATTTCATAAAATTAGGATGGCATCTAAGGCCAGTGTGAGGCATTATAACCCACACAAAGCAGTTAAGACTAATCTGATGATCTTTGGTGTCACGGTCAATGTTTAAAGGTGGCAACAGATGGGCTAAATAGCAACACCCATACCCTCACATTGATAGGGCTTCTCCTCAGTATGAACTCTGCTATGTTTCCTTAGGCGTGAGTAAACAGCAAATGCTTTCCCACACTGCTTACATATATAGGGCTTCTCTCCAGTATGGGTTCGCATGTGAATATTAAGGGATGTGGAATATATAAATGCTTTTCCACATATATTACAAACGAAGGGCTTTTCGCCACTGTGAATTTTCAGATGTTTAGTGCGATGGGAGGAAGTAATGAAGGTTTTTCCACAATGAACACATTCAAAAGGCTTCTCTCCTGTGTGAGTTCTCACATGATGAATCAGGCCAGAGGTCCTCGTAAAGGCCTTTCCACATTCCTTACATGCAAAGGGCTTCTCTCCACTATGAATTCGTACATGTGTGGCAAGGCCTGAGTACTGAGTGAAGGCTTTCCCACATTCCTTACATTCATAAGGTTTGATTCCAGTGTGTGTTCTTACATGTTCAGTTAGCTGAGTAGATCTAGAAAAGGTTTTTCCACATTCCTTACATTCGTAAGGCTTTTCCCCAGTGTGTACTCTTATGTGTTCAGTAAGGCCTGACCATCGAAGGAAGGCTTTCCCACATTCCATACATTTGTATGATTTTATTCCAGTGTGAATTCTAACGTGATCATTAAGGTATGACATATTTTTAAAGGCCTTTCCACACTCTTTGCATACAAAGGGCTTTTCTTCATTATGAGTTTTTACATGTGCAGAAAGCCGAGAAAAATTAGCAAAGGACTTCCCACATATTTTACATACTTTGGATTTGTCTTCAGTATGAATTGATACATATTGAGTTAGATGTGAGGAAACCGTGAAGGCTTTCCAACATTCCTTGCAGTCACAGAATTTTTCTCCAGTGCACACTCCCATGGGATTATTAAGGCATGCAAAATACTGAAAGTCCTTTCCACATTCCTCAAATTTGTAAGGGTTTCTTGTATTGAGAATTGGAAGATGCATAGCAAGGCTTGTAGGATGAATAAAACCATTCCCATATTTATTCCAGTCATAGGGCTCTCCTCCACTGTGAGGCCTCATATCTGTCTGAAAGTATGACTGATTAAAAAAGGCTGTCTCACAGTCTGTGCATTCAAAGGGTTTCTCATTTGTGCTAGTGCTTGGGTACATGATGTTTGGAGTCAGACTGAAGAGTTTTCCACACTGGTTAAGCTCAGAAATGTTCTGTCCAGTAGAGGTTTCCTTGAGCAAAGAAAGAATGTCTTTCCCATACCAGTTACACTCAGAACTGAATCCTTGGCTTTGCATGCTCACCTCTGTGTTAAGGCATAATTGTTCACCTAACACATCTCCACATGGCTTAGAGTCACATAGGTCCCCTTCATTTTGGTTTTCTGTCTGTTCATGAAGCGATGAATCATCCACCTAAAGACAAAAATATTTTATGTTCATTATGAATTTTACATTTTATTTTCCATGCAATTATTTCCTGAACTCTATTTTTTCTAAACTGAACGACAGATCCCTTTGCCAAAATCTTAATGACTGGCTAATTATATGCATTAAAAAAGGTGTGTAGGTCCTTAAAATTTCCAAGTCCATTTGCATATTTGGAAACATGTATTTGTGGAAACAATGAGAGTAAATCTTTCTGATATATCTGGGGAAATCTCCCAATTCATGACATTCCAAATAGTTCTCCCGAGTGTCAATCCCTCTCGTGTGCACACTAGTCTTCTCCAATCTCTCTCCTTTATATGGTCTACTACAGAGGACCCCCCTCCTTTGAGCATGAAGCAGGAAGTCCTTTGCTGGTCTTACCATCTCGACCACACTGGAACTCTGCATCTTAAAATGATTCTCAAGCTCTGAATCAACAATGCCAGGCTGTAGTTCCAATTCTGAAGTCAAACACAAAGAGAAATGTAAGAAGTGCAGAAAATAAATGATATGTGCAAGGAGTTAAAGGGTAAAAGTCATTTGTCCTTTTCAGATTGAGCACATTAAGAAAATAAGGGAGCCGGGCGGTGGTGGCGCACGCCTTTAATCCCAGCACTTGGGAGGCAGAGGCAGGCGGATCTTTGCGAGTTCGAGGCCAGCCTGGTCTACAAAGCGAGTCCAGGACAGCCAGAGCTGTTAAACAGAGAAACCCTGTCACAAAAAACCAAAAAAAAAAAAAAAAAAGAAAATAAGGGGCTGGAAAGATGGCTCAGTGGTTAAGAACACTGGCTGTTCTTCCAAAGGACCTGGGTTCAAATCCCAGCAACCTCATGGCAGTTCACAGCCATCTAATTGCCGGGCGTGGTGGCACATGCCTTTAATCCCAGCACTTGGGAGGCAGAGGCAGAGGCAGTTGTATGGATCTCTGTGAGCTCAAGGCCAGCCTGGTCTACAAAGTGAGTCCAGAACAGCCAAGGATACACAGAGAAACCCTGCCTCAAAAAAAAAAAGAAAGAAAGAAAAGAAAGAAAATCAAATAAAAATGAGGGCTGGATAGTTGGCTTAAGTATTAATGGCTAAGGCTCAAAACCAAAAAGATAAGAAAATAAAGTGAGACAGACATAATGGTGCACATCTGTGATCTTAAAACACAAGAGAAGAGGCTAAATCAGAGAATCTTTTTTCTTTCTTTTTTTTTTTTTGGTTTTTTCGAGACAGGGTTTCTCTGTGTAGCTCTGGCTGTCCTGGACTCGTTTTGTAGACCAGGCTGGCCTCGAACTCGCAAAGATCCGCCTGCCTCTGCCTCCCAAGTGCTGGGATTAAAGGCGTGCGCCACCACCGCCCGGCTTCAGAGAATCTTTTTTAAGTTCAAAAGTAACCTGGGCTATAATTTTAAGACTCTGTTTCAAAAACAGTAACAGAAAAACAGGGAAAAAGGCAGGGGGAGATGGCTAGTTGGCAAACCACGAGGACTCCAGTTTGAACATTTTAAAATGTCAGCCATAGTGGCATATGCTCATAATCCCAGCACTGGAGAGGAAGAGACAGGCAGATTCCCTGAGGTTCAATGCTCAGCCAGCCTAGCCTGGTCAGTAAACCTCAGATCTGAAAGAGAGGCCTGGTCTCAAATTATAAGGTGGAGGCC
Source organism: Lophiomys imhausi (assembly GCA_907164525.1). Lineage (NCBI taxonomy): Eukaryota > Metazoa > Chordata > Mammalia > Rodentia > Muridae > Lophiomys > Lophiomys imhausi. The sequence continues at coordinate 3,109,760 of CAJQZJ010034167.1, forward strand.
ACCTTGTCACCAAAGTTGACAACCTGAGTTTGAGCCTTGGAACTGACAATGGAGAGAGAAAGCTGACTCTAAAGTTGTTCTCTGACCTCCACGTGTGCTGTGATGTGTATACATGCTCTTCCCCTACACAAGAAAGAAAATAGCTGCAGAAAGATTTAAGGACTTTGTTATGTTAAAAATTTAGCAACGCCAGGCGGTGGTGGCGCACGCCTTTAGTCCCAGCACTCGGGAGGCAGAGGCAGGCGGATCTCTGTGAGTTCGAGGCCAGCCTGGTCTACAAAGCGAGTCCAGGACAGCCAGGGCTGTTACACAGAGAAACCCTGTCTCGAAAAACCAAAAAAAAAAAAAATTTAGCAACAAGACCACTCAGTGGGTAGAATGGCTGCCTCACAGGCCCAGGCCCTGGTTTCAATCTCCAGCACCTCCAAAATAAGAACAACAAAAAAGTTTTAATAAAAAATAATAATATGGGCTGGAGAGATGGCTCAGCGGTTAAGAGCACTGGCTGCTCTTCCAGAGGTCATGAGTTCAATTCCCAGCAACCACATGGTGGCTCACAACCATCCATAATGAAATCTGGTGCCCTCTTCTGGCCTGCAGATATACCTGCAGACAGAACACTGTATACATAATAAATAAATCTTTAAAAAAAAAAAAATAATAATAATAATAATAATAATAATAATAAAGCAGTGTCAACAGTTTATGTAATGTTTTACAAACGGATCCTGTGACAATTACAGCAATAGGAAAGTCAGAAAAGTCTAGAAAAATAGTTAATATTGAAATACTAAACTTAGGAAAGGGAACACAGTATTTTAAGATCATAGGTATGCCTGAATAGATAGGAATAACAGATTATGTGAAATGGAAGATACTACAATCTGAGAAAAATGGGTTCAATTTCTGAGGTCAGTACATTGTAAGAAAACTTGATTATAGTTCCAAACAATACTAATTTGTCAAACAGATTTCTCCCACGAGTACTCACGTTGAGGAACTGCACTTTCCACCGGCTCCAACTCTTCTTGTTTTAACCAGGGGGTCAGACTAGGAATAAAGAACTGACATCCTGCATGTGTAGAAACATGTATGAGTGGAAGGTGCTCAACTAAGAGATGATAAACTTTCCTATGGCCAAAACCCATAGTTCAAATGAAAGCAAGGTAGTTCTTTGAAACTGAGGAAAAATGTGAATACAGGGGAGGGAGGAATGCAGTTTAACATGAATAAGGCTCTGAGTACAATCTCTAGCACCACAAAAGAAAAGACAAGGTTCTGACTTCTGTGTCCTAAAAGGATTGACTGCTTTGCTCTAACCCCTGAAAGCCAATGCAAGTTAATGTACACTCTCAAGAGGGGCCGTAAGTCAAGGGTAGTGCATTTTCCCTACCATGTGTACCACCCTAGGGTTTCATGTCCAGCAATACACACACACACACACACACACACACACACACTCTTGACAAAACCAGTCTATGTTGGTTGGGCACAGTGATGTATGAAACTTGAAATTCCATAACTTGGGAGGATAAGGACAAAGAATTCCAAGTTTGAGGTCAGCCTGGACTACACACAGAAGATTCTATTTCCAAAAACAGAGAGTCACACTGAGGGTAAAGAAAAAGAGGAGGGAAAGGGGAGAAAAAGGAAGAGGAGAAGAGAAAGGAAAAATGAAAGAGTAAAGGGGGAAAAAGGAAAAGGAAGACAGACATGGTAGCATACATATCTATCCCAGCACTTGGGTGGCAGAGGCAAGCAGACCTCTGTGAATTTTAGTTCAAGGCCAGTCTGATCTACACAGGAAGTTTCAAGGACAGCTAGAGCTATATAAATAGTCTTGTTTTTTAAAAAAGAAAGAAATGAAAAGAAACAAAACAAAAATAAAATCAGAATTCTCAAAAATGAAAAAATAATGGCTAAGAAATCTTTTATTGGTTTTGTTTGTTTGTTTCTGAGACAGGGTTTCTGTGTATAGCTTTGACTGTCCTGGAACTCACTTTGTAGACCAGGCTGGCTCCAAACTCACAGAGATCCACCTGCCTCTGCCTCCAGAGTGCTGGAATAATTAAAGGCATGCTCTACCACCGCCCATCATATCTTTTTAAAATGTCCATTGTTGGGGAGGATCTGGGAGGAGCTAGGGATGAGAAGAATATGATCAAAATGCATGGCTTGAAAAATTTTTTCTTTAAGTGTTCAGCATCCTTAGCACCGAGGGAAATCCAAATCAAAACAATCTTGAAATTTCATCTTATTCCACTCAGAATGACAAAGATCAACAAATAACCAATAACAATGGTGAAGGGGATGAGGGGAAAAGAGAACCTCTAATCACTGTTGGTAGGATTGCAAATTGGTACAGCCACTATGGATATCAGTGTAGAGAACTCTCAAAAAGCTAAAAATAACACTCAGGAGGCAGAGGCAGGCGGATCTCTGTGAGTTCAAGGACAGCCTGGTCTACAAAGTGAGTCCAGGACAGCCAGGGTTGCTACACAGAGAAACCCTGTCTTGAAAAACCAAAAAAAAAAAAAAAAAAAAAAAAAAAAAGCTAAAAATACACTGTATGCCCCAGCTAAACCACTCCTCGGCATATGCCCAAAGGACTTGAAATTCTATTCCACAGATACTTCCTCAACTATGTTCACTGCTGCTGTATTCCAATAGCTAGGAACTGGAGACAACATAAATGTCCTTAAACCAACAAATAGATAATGAACATGTGGTACATATAACTTATGGTGAAGAAAAAAATGAAATCATGAACTTTTTAGGTAAACAGATGGAATTAGAAAATATCATAGTGAGTGAGGTATACAAGACCCAGAAAGATGGACCTCAAATGTTCTCTCTCATCTGAGGCTCCTAGCCCCAAATCTTCAGACTTGAGTATACTACTTGGGAGTAACTGTAGAAACCAGGAAAGTAGACAGGACCATTGCCAGAGTCAGGAGAGTGGGGTAGTAATGGAGAGGAGAACAGCAGAGTATACGTTATCTGAAATGGGAAAAATGGAGGAGAGAGGGAGGGTTTTATTAGGAAGAGGGAGGAAGAAAATACAGAAGGAAAAAGGAGAGTGAAATAACAATAAGGATATCTGAAAAAGTTATAAGGAATCATACTATTATCTACCTAAAAATACCCGTAACACACAAATCAGTGTATCCATATAGATACATACTTTAAATGTCATTTCCCCACCTGACAATGCTCCCTCCCAAGAGCCAAAGACTATCTAACAAAACTGAACACCAGGCATGAGAAGTCATGCCTGGTAGTAGAAACCATAGATCTTAGAGAACCTCAGTCCCCACTTCACTAAACCAGCATAATCTAACTACATTCTAAGTATTTGTCTTTACACCCACAGATAAGTGTAGTCTTCACCCCTCATCAAAGAAACATCTCTTTGCAACAGACGGGAGACTATTACAGAAAACCACAACAATCAAAATACAGAGTGTGAAGTCCAGTCCCAATGGATACATGTACAACTCAGACGCCTAAGGGTCAGAGAACATTTTAGAAGAGGTTGAAAGATTATAAAAGCAAGAGGATCAGGAGGTTTGCCATGTGATTGTCTCTTAGTAATGTCAGAAGCTACACACATAGTCTCAGCAGCATGACTGCTTAAGCTGGACCAGGACACTAACAGACATGCTAATATGGGATGAGGGCAGCTCATGAGGTCTCAACCCTACACCAAGAACTAGAGACAACTCAGGTATGCTGGGGGGGGGGGGTTGGCTTCCCCAAGGTTGGTTATCCAATACCAAATGGTCTGCCCTAAAAACATATACACACAGGTAAAGCTATGCAGACTGCACAGACTGTATTTATGTATTTAGGGACACACACCCCAACAATTAATTTAAAGAGACCACGAATTTGAAAGAAAACAAGAGGTATATGGGAGGGTTTGGAGGGAGGAAAGGGAATAGCAAAATGTTATACCTGTATTATAATCTCAAAGAAGAAAAAAACTTTTTTTGAGACAGGGTTTCTCTGTATATCCCTGATTGTCCTGGAACTGGCTTTGTATACCAGGTTAGCCTTGAACTCACAGAGATCTGCCTATCTCTGCCTCCTGAGTGCTGGGATTAAAGGTGTGCACCACCATGCCCAGCAAAAGAAATTTTTTAAGGAAAGGGAGAGAAGAAAGAAGAAAGGGAAAAGAATTGTCACCAGTGGACTATTAGGGCAGGAATTTTATTTGTTGGAGCTGGGAAGATGGCTTAATGGCATAACCACAAAGACATGAGTTCTGATCTCAGCAACCCACATAACAAGCCAAGCATGGTCTCAAATGTGCTGTAACTACATTTCTGGGAGGGATGGAAATAGGATTGCTGGGGCTTAGTGGTTCAAGGCATAAGAATTCTAAGTTCAGGGAAAAAGCCTGCCTCAAAGGAATAAAAGAAAACACCTAATACCCTCCTCTGGTTTCTGCATGTGCACACATACACAACCATAGACACACACACACACACACACACACACACACACACACACACACACATGAATTAGAAAAGCCATTTTTTGGTTTGGTTTATTTCATTATATAGCCATGGATAGTCTGCCCTGAAATTTGTTATATAGGCCAGGCTGGCCTTGAACTCAGAGATCCACCTGCCTCTGCTTCTGCCTCTCAAGTGCTGGAATTAAAAGTGTGAGCCACGGGCTGGAGATATGGCTCAGAGGTTAAGAGTACTGGCTGTTCTTCCAAAGGTCCTGAATTCAATTCCCAGCAACCACATGGTGGCTCACAACCATCTACATTGAGATCTGGTGCCCGGGCATATATGTAGAGCAAATACTGTTTACAGAATAAATAAATAAATAAATAAATAAATAGATAAATAAATGTTTAAAAAAAAGTGTGAGCCACTTGACCTCAGTCCAACACAAAAGCAGTTTTTTAAAAAAAGTGATCTGTCATTCCCCTACATTCACAATTAACACAATCACTAACACACTGAGAAGCATGCAGCATGTATGCACATAAAGAAGCATATAGCATGTATGCACGTTAAGAAGCATGCAGCGTATATGTTCCATAAAAGGCAATGAGGTGCTGGCAGCCTTACCTACTGAGGTCAAGTTTTCGTAGTTCTCCAGCATCACCTCTCTGTATAGGGTTCTCTGAGTCAGGTCCAGCAAAGTCCACTCATCTGGGGTGAACTCCACAGCCACATCATCGAAGGTCACTGAATCCTAGACCATCACACACATGTTGGTTTGAGCCAAGTAATAGTCTGGCTAGCATTCAGTGCAAATTAGGAAGGTGGGCCTAATACCTATGCATGGTTCTCAGATAAGCATCAATCCAGCTGCAGGGTTCAATGGCTCCAGGAATTCTTTTTCTCTAAACTCACTCTCTGCTGACCTTCTGCTGTCACATGACTTTAGCAGCACTCCATACACATGATTTCTACCAGCACAGCCAGGCTAGAAGCTCTTCTGGTCCTACTGTCTCACTGCACCATATTCCTAAACAAACTGTAGATATCTGATAAATAGACCTGAGAAAAGGGCCTTCTCACCTGCCTTACCATCTGTCAGAGCACTCAACAAAACAAAAAACATGAGGCTCAAGATTAGTTAGTAGGGCCCATGTCTGTAATCCCCAACACTGGGGAGGGAGAATGAGACCAGCCAGAGTTATATAGTGAGTTCAAGGTTGGGCTATGTAGCCAGACCCTATTTAAAACAAATAAACAAACAAATAAAAGATTAATTAATGAAGTTGGGGATATAGCTCAGTGGTAAAGCATGTGCCTAGTATGGATAAAATGGCCCTGGTTCAATCCCCAGCCAAGTAAACACATTAATTAGCAATTACAGAAATGCTAGAATGATTTGCAAGGAAACATCCTACCAACATAAGGCTCTGCTCCCCAGGAAAATTCAAGACACTCTCCACCTCTAATGAAAATGTACTTCCTTTAAGCATCCCTACAGACTGAGTCTGTCCAGATTCTAGACTCTGGAAGAAAATGCGTCTAGACCACAGACATTCTATTTGGTAGAATGATATCCTTTCTCTTTACCTGGTAACAATTTGCCTGGTTGTCAGTCACTGTCCCTTCTACCTCTGTATTTTCTTCGTAGATGTAGATAGGCTCTCTAGAAAGAAGTCCTGATAGGAAAGAAAGACGGCATCAAATCCCAGAGCTGCCTGTAATCCTAACATTCACATGCCATGAAGTCATTCCACGCTAGTGTGACATTCCCCTGTCATCTGTACACTCATCAAACCACATAAATACACATTCCTACCAAGAAATGCCACAGCACTTATGCCTCCCCTGGAGCCAGAGGGCAGGCTGGGAACTGTGCTGCCCCTGGGAAAGGTAGTGTTCTCACTTTATAGACAAAGGAACTTAAGGTATGAAAAATGTTGGCTCTGGGGCTGGTGAGATGCCACATCAAATTAATGTGACTGCTCAGACCTGATACCCAGAGTTTGATCCCAGGATCCCACAATGGAAGGAAGAGATCTAACCCCCCAAAAGTCCTGACTTCCACATTTACCCGCACTATACAAATATATGCACGCAAAAATAAATAAACAAACAAGTAAATAAACAGTGAAAAGAAACACATGACTCTAAATTGCCCCTGGTGACAGAAATCCTAACATTCATGACACTTATACAGCATCTCTTTGGAAAGCATACACACCAGGTCCTAAATCACAGAACACTAGTATATGGCCCACTTCAGCTCTTTGTAAATGAACAGACAAGACCACTAAAGCCCTGCCCACTAGACTTGGCTGTGCAGGAGAGACCTAAAACAGTCTGAAAAAGAGCTTCAACAAGGACTTACCATGGGACAAATCAATGGCTGCCATCCTGTGATGCTGATGGTGAAATGTGCCTGAACACTCCCTTCCCTGATGCCAAGATCACTTCGAGACAGCTTATGAATCTAAGTGGACAGAGGCAATCTCCATTCCTCTTAATACAGGGTTATATGGAGTCCTGTTCACATCAATCATTAATCAACAACATCGAACATCAGTCAGCAAACATCACACAGTAGTGCTCACTCTCTGCAGATAACATATGTGAAACCCACCAGCAAACATCTACTCACTAACAATAGCCATATGCATACTACCAATTAAAATTTACTAGTTCTATCAGAAGCTGTGCTAGGACCTTTACCCATATAAGCTCGCATGCTATCATAACCATCCTACACGGTAGATATCTTTACCCATACTGAAACACCCACATTCAGGCAGCACTAGTAATCAGTCTAGTATTACCCCATTTGGAAATGAACTGAGACAGGATGAAGCTGAGTTTGTTCAGAAACCTTGAATTTCTATAACTGCTATTGCTCTCTAACATGACAAGAAGACACAGACCCACCCTATTCAGGAGTCACTAGTTCCATATGTAAATGACTACTTCAAATGTATATATTATGACTTGATGTTTAAAAACTAAAATTAAAATATTTTTTTAAATCAACATGACTGTTATCTAACAACTCTGAAGTATATCTGGCTGGCACAGGGCCCGATGGTATACACTTACAATATTAGCACTTAAAAGGCCAAGGCAGGAAGACCATGAAGTTAGAGCCTCAACTACGTGAAGACAACCTTTCTTAAGAAACAACCAAAAAAAGGCTAGCGCACGCCTTTAATCCCAGTGCTCCAGAGGCAGAGGCAAGAGGATCTCTGTGAGTTCAAGGCCAGCAGCCTGGTCTACAGAGCGAGTTCAGGATAGCCAGGATTACACAGAGAAACACTGTCTTGAAAAACCAAAAAAAAAAAAAAAAAAGGTTGGAATAGCTTGTCCATTGACTCTACCCTACTTTTTTCCTTTTCTCTTTCTTTCTTTCTAGGAACAGTATCTCATATACTCTGATACAGGGCTGGCCTTGAACTCACCCTTCTATTTCTATCTCACAACTACTAGGATTACAGATGTGTCCCACCATCCCTGGTTTATTTGGTGCTGGGGCTAGAACTCAGGGCTCTGTGTATGCTAGACAAGCACTCTACCATGGGGCTACATCCCCAGCCCTGTGGATGCGACTGAGCTGTTCCCAGGACCTCAAGCTAAACACACACTCTACCACTAATCTACACCCCTAGTTCTGAATCTTCTAGAACTACTAATCTCATTTCTTATAAACATAAGTCAAATATGTCTAGAAAGAACATATGCATCTGAATTTTTTAATTATGTACTAAAAAGGTATTTTCAATATACGGGTTAAAATAAAAACATTATTACAAATAATCTTACCTCTTCTATTTCATTTACTGTAGGTACTGGAAGTTTATTTCAGGTCTGGCTTATTCTTTAATTCTTTCAGCAAATTATTAGGAAGTCCTATTCCTGTGGTAGGCATGAGCAGAGCAGGGAAGGACACAGAAAATATCCTGTTCTGTAAAGATCTAGAAGTCCTATGGGGAAATATAATCATAACAAAAGAACTGATATATTACTTCATAAGTGCTACAGGGAAAATCAAGCAGGTGAGGATAGAGTCCTGCATATGCACACACAGGAAGCACAAAACTGCAAACTGGTTTGGGACAAGATGGCAACACAAAAAGAAAACTAACACTGGCTGTATCATCTTTGACACAGAGATTAGAACAAGAATTGACAAGTATTTTATTTTATTTATTTATGTATGTATGTATGTATGTATGTATGTATGTATGTATGTATGTATGTATGGTTTTTCGAGACAGGGTTTCTCTGTGTAGCCCTGGCTGTCCTGGACTCACTTTGTAGACCAGGCTGGCCTCGAACTCGCAAAGATCAGCCTGCCTCTGCCTCCCACGTGCTGGGTTAAAGGCGTGTGCCACCGTATTTTATTTATTTAAAAAAAAAAAAAAAAAAAAAGGAACTGAGGGCAGAAGAGATGGCTCAGTTTCTCAAGGGCACTGACTGCTCTTCCAAAGGATCTGGGTTCAATTCCCAGCACCCACATGATGGTTCATACTATCTATAACTCCAGTTCCAGATGATCCAACACTCTCTGAGGACACCAGACATAAAAGTGGTGCATACACATGGAGGCAAAACACCCATTCGTATAAAATAATAATTATAATTTTAATTTTTCTTAAAAACCTAAAAAAATAAATAAACACTAGGGAGATAGTTCAGTCAGCAAAGTGTTCGTCATGCAAAAATGAGGACTTGGGTTCTATCATCAGTACCCACATAAAAATTTGAGCATGAGCCGGGTATGTTGGTGTACACCTTTAATCCCAGCACTCAGGAGGCAAAGTCAGGCAGATCTCTGTGAGTTCAAGGCCAATCTGGTCTACAGAGTGAGTCCAGAACAGCCAGGACTACACAGAGAAACCTTGTCTCGAAAAACAAACAAAAAAAAATCGGGCATGTAATCCCAGTGTTGGGGTGGCAAAGATAAGAAGATCCCTGGAGCTCACTGGCCAGTCTCATCAAATTAGAGAGTTCTGGGCTCAGCAAGCGATCCTGTCTCAAAAAATAAGGTGAATGAGGGCTAAAGAGATGGCTGGGCAATTAAGAGTACTTGCTGCTCCTGCAGAGGACCTGAGTTCAATTCCCAGCATCCGCATCCAGCAGCTCACAACACTTGATAACTCCAGCTCCAGGGAATCTAATGGCCTCTTCTGACCTCCAAGTGTATACCCCCCACAGACAAAAACACAATAAACAACAATAAAACTAAACCTTCAAAAACTAATAAGGAATGATTGCAGAAAGACAGCCAACATTTACCCCCAGCCTCTACACACACACACACACACACACACACACACACACACACACACACACA
>CAJQZJ010034167.1:3119576-3168083 GCA_907164525.1 Lophiomys imhausi
ACACACACACACACACACACACACACACACACACACACACACACACACAAACTCAGAGTACATTTCAATTACGAGAATCTTGATTAGAAACACTAGAATCAGACATAATGCTCATCCTTCTTCATACTGACACAAGATCAAGGACAGGTCAGAATCTGCCAGGCTCTTTAGTATGGCATATATTTTTAAATAGAGTATCAGGTGTTCAAAGAAAAAAAAAGTGTCAAGTTTGTCTTTTTCTTCTTCTTTTTATCCATTCCCACTCCCACCAGGAAAGACTTGGTTGGCTTTGAACTCACAATCCTGCCTCTACTTTCTGAGTAGTGCCATCAAAGTCCTTCTTTTGGTGATGCTAGGACTGAACCTGGGACAACAGGCAAGTGCTAAACCACTAAAGCTATATGCCCAGCCAGAAAGGTTGACTTTTTTGTTTTCAAGATTGTTTTCATTTCTTCAACAAACTTCCTTTGTTTTTCTTTGATTATTATCTTGCAATATATAGTTTAAAGACTGGCTCTTAAAACACACACACACACATGACCCATGAAAGTCAGGTATGATAGGGGGAGGTTGTAATCCCAACACTTTCAAGACAGAAGCAAGAAGGCTTCAAAGCCACCCTGGGCTAAATAGCAATAGTTATCTTAAAAACACCAGATTTGTAATCCCAGCTACTGTGGAAGCTGAAGCAAAACATATTGAATCAAAAGTTCAAAGCCAGCTTGAGCTACAGAATGAGTTCAAGGCCAGCTTGGGCAAGTTAGTAGGATCCTGTCTCAAAAAGTAAAAAAAGGGCTATGGCTATAGCTCAATGTTGGAGCACTTGCCTAGCAACTATGTCATACCCTAAGTTCAATTCCCAGTACCTAACTCCCCCCACCCCACACATAAATAAACAAGGGACAGTGAGAGGGCTGGGCAGGCAAAGGTTCTTATTGCTAAGTCTGATGACTTGAATCCTATCTTTTCCCAGGTTCCATGTGGCAGAATGAGAGAAGTGACTGCTGGAAGTTGTCCTCTGAGCTCCACATGCACATTTTGGCATATGCTCTCTTCCCACAAATAATGATAAGATTCTATAAATCCAATAGAACAACAGCATAACTAGTGTTCTACACAGTGGCATTTCAACGAACCCTGAAAGTCCCATAGCTCATTACTCACCAGCCAAATCCATCCACACAAAATCCCTATACAGCTTAGTCTATAGTTGATGAGTCCCAAATGCTACACTAATTAATGTCCTAAAATCTCATTTAGACTCTAAGGACAGATAGAGCCCACTATGATTATCCCTAGAATCTTGTTCTTCAGGTCCCTTGTTAACTCATGCTGGGGCCTCTGAAATACAGGAAGTAGCAGTGCTCCTTACGGTAGGAAAGATTAAAAAAAAAAAAAAATCACATGAATCACATTGTTGTCTGTTGGTAACTGCAAAGTAGTGCCAACTATGGCACTTACCTTGGAAGGCTAAACAAGTGTTGCTTAAAGGGGGGCAGCAGCAGTTAATTCTTTACTTTCCAGTCAGTGCTGGGATAGAACTTAGGGGCTCATGCCAGTATAAGTACTTTTCCACAATATCCCAACCATGATGGTATCTTTTGTTGAGACATTATCTTACTTTATAGCTCAAGCTGGTCTCAAACTTAGAGCAATTCTCCTGTCTCCGTTTTCCAATGGAGTGTTTTGTTTTGTTTGTGTTGGGTTTTTGTTTTGTTTTGTGAAATGGTTCCTTGGATAAAGGTGGTTGCCATCAAGTCTAACAACCTGAGTTTGACTCCCATATATCCTCAATGTATATGTTATGGCATGAGTATACCTCACTACACACACACACACACACGCACACGCACACGCACACGCACACGCACACACACAGTAAATAAATGGAAAAAGTTAATTTTGCAAGTCTTTAAAGTTTAAAGAAGTACTTTTATTTACTTGTGAATGTGGTTGGACTCACCTGTGCAGGTATATAAAAAAGCCAGAAATTCATGTTTGGTGTCTTCCTCTATGGCTCTTTCTTTTTTGGAGACAGTATCTCTTACTGAACTTGGGGTTTCTGTTTAACTAGATTGGCAGGTCAGTAGGCTTCAGGGATCCACGTGTCTCTTCACTCCTCTAGTACTGGAGTTCCATGCCCACACCACCACACCCAGTTTATTTTTTTGTTTTGTTTTGTTTTTCGGGGTTTGTTTGTTTGTTTGTTGTTTTTGTTTTTCAAGACAAGGTTTCTCTGAGTAATCCTGGCTGTCCTGGACTCACTTTGTAGACCAGGCTGGCTGGCCTTGAACTCACAGAGATACACCTGCCTTTGCCTCCCGAGTGCTGGGACTATAGGCGTGCATCACTATGCCCAGTTTATTTATTTTTTTAATATGGGTACTAGGGACCCAAACCCACCCACATTCTCCTGCTTACACATCTATCTCCCCAGTCCCCAGATAAAGTCTTTTAATGTGTTTAAAGCTTGTATGTGTTCATGACATGCAGCTTAAGATCTAAGAGCCTGCCTGGTGTGGAGGTGAACACTTGTAATCCCTGCACTAAGGAGGCTGAGGCAGGATGTTCACAAGTTTGAGTCAGCCTTGAGACACAACTCTGTCCTAAAACATTTCAAAATGAATTTTGAAAACTCTAGAAGGAAAGGAAATACCACAAGGCTGTTACTGCAAAAACACAAAACTCACAGGACAAATGACAACCATGGTCAATATCAAATCGTTCAAATGGGAAAATTAGGGCCTTGATCAGTGTACCATAAAGAGGGGAGTGAGTCTTCATGAGAACTTAGGGGATTATTCTGACAGGGCCAAAACACACTAGAGAAACATGTGAACTAAAGATGTACTCACAGGTGCTAGAGAGTCCTGAGTTCAATTCACAGCAACCACATAGTGGCTCACAACCATCTGTAATGGGATCTGATGCCCTCTTCTGGTGTGTGTGAAGACAGAGCGCACGTGTGTGTGTGTGTGTGTGTGTGTGTGTGTGTGTGTGTTTCTATATATAAAATAAGTAAATAAATTAAAGAAAAAAGTCATGCTACCTATACTTAAGTGTCACCCACCTATCTTAGCCTAATCTAGATAATCTCTCCCAGGCATGCCCAAAGGCTCCTTTCCTGGATAATTTTAGGCACTATCAAGTGGAAAATCAGTATAAACCACAACAGGTGGCCTTAATAAGAGAGATAGCAGACAGAACCCAGTTGGAGGAAGTAGGTCACTAGGGACTGCCTTTGAAGGGTATGTCTTCTCCGTTGCCCCTTCTTATGTTTCCCCCCCCTCTTCTGGGTGCAAAGAGGTACACAACTTCCTTCACCATATATTTTTTTGTATCTTGATGCTTTGCTCACCTAATGCCTAAAACCATGGGGCAAAGAGACCACAGATTGAAACTTCTGAAAAATAGGCCTAAATTCATCTTTCATGGAGAGTAGTGCTGCACATCTCTCAGGTTTCTGTCACCAACAAACACAGGAGTCTCTCCTGGGATTTTGAGTGGAATACACATGCAAAAGTCGTGGAGGGGCTTAACTGGTATCAATAAGTCACAATCAGAGGAGGCAATGAAGAGAACTTGAGGCACAGACCATCTTTATCACACTAATGCACCTGGCAGACTCAGCTGAGTGATAGCCAGCATCAAGAGAATATGAAGCTTTACATTTACAATACTACAATGCAAGTTGGAGAGATGGCTCCATAGTTAAGAGCACTGGCTGCTCTTCCAGAGGACTGGAGTAGTCAACACCCACATAGTGGCAAACTGCTGGCTCTGTAATTCCAGGATTAGGGGGTCAAATGCCCTCTTCTGGCTTCCATGGGCACCATGCATATGGTGCACAGACACACATAAAGGCAAAACACCTGTACACACAAATAGTTTGTTTTTTTTTTTTTAGTTTACTATGCAAGTGGGCAGGGATGTACGTATTGTTTGCATAGAATGCACAAAACCCTGGATTACACTTCCAGCACCACATAAACCAGGTATGGTAGCACAATCTTCTAATCCCAGCACTCAGGAAATAGAGGAAAGATGATAAGAAATTCAAGGCCATCCTCAGCTACACAGTGAGTTCAAAACCAGTCTGGGCTACATAAGACCCCCACCTTTTAAAAAAGAAAAATTACAACAAGTTGTGCATGGGGGCTGAGGAGCAAAGACTGACTGTGAGGCCAGCAAGAGGAAAATAGTGAGACCCTGTCACACACAAACAAAATAGGCTAGAAGTAGAGCTCATTTGGCTCAAGAACATTTGCCTCATATTCTTGAGGCAGAGGATTTCATGTTCAGCACCACAAAAAAAATGCAACAAAATATGCAACTTGGGAGTCAGAGACCACTCAGAGGTTAACAGCATTTGCTACTAGGAGAGGCTTCAAGTCTGGTTCCCAGCACCCACATGGCACCTTGCAACCACCCAAAATTACAATTCCAGGGAATGTGACACTCTCTTCTGGCCTCCTAGAGCACTTCATGCACATGGTGCACAGACATATATGCAGGCTTCTTCCTTCACCAGGAGAGCATTATGTCCACTGGTTGCTCAGAAACAACCTTCGATCTACTTGAAAACCCTCACTCTGGGGACAGCTGGAAGAGGGGAGCTCATATATGCAAAATACCCACACACATAAAATAAAAGTTTTAATTAAAAACATCTATCCAGGCTGGAGAGATGGCTCAGCGGTTAAGAGCACTGGCTGCTCTCCCAGAGGTCATGAGTTCAATTCCCAGCAACCACATGGTGGCTCACAACCATCCATAATGAAATCTGGTGCCCTCTTCTGGCCTGCAGATGTACCTGCAGACAGAACACTGTATATATAATAAATAAATCTTTAAAAAAAAAATCTATCCAATGCATGTAGTGAAGAATACATGAAAGGTGAGATGGAAGATCTCTTTGGACTCAAATGAAAGCCACACTCTTAAGCTTCCACCACACCCTGCTCTTACTTCACCAGGGGAGCATTATGTCCACTGGTTGCTCAGAAAACAATCTTCGACCTACTTGAAAACCTTCATTCTGGGGACACCTGGAAGTGGGAAGCTCATTTTTCTCAATAACTTTCAAAAGCACTTGCTGCTGTCACTAGACTCACTAGTACAAAACCCAGGGTCAAACTACTCTACAACAAGAGTCAATATCCCGCACAATAGAACTGCATGCTAGAAATATAGGCCCTGACACACCATGGTGTATAACACATCCACTAACCCACTGACCACAACTAACAAATAAGTAAGACAGCCAGTGGAGGGGGTGAGTATCTGTATGAGGCTGTATGCAAATGCATGTGAACATGCTAAGGCTAGAAGATGTCCTTTGACCTATATATACACAAAACACATGCATATACACAGAATAAGTAAAAATAAATCTTAAAAAAAAGTAGCAGTGTAAGGATGTAATTAGGTTGACAGCAGGTTGCCTACCATTCATGAAGCCTTGGTTCCATCCATAGCACATTAGCCAGAATGGTGATGACACCTGTAACTCCAGCACTTGGAAGGTGAAGAAAGGAAGTCATCCTTGGCTAATGAGTGAGTTCTAGGCCAACCTGGGATACATGAGACCTTACCTCCTAAAAAAAAAATTAGTTTTTGCATTCTGAATAAGTCTTTCTATCACTTTTCCCAGGTACAGACTACCTAACAGCAAAATAAAAGAAGGAATTACTGGCCTAGCAATTTGGCTCACCAGGTAAAACTGAGAACCTGAGTTAATCCCTGAACCTACAGTAGAAGAAAACCTAAAGTGGCATGCATATGCATTTTGTCTCTCTCTGAGTCTCTCTCTCCCTCTTTCTCCCTCTTACTTACACACACACACACACATTTTGGGGTATAGGGGTTGAGACATGGTCTCAGCCTTGGATGCCCTGGTACTTGCTATGTGGACCAGGCTGGCTTCAAACTCATAGATCTGCCTGCCTCTGTCTCCCATTCCGAATACTTTGATTACAGGCCATCATGCCTGGCATAAATTAATAACTTCTGGAGATTGCCTTGGTTGTTTTCCCAAAGATCAGACCAGGAGCTTGCTGCACATGCTTGTCCAGAGCACCACTGTAGCAGGTTCTTCACTAGTGGTGGGCAGGAAGCAGAGCCACACAGTAACAAGAAGCTAAGACAAGACAAAACCCCAAGAGCATGCCCAATGGCCTTCCTTCAGTCAGGCCCCATCATGTGAAATCTATCAATGGATCAAGTTCATTAAGGTAACCCTCACAATCTAATACTTTCTGGAAGCACCGTCAGACATACCCAGAGCTATGCTCATCCATCAATTGGACATCATTCAATCCAATGAAGTTGACAGTCTTCCTTCAACTTTTCCTATACGCGGCAGCTCACAAGGGATTTATGCTTGGCTTTATTTCCCTTAATACAACATCCACCATATTCATCCACACTGCTGCAAATAACAGAATTTTCTTCATTTTAAACCACTCTACAGTCACTTTTAAGAATTCCAGTTTTGCCGGACAGTGGTGGTACACGCCTTTAATCCCAGCACTAGGGAGGCAGAGGTAGGAGATCTGATGAGTTCGACGCCAGCCTGGTCTACAAAGTGAGTCCAGGAAGCCAGGCTGTTGCACAGAGAAACCTTGCCTCGAAACAAACAAAAAAAGATTTCCAGTTTTAAATGAGGCCAAGGCAAGAAAGTGTTCTGCAAAAGCTTAGTCTGTACTATAAGCTTCTGCAGCACTCAGCTTAAATGACCTCACAGACTGAGAAAAGCCAGGCACTGTTAACAGTCCCTGACAAGGACCCCAAGGACACTCAATGCTCAAGTTTTCAGGTAACATGGACCAAATATGTGACCCTTTTTGGATGAAGCTATTCTTTTTTTTTTTTTTTGGTTTTTCGAGACAGGGTTTCTCTGTGTATCCTTGGCTGTCCTGGACTCACTTTGTAGACCAGGCTGGCCTCGAACTCACAAAGATCCGCCTGCCTCTGCCTCCCAAGTGCTGGGATTAAAGGCGTGCGCCACCACCGCCCGGCGGATGAAGCTATTCTTAAAAGAAGGAACATCTTGGCCCTGGCATATGATAAAGACTGAACAACTACAAGACATCAATATATCAAACGGTTGAAATTTCCTAAAATTAATGAGTCACTTGACCACCAAGCCATATGTTTGGGAGTGCAACAATCTGCCATCAAATAATAGTACAGAAAACACTGCACTCAAGCTGGGTGCGGTAGTGGTGTACACCTGTAATCCCAGCACTCAGGAGGCTGAGGCACAAGAATCAACACCAGCCTGACGATTATACCATGACACTGTGGCAACAAGAAGAGTGGGCTGATGACGTGTTCAATGGACAGCATGCTTGGCTAGCATACATAAAACCTTATGTCCTATCCCTAGCAGTAAATAAAACCAGGGGCAGGAGCACATGCCTGTAGGCTCAACACTATGAAGGTAGAGGCAGGAAGGTCAGGGGTCTTCAGTGTTCAAGGCTGGCCTGGACTATATGAGACCCAGTCTCCCCATAAAAAGAAAGTTTAAAAATGTACAAAATCCTAAGGTCAATTCCAGTGAGCACCGCAAGAACTTGTGACAAGAGCTTGTGATGGATTATGTCAACACTGGTTTTAGTTGCATTGTCTCCAAACTTAGGAAAAGACCTACTTCACAAATGAGCCTGCATGACACACTAGCACCACCCAAAAGGAGGAAAACAAAAAAACAAAGAGATGAAGTTCTATGGTCCCACAGAACTCTGAAGATTTGTATTTATTAGAAATTATTCAAGGGGCTGGAGAGATGGCTCAGCGGTTAAGAGCACTGACTGTTCTTCCACAGGTCATGAGTTCAATTCCCAGCAACCACATGGTGGGTCACAACCATCCAAAATGAAATCTGGTGCCCTCTTCTGGCCTGCAGATATATCTGCAGACAGAACATTGTATACATAATAAATAAATAAATCTTTAAAAAAAAAAAGAAATTATTCAAGGGCTGTGGGCTGAGAAGTAGACAAAGCATTTGCCTTACAAGCATGAAGAGCTCAGTTCAAATCTCCAGGAATTATGCAATACTCAGAAGAAGCCGTAACATGGATGTCTGTAGACCAGGGTGCCTACAGGGAGGTGGGAAGTAGAGAGAAGCAGCCCAGAAATGACAGAAAGCTTGGCAGACTAAGGAAAAACAGGCTCTGCCTCAAAACAAGGTAGAAGGCAAGGACCCACATCTGAGGTTGCCCTGATTCCACATTCAAAACACACACTCACACACCCCACTACACACATATGTCATACACACACAAAGAGATTTTTTTTTTTAATGTATATGGGTGTTCTATCTGCATGTACACCTGCATTCCAGAAGAGGGCATCTGATCACATTATAGATGGTTGTGAGCCACCATGTGGTTGCTGGGAACTGAACTCAGGACCTCAGGAAGAGCAGTCAGTGCTCTTAACTGCTGAGCCACCTCTCCAGCCCCAGAGATCTTTAAAAAGCAAAAAATGAATGAATAAAATGTAGAGTTAGGAAAAAAAAATCTCAGTACAGAACCTCAAACAGTTATTTGCTGTTTGCCTTGCCAGGACGCCTGTACACTGAGTCAGGAGGAGCTGCCAATCATTTGTCTGGATAATCAAGGGTGTACAAAGACAAGATTGAAGACAAGGACATTTATATGACGTTACTATGGGCATGGGGCACATGCTTGTAACACCAACACTTGGGAGGCTAAGGAATTCCAGGTCAGCCTGGGCAACACAGTGAGACTGCTTCACTCCTACACACACATTCTGGATTGCATAGACTGAAAGGATACAAAGTATTTGTGACCTGCCTGAATCTTATAAAGGTGATCTAAGAGAGTAAGATCTCTGGCCAGGGATGCACTTAGTTGTATAGACTGCTCACCTCCCAACTTAAAGGCATGAGTCCACCCTTAGCAAAGGGTAAAAAGAGGACTTCTCTGAGTTGTTTGCACACAGTGCATCTTGGAATAATTCCTCCTACTCAAACTAGCCCTTCACCTCCCTGCAGGAATGAGCACCTAGTGTAACTCAGCTCCTAGAACTCTTGATGAGTGCTAACACACCTGGGAGCTGGAATTATTCCATGCTTAACAGACAAAAATTCCCTCTGTCAAGATGAACTGCCAGAGGGACCTGAAGGGGTCCAGCAGCCTGAAAATGTCCTTATCACCTTCTGTCTATTCCACTTGGGGGAATCCCAGGGAGCTAACTGGGCATACTAACAAAACTGAAAGAGTTCTGGGCCAGAGAGATGGGTCAGCAGGCAAAGGTGCTTGCTGCCAAGCCTATTGACCTATCTGGGACTCAAATGGAGAAAGGAGAAATGACTCTCTTTTGTCCTCTCCTACACACAAAAATAAAATTTAATTTAAAACAAAAAGTAATACAAAAATAAACAAAGTCTAATTTAAAACAAAAATTAGGAGTTCATAATACTAAGCCAGTCAGGACATAACCTAACTGAGTAGGTTATGGGGGAAAGAACTTCAAAAACCACTGGCAACATCCATGAGATTCCTGTGTGTCCACAAGTTACAACAAAAAAGCAAGATGTGTTCCTGTGTCTAAGATGGAAGCAAATCCCTTCCCTACCAGTACGACCTTCAAATTCTAAACTGGAAAAAAATCAAATGTGAAGCAACAGAATTGATGTACGATGGTAAACAGCGGGAATTCTCTGCAACAAACAGAAAAAGCCAAAGGTAGGACAAGAATATGGACAGAAGGAAGTCTGAAGGAAAGAAGTCAGATGCTAAAGAATGTATGTCCATTCCAAATGCAGAAAGTCAGAGGACAAGAAGGATAAAGCGCGGGTCACCTATTGCTGCCTACCAAGTTAATTTACTGGCTTACAAAGACACACATGGGGACTAAAGAGACAACGTAGTCATTAAGAATGTGTATTGCTGGGCTGGAGAGACGGCTGAGCGGTTAAGAAATTGACTGCTCTTCCAGAGGACCCGGGTTCAAGTCCCAGCACCCACATGGCAGTTCACAACTGTCTGTAACTCCAAGATTTGACACCCTCACATAGACATACATGTAAACAAAACACCAATGCACATAAAATAAAAATAAATAAATTATTATTAAAAAAAAAGTAAAGAATGTGTATTGCTCTTGGAGAGGACCTGAATTCAGTTCCCAGCACCCATCTGGCAGCTTACAACTGCTTGTCACTCAACTTCAGGGGATCTGATAGCCTCTTTTGGACTCTACATATATACATAATCAAAAAATAAAAATGTCTTTTTTTTTTGTGGTTTTTCAAGACAGGGTTTCTCTGAATATCTCTGGCTGTCCTGGACTCGCTTTGTAGACCAGGCTGGCCTCGAACTTACAAAGATCCGCCTGCCTCTGCCTCCCAAGTGCTGGGATTAAAGACGTGCGCCACCACCGCCCGGCCTGTCTTTTTTTTTTTTTAAAGGCACACATAGATGGGAAGATAGCTCAAGGCAAGACTGGGCAACATGAGACCCTGACTCAAAAAAAAAACCCTAATACAACAATATTTACGTTATGTGGTTGTTATCCTATATTGTTAAGGAAATAATGGTTAAAAAAAAAAAAGTCGGGGCCAAAGAGATGGCTCAGCAGTTAAGAACACTGTCTGCTCTCCCAGAGGTCTGGGAGTTCAATTCCCAGCAACCACATAGTGGCTCACAACCATCTATACTGGAATCTGATGCTTTCTTATATTTTTGGTTGTGAGCCTAGCCTTTAACGGCTGAGCCATCTCTCCAGCCCCTGATGCTTTCTTTTGGCATGCAGTGGTAAATACAGACAGAGCTCTCTTATATGTAAAATAAGTAAGTAAATCTTAAAAAAAAAAAACTATGCATGTACAATACTGGTCCAAACATTGAGTCAGGTAAAGGTAGCAAGCAGCTGTAATTTCAGCATTTAGGAGGTTAAGGCTGGAGGAGTGCAAGTTCAAGGCTAGCCTAGACTACACAGTGAGTTCCAGGACAGCCTCAGCTACATTATGAGACTGTAGTTGCACTCTGCAAAACACTCTAAATGGCTGTGGTGATATGCATGTAGAGCAGCAGGCAGGAAGAGGACAATGAATCTAAGGCTAATCGGAGCTACAGAGAAAAACTCCCTCTCAGAAAAAGATGCAGCAACCACTACTACATGATACATGTCATAACAATGTTAACACTTTCTTATAACAGAGCCTATGGGAGGCTGGATCAGAATCTGACATGGTGTGGTCTCCCCCACAGAACTTCAGTGGAAGGACAGATGAATACATGTGAAATTGGCTCCACACAAAGAATTTTTGCCTTTTTAGAGTTTAGTCTCTAGGGACTGCATCCCCAGGAAGCACTGGAAAGGAGACTGTCACTTGGTCATTTGAGCTTTGTCTAGAACCAAATACCTAATCAAAAGGCAAATTGGCACTAACTTACTTGCTACAGCAATTGTTCCCAAGTACCACAAGAAAATGGAATACAGGGATACATTTAGGGCAAAAAGTAAGTTTGGAGTCTTTATACTTCCATGATGCATAAAGTAACAGAAAGTGACAACTGGGGCCAGAGAGATGGCTTAGTGGTTAAGAGCACTGGCTGCTCTTCCAAAGGACCTGGGTTCAAATCCCAACATCCACATGGCAATTCACAGCTGTCTGTAACTGCTGTGCGTGGTAGTGCAGGCCTTTAATCCCAGCACTGGGGTGGCAGAGGCAGGTGGATCTCTGTGAGTTCGAGGCCTGCTCTACAGTAAGGCCAAGCAGGGCTTGTTACAGAGAAACCCTGTCTCAAAAAGCCAAAAAAAGAAATAAAGTGACAACTAAAAATAAAACAAAGGACAGGTGCTGCAGAGGCAGCTCCTGTGGTTAAGAATGTGCACTTGCAGAGAATAGGAGATCAACTCTCAACACCAATGTTGGCAGCTCACAACTGCCTTTAACTCCAAAGGCAGGGAGATCCAAATTCTCTGGACTTTGGAGACAGATGGGCAGACACAGGGACACACACACACACACACACACACACACACACACACACACACACACTTAAAAATCTATAAAGAGGGAACGGAAGTCACTCTGAGAATGAAGGGTATTCTGTCAGATATATAACCCAGAACTATGTTCTCGCTGAA
The DNA here is from genome assembly GCA_907164525.1 of Lophiomys imhausi. NCBI lineage: Eukaryota > Metazoa > Chordata > Mammalia > Rodentia > Muridae > Lophiomys > Lophiomys imhausi. The sequence goes on from CAJQZJ010034167.1 coordinate 3,131,706, forward strand.
AGAATATATGGAAACAGTACTTGAAAAAGACAACCACAGGAGGATTACAAAAAAAAAGTAAAAAGCCAGAGATGGTAGCACATATCTGTAGTCCTATCAAATGGGAAACTGAGGCAACTAAATAGAGAACTCAAGGCCACCCTGGACTAGTTTGAGGCCAGCCTATGCTACACGAGAAGTCGTTTTCTATTGGACTGTAATAACTGTGTCCAAGCATTCAATCTCCTTTCCCTTTTTCTTTTCACACTGGAGAGTAAACTAGGAACTAGTTTTAATTTTCCTTTTGAAACAGTCTCATTATATAACCCACATTGAACTTATACTCACAATCCTACCACCAGGTTCATCTTCTTAATTCAGCTCCCACCACCCTTTCCAGTACTAGGAATGGAACCTATGGCCTCATATATGCTAGCACTCAGAGAGCCAACTCTTTTTACTTATTTTGAAATATAGACTCACTAAGTTGACTAGGATGGCCTTGAAGTCACTTTATAACCCTTAATGGGCTTGAATTTTCAGTCTTCTTACCCGGACTTCCCAGTAGCTAGGATTACAGGTCTGAGTCACTAGTCCTAGCTCTATTTTAATCTTTGGGTAACAATACTATTCACTCAGAACGTGTCTAAATGTGAGGATTAATGAATATGGCTTGTGATAGTGACTATCTACTGGGAACTGTTCCTTCTCACTTTGGGGGAAGAGTTACAACTTTCTTTGTATTTTCTTAGGTAGAATAGAGTGTTTTGTCATTACTATTACAAATGTCAAATATATGTAAAAGAGCTGACCGACCACATCGTAGACTGTTGCAGTATGTCAAAAGTTCTCCTTCAACACATGCTACACAATACAACACTAGCTCTTTCCCCTTCTGTCTTTGCTACTTGCTACTTGCTACATAGTTCAAGCTGGTCTTGAACCTAAGTTCTACCACTCTTATCTTCTAGGTGCTGGGATTATAGGTATCCTCAACATACTCAGTCCTGTGACATTTTAAGCCAGTAAATGTGTTAAAAAACTTGTTAGGCACTAATTAATAAGAACATATGTTCTCTTTTTTTGTTTGCTTGCTTGCTTTTTTGTTTGCTTTTCTGTTTTGTTTTTGCTTTTTTAAAATTGGGTTTATGTGCAACTCTGGCTGTCCTGGAACTCGATCAGAACACCAGGCTGGCCTCAAACTCACAAGAGATCCACTTGCCTCTGTGCCACTGCTGCCTGGCCTCTATTATTTTAAACAAGTGTCTTTTGTTTTTTGTTTTTTGTTTTTTTTTGGTTTTTCGAGACAGGGTTTCTCTGAATATCTCTGGCTGTCCTGGACTCGCTTTGTAGACCAGGCTGGCCTCGAACTCACAAAGATCCGCCTGCCTCTGCCTCCCAAGTGCTGGGATTAAAGGCGTGCGCCACCACCGCCCGGCAACAAGTATCTTCTAATGAAGTCAGAACCCATGACTTGACTGGGGCAGGTATTCTTGTGTAGAAGACAGGAATGGACACCTAGCATTCACAAGGCCCAAGGGGTAAGAAAAGGAGATCTCAAAAGAAATTCATCTGTGTGTGGAATGTATCATTGATTTCTCTCTCCAATTTATTGTAAGATGATTCTCCTATCTCACCTACTGAAACCCAGGATTACAGGAATACACACAATAGTCAAGTTTATGCAGAACTAGAGATGGAGCCTAGAACTTCCTACATACTAGGCAAACACGCCGCCAACTGACCCATATCTTCAGCCTCCACAGTTGTTTCTAATTGAATACAATTTTAGATAATAGCTGTGAATACTTTTAATAATATTCATATTTAAATAATAGCTATTTTTACTTTTATACTAAATTGTCACCAGCATTATATGCACAATCTTACCAATTGTATGGTAGCAAGTCCTTTGTTTGTTTGGATTTTCTGAGATAAGGTCTCATGTAGACTAGGCTTCCTTGAAACTCCAGTATGTAGGTCAGGTTGGAAATGAAGATCCTCTTGCCCCCACCTTCCAAATACTGGGATTACAGGCATGCACCACTATGCCTGGCTTTCCCTCATCTTTTTTTTTCCTTTTTTTTTGAAGGTGGGAGATACTCCTTTCACACCATCAATTTTTAATCTATATCCCTGAAAAGGCAAATATAGAAGATAACATGGGTATTGTTAACCCAAAGTATCCCTGGATATTTTCAGACACACCACACTGGCAGGGGAGTGTTCTGGCCATTTACCCATGGAGTGGCTCCAACTGGTTTGGTATCTGTAAGCAGTCACAAAGGACTGGTTCCTCCTGTAAGTAGAACTAGAACATTCCCCCTGGGAAATTGAGTCCTAGTTTGGGTAGGGGAAACCCAAAGCAGTCTAAAAACCACTCAAAGAGGTTTCAACTATTTAGAAACACAAATATTTCCTATGACTAATAACTAACAAATGAATTTTCTATCCTTGTTTTGTTTTGTTGTGGTGGTTATTTTATTTTTATGTATGAGTGTGTCACCTACATGTATGTCTGTGTACCACTTGTGTGCCTGGTGCCCATGGAGGCCAGAAGAGGGCATTGGATTCGCTGGAACTGGACTTACAGATGGTTGTGAACTGCTATTTGGGTGCTTAAACTCAAACTCAGTTCCTCTGCAAGAGCAGACAATGTTCTTAACCACTAAGCCTCCTCATTTATTTAGATAGTGTCTTGCTATATAGCCTTGAGTTACCTCAAACTTGCAGCAATTCTCCTGCCCCTGTCTCCACCACCCAATTGCTGGCATATTAGTTTGTGTACCACCAAAGAAAATGAGTAAAATTACTATCAAGCCTGGGATTCACTCTTGAGGCTCTCCTCTTACATTGTACAAATATAATTAGTCACTGTTTACCATGCTCTCCTTACCTCCTACGCCCTCTCTTTCAACATGGTTATTCCTATACCCTGTCATTTAGTCTCAACTTAGATAGAACTCACTTCTTTTGGGAGTGAATACAAACAAAATACATTATGTGAATGTATTAAAATATCACAATAGGGCTGAAGAGATGGCTCAGCGGTTAAGAGCACTGGTTGCTCTTCCAAAGGACCACGGTTCAATTCCCAGCACTCACATGGCAGTTCAAAACTGTCTGTAATGGCTGGGAGTGGTGGTGCACGTCTTTAATCTCAGCACTAGAAAGGCAGAGGCAGGCAGATCTCTGTGAGTTCAAGGCCAGACTGGTCTACAGAATAAGTTCCAGGATAGCGAGAGCTACAGAGAAACCCTGTCTCGAAAAACCTAAATATATATATATATATACATACATACATACATACACACACATATATAAAATCAAACCCATTATTTTGTACAGTGAACATATTCAAATAAAAAGGTATATAGAACAATTATGTTGGGGGAAGGAGGAAGAAGAGGAGAAGGAAGTGGAAGAAGCAGCACCAGCAGCCTCCCCAGGCCCGGGGAGATGGCTGAGTATGTAAAGGCATTTACCATCAAACCCAAAGACTTAAAGTTCCCTGAGTTCAATTCCCAAAGCCCACATGATTAAAGGAAATAATGGTCTGTAACCTTCTCACACACACCCCAACATGCACTCATGTGGACAGAAGAAAATGTAGTTTCAGAAGTAAAAACACTAGGGATATAGCTCAGTGAGCATTTATTTAACATGGCCAAGGCCCTAGATGTCTCTCTCTCTCTCATTCTCTCTGTTTTCTTACTTTCATGTACTCTCATTTAACAGGAGTGTATTAATTCAATAACTCAGTAGAGTAAATTAACTTCCAAAGTTCTGGTCAGTTTTGTAATACATTTATTCTGTACTGTAAGAACAGGCTTAAGCTGAATTTTTTTTTACTACCCCTCTTCAGTATAGGGTTGAGGATGAAACTCAGGGCCTCAAATATTCTAGGCAAGAGCTATATACCATTTCACTCAAAAATCCAGGCATCAATTAGTCTACAAAAAAAAATTTTTAATGAAGATTTTTTTTTTTTTTTTTTTGGTTTTTCGAGACAGGGTTTCTCTGTTTAACAGCTCTGGCTGTCCTGGACTCACTTTGTAGACCAGGCCTGCCTCTGCCTCCCAAGTGCTGGGATTAAAGGCGTGCGCCACCACCGCCCGGCGAGAAGAATTTTTTTAAATTGAGGAAAATGCCAACAAAAACAAACCATCAAATGGGGGAAAATACACACCTCCTAAAAGTTACTATAGCAAACAGCATCCTAAAAGACATCTGAAATTTTCAATATAAGAACCTTAAAAAGGATATTAAAAAAAAATAATGACTTATTGGTTAAGAGTACATACTGCTCTTCCAGAACCACAGATCTGGTTCCCAGCACCACACCAGATGGCTCACAACCTCCTGTAACTCCAGCTCCAGGAATCCCATGTCCTTTTCTGACATCCCAGGGCACTGCACTCAAGGTCATAAACCCATACCCCATACATAGACATCTAATTTGTTTTTTAAAAAATAAAAATTTAAAATATACTAAATAAACAACAAAAATGCCTTAAAGAGGTCTGGGTTTATAGGTCAGTGGTAGAGAGCTTACCCAACATGCACAAAGCCCTAGATTCAATTTCCACTATTACAAAAAACAAAGAAACTTTGAAGAGATCTTATATGCAAAAGCATCCAGAAACCTTCTTTATAACAATAAAGACTTCTGATTTCACACAAAGAAGACATTAGATAACATTATTTTTTCCAATTATCTTGGTTGAAACATTATTATTATGGTCTTACGGGGCCAATATCCTCTTTTTTTTTTTTTTTTTTTTTTAGAAGATGCATTACCCATTATGTAAAAGTATCATGCCTGAAATTCTCAAATAGTTCACCATAAAATCTACTTTATTTTTCCTTGAAAAAGCAAACAGTTCAATCAGTACTAACCTAACAAAGCCTCCATTTTTTAAAGTCTGCAAGGAGGCACAGGCCTACAACGTTCAGACAATGGCTAACTATTTGGGCTAGGAGTGTAGCTCAGCAGGAGACTGCTTAGCATCTTGGCGGCTCTGAGTTGCACCCCCAACATCAACCGAGAGTAACTTGGTATCCTTACTTTTTTTTCTTCAACACAAAGACCCGTGTAGGGTCTATGTATGTTTAAATTTACATACAGATAAATGCGCCCTGCAGAAGTCTCTAACAGTTACCTTTTACTTTAATCAGAATGCAATGTGTCTCAGGTACACAGATGTCCCACAAAGGCGAAATTTTCGGATAAAACATTCGTTCACACACACACACACACACACAAGAAAAACAAGAGGAAAAGGGTGTCCTCACCCACCTTTCAGCCAACGCTCGGCTGCAGCAGACAGAATAGCCCGATCCGAGAATGGCAGATGCAGCGTCTCAATGTGATGCCAATGGCTATTCTTTCTGGCGGGGGGAACAATTCCACAAAGGTTACTTCATACAGGCTTTAGAAGAAAGGTGGGTGCCAACAGCTCGGGGCTGGGTCGTGATGCGCACTCGGGCCGCGGCACCTGGAAGGGGTGCAGAGCCCGGGAGGACGCGGGGCCCCGAAAGCAGAGCTCGGCCAGCCTCCCGCAGAGGTCTACCGAGTCCTCTCCCTCCCCAGGCCGGGCCCCGCATTCCCTCACAGAATCCTCACCGAATCCTCACCGCGCTGAGCGGAGAGCCCTCGGACAAACGCCGAAAAGGTCTCAGAGCTCGGAGAAAAGGGGGGCCATCGAGCATGACGTCACTTCCGTTTCCGGCTCGGAGTTTTTTTCGGCCACGTTGGATCTCTCCAGGCCCGAGAGAAAAACTCGTTTGTTCCCGCGTCTGGGCAGTTGCACCCTTTTTCGGGTGGGCTCGTTAAGGGATATAGAGATTGGAAAGGAGCGGAGAGCTCGAGGTCAGAAGCGAGGCCTTGAAGGGCGGACGGCGCGGGGGCGGGGCTAGAGGCGGGCCCAGGCCTGGGTGCGCCGCGGTTGATGGCGGACCGGTGGGGCGAGGATGGGGGTGGGGACGCCCCGGTGGAGATGCTGCTGACAAAAGCTTTTCTCTCTCGCCTCTCCCTCACGTTCGCGGTGCCCTTAGCCGTGTTGCACAATCTGCCAACCCAGGAAAAATGATCCTTCTGGTCCATCAGTCACTGCTATCTCCAGACACCTTTATGTCTTTGTGTGCCTCTGGACACCTCAGTCGTTTCTGTTGTGTTTTCAGGATAAAGGTACTACACCACCACCCAGGCCTCAATTGGTAGAGCCCTTGCCTGGCATGCACGAAGCCCAGGGATCCATCTCCAGCACCGTGAGATGGTGCTCGCCTGTCATCCCAGTACTTGGGAGATGGAGACAAGAGGGTTAAGGCCAGCCTCACTACATAGCAAATTCGAGGCCAGCCTGAGATACATGAAACCCCGTCTCCAAAATCATAAATAAAATGTTTGTTTGTAAATTCTGAGTCTTTTGAACTTTCTTTGTTTTCCTTCGTTTAATGTTGCTTGTCTTGGGTTTGTGTGTGTGTATGTATGTATGTGTGTGTGCCCCCATTGAGTCAGGATATTTTGTAGCCCAGCCTCAAACTCCCTAGATCGCTGAGGGTTAACCTTGAACTTCTAAGTCTTCTGCCTCCTCCTTTGAAATAGTGGGATAACAGGCATGCCCACGTTGAGATTTATGGGGATATGGGATTAGTGTAAGTTAGGCAAGAAATCTACCAACAGAACTTCATCCCTCACCCCACGTATAAAGTTTTCTATTTCTTGGAATTTACCAAATGAACCAGTCTTTCCGACTTTGCAAAGTAATACTGATAACATGTATCCTAAAGTTGTGCCTCAAGGCTTTTTTTCTCTGGGTATCACAGTGAGTTTTCATAGAGCAGCCTTTGGGGAGTTACTGTGAGAAACACTGATTTACTGGCACATTTTTTAAAAATAATTATTCATGAGGGCTGAGAATACAGTTTGGTGACAGGGTACTTGCCTAGTACACTCAAGTCTCTAGGTTCAGTATCCATTGCTGCATGACTTTTTTCTTTAAGTTTTTTGGGAGCTGAAGAAGGCTCAGCCGTTAAGGACACTTACTGCTCTTTCAGAGGACCAGAGTTCGGTTCCTACCTAGCACCTACTTGATGTGGCTCCAACTGCCTACAACTCCAGCTCCAGAGGATCTGATGCCCTCTTCCAGGGGCAGACACTCACACTCCTATACACATACATACATAAATAATAAAAATAAATCCTTAAAAAGTTATTCATAGACATTTCTGCAATCTCAGCACACTCCAGAAACTGAGGCAGGAGGATCAAGACTTGGAGGCCAGTCTGGGATGCATAGTGACCAGCCTGAACTACTGGTCTGCATTTCCACACATACAAGCTAGTTGTTCTAATTTGTATCATCAGCATCTCAGAGCACAATATATGCCTCATTCCTTAAATGAATAAATATAAGAGACTGAGAAGCCACCCAAGATTATTCTGGAATTCTGAGGTCATGCCTAAGGGAAAAGCTGTTTACTTGAAAACTGTTGTATTAAATCAGAGCTCTTAGAGGCCAGCCTAAGCTACATAATGAATCCCTGTCTATAAAGACAAATAAATAATAAGATTGTATATATGTGTTACCAGATAAAGCTTACAAATATGTTGAATTGGTAACTTTTGCTGTTCTCTTTCATCTTTTCTGTATACAATGATTAGTTTGTAGGAGGAAGTCTGTATTTGTAAAGAATTCTTGGGTTTCTTGAAATTTTAGATAACATGCTGAGTTATATGGCACACACACCATGGCACATTCATGCCCACACATACACAAACTCAAAATAAATAAATGTAATAAAAATATATAGGATGGATAATGATAAGATGGCTCAGCAGTTTAAGAACCGAGGACCCAGGTCCAATTCTAGTCCACCCACAAGGTGGCTCACAATTGTTATAAGTCATATTCAAAGGCTCCAAAGCCCATGACTTCCATGGGCATGCCATACCTATGGCATACAGGCATAAATGCAGATAAAACATACACATAAAACAAATTTTTGTTAAATATTTATTTAATATTATATACTTATACATTTAATATTATATATACTACATAATATATTTGCTATTACATAATATATGATATACTAAATATTGTATAGTATATTGTGTATTTAATAGTACATAACATATGACATTTTGTGGTATTAATTATTATGATATTAATATATGTGGGCTAGGGAGATGGCTCAAGTGTTTAAGAGCATGGGTTGCCCCTCCAGAGGATCCAGGTTTGATTCCAGCACCCTACATGACAGATCACAGCTGTCTATAACTCCAGTACCAGGCACCCTCCACAGTACCAGGAAAGTTATAATTGCACAGATATAATTGCAGACAAAACATTCATGCACGCCGGGCGGTGGTGGCGCACGCCTTTAATCCCAGCACTTGGGAGGCAGAGGCAGGCGGATCTTTGTGAGTTCGAGGCCAGCCTGGTCTACAAAGTGAGTCCCGGACAGCCAAGGATACACAGAGAAACCCTGTCTCGAAAAACCAAAAAAAAAAAAAAAAAAAAAACATTCATGCACATAATATAATAAAAAATTTTAAATATATATGTATGTAAAGGCCTATCAATATTGTTGATTGGTTATTCTTTTGATGCTCTCTGATAAAACACATGACCAAAACAACTTACAAATGAGTTTATTTGGGCTTATGCTTCCCATAGGATAAGAGTCCATCATGACACAAAATCATGGCAGCAGGCAGGCATGGCAGCTGAAGCACGAAGCTGAGCAATCACATCTCAACCACAAACTAGAAGCAAGAGAGTGAATTAGAAGTGGGGTAAGGCTTTAAACCTTCAAAGACCACTTTCAGTGACATCCTTCCTCCCACAAAGCTTCATGCCCCCATGATTTCTCCAAACAGGGCCACAAACTGGGGGCCAAGTATTCAAACACCTGAGCCTATGGAAGACATTTCTCTTTCAAACCACTAAAATTATTTTGTTGTTGTTGTTTGGGGGGGGTTGTTTTTGTTTTTTTAGGTTTTTCGAGACAGGGTTTCTCTGTATCTCTGGCTGTCCTGGACTCACTTTGTAGACCAGGCTGGCCTTGAACTCAGAGATCCACCTGCCTCTGCCTCCTGAGTGCTGGGATTAAAGGCATGCACCACCATGCCCAGCTTCAAACCACTACAATTGTTAAAAGTAATTTTCTCTACTTATTTGAGACAATGTCTTATGTAGCCAATTGTTGGTGCAATTTTATATAATTGTGTTTGTTTTGCAGTTTCTCTCTTAACCTAGCTAGCACACAAATAATTGAAACTCTAGTGTATTATTTATTTATCAAGCATCACAGCACAATCTTGAGCAGTTTTAATGTGTTCTTAACTCTCTATGCTAGTCTGACTCCCTCCTTGCCAAAATCCCTGAGTTACTTGCTTTTTAGTGCTCTCTTTGTTCCAGCTGAATCTTCGTCATGTCTCCTGGACCTCTCCACATGGCTGAATCTTCTACTTCCCTCCTCTAACTCTGCCTCCTTTGGAGGATAGGAAGTCCAGTCCTATTCTCTACCCTGCTCAGTGATTAGCTGTAAGCTGTTTTATTTGCATATCAGGGAACAACTGGGGCACAGTGTTTACACAACATTGAGACAAGAATCTCAGAACAAGGATTGCAACCAGATATAGTGGGGTATAGAAATTAGCATTTGAAGCTGGGCATGGTGGCACATGCCTTTAATCTCAGCACTCGGGAGGCAGAGGCAAGCAGATCTCTGTGAGTTCGAGGCCAACCTGGTCTACAGAGTGAATCCAGGACAGCTAGGAAAACATGGAGAAACCCTGTCTCAAAAAACCAAAAAGAAGCTGGGCGGTGGTGGCGCACGCCTTTAATCCCAGCACTTGGGAGGCAGAGGCAGGCGGATCTTTGTGAGTTCGAGGCCAGCCTGGTCTACAAAGCAAGTCCAGGACAGCCAGAGATATTCAGAGAAACCCTGTCTCGAAAAAAAAAAAAAAAAGAAAGAAAGAAAAAAAAGACATTAGCATTTGAATTACACAATAGCCTTACACCTACAGCCAATATGGCCTCAAATTCCCTAAGAAGGTATAATAAGACCCCCTAACTAAAAAAAAAAAAAAAAAAAAAATGTGGACCAGGTAGTAGTTTATGCTTTAATCCCAGCAGAGGCAGGTGGATCTCTGTGAGTTCAAGACCAGCCTGGTCTACAATTCCACCCAAGTAAAGGTGGAAGGTGAGATGTGACCCTACAAAATTACCTTCTGACCTCCACTAGAGCACCAAAGTAATTTGATATCTATACATCATACACACAGATAACTAAAAAGAAAAATTAAAGGTTTTTAAAGCCAGCCATAATGGTACATGTCTTTAATTCCTCCACTCAGGAGGCAGAGACAGTGGGATATCTGTGGGTTTGAGGCCAGGCTTGTCTACATAGAAAGTTTCAGGCTAGCCAGGAATACATAGTGAGACCATCTCAAAAAACAAAATTTGGTTGGTTCTTGTTTGTTTATTTGTTTGTGGAGTGTTTGTTTGTTTAAAGTACGGGGCAGGGTTGGAGTGATGGCTTTTTGCTAAGAGAACTTGCTGGTCTTCCAGAGGACACAAATTTGATTTCCAGAACCCACACCTGATGATTCACAAGCAGCAATAACTCCAGCTCTAGGAAATCCTACACTCTCTAGGTTCTCTTGGTCACCCACATTCTGTGCATATACCCACCATATATTTTTTTTTAAGTGAAGAGCTGAAGATGTGGAGCACTTACCTAACATGCAGAAGTCTCTGGGTTTGTTCTTCAGTTCCCCCTGCCCCTGCCTGACCACACACAAGGAAGCAGGGTACATTAGAGTTCTCCCTAAAGGATCAGAACTTATAAAACATATAGCATATAGATGGATAGATGGATAGATAGATAGATAGATAGATAGATAAATAGAAATATAAATAATAAAACATTATGATCAAGATATGAAAGAATATATTTGGGTTTATAGTTCCAGAGAGTTAGAAGGCCTAACTTCTACCCAAGGATCAGTAATGGCAGGGACAGCATTGCAGCAGGTAGCAGGCACTGGTGGCAGGAACAGAAAGTTGAGAATTCACGTACTGAACCACAGGCAAAAAAAACTAACTGAAAATGGCTCAACTCTTTAAACTTTTAAATCCTGCCTCCAGTGACATACTTCCTCCAACAAGGCCTTACCTCCCAAACACCATCACCAACAGGGACTGAGTATTCAAATATGGGAGCCAGAATGTGACTTTCTCATTCAAACCTCCCTACAATATATTAAGAGAATATTTTTATTATGTTGGCCTACAGGATGCAGTTTGGGTAGTCTAACAATGTGTCATGCTAGAAAGGTCAAGAATTCAGTGGTTAATCTGTCCAGAAGGAGGGATATATCAGCAGCTCCAGTTTAGCGCTAGAGTCCTGAAGGATGCTGGCGAGCTGCTAATCTTCAATCTATGCTGGAGTCCGGAAGCAATTGATTCTATTACTAGTGAAGATATGCCTCGGCAACAGACAAGATTGAGTTGGTAGCAAGAGTAAGCGCAAGCAGGCAAAAAGCAAAGCTTCCTTCTTCTATGTCCTTTTGTCTGTGCTGCCACAGCCTGGACCACAGCTGGGGGCCCCAAAGACCTCTAAGGAATCCGAATCCCTAATCCTGGGCCCCCTGGGTCCTCTGGGCCCTCCTGCAGCACCACCATTTGGTGTTCACCGGAAGCTACAGCAGCTTGATTCATTCTTAACAGCAGCTAAGGTAAGGCAGTGTTGTTCACTACTTTAGTGGTAAAGCTTCTAACAGAACTTTCATTTTGCAAACCAGTATTAAGCCCTGGAATGTTAGCAAAGATGCAGCTACTACAATAGGAGTCAAAACAGGTACAAAGATGAGGTTATCATCAAGAGCACAAGAAGCGTGTAACTGACACAAAAAGCGGAGTTCTTTATAAGGGGACTTATTATAAAGAACTATGTACATTATATCCCTATTACACAGCCCATATATCTCACTAGTATATGATCAGATGATATGTTAAGGCAAAGCAGACACCGCTCAAAAGCTAGATATGGCAGAAATGATATTGCCAGTAGAATTACATTATATTCTTAGAGCTAATACAAAGACACTACTGATTAGCTAACAGTAATAGCAAAGTCTGTAGGTGTCTAGTGGATTAGATGTTGCATAGCATAGTCCATCCCAGTCGCACTTACAGATGTCTCCACAGAGAACTCCCATCTCTATCAGGTTATTTTGTAACAATTTTAAAGAACATTTTATTTTTATTTTTAATTATGTGTACGTGTGCATATGAGTAAAGATGCTCACAGAGGTCAGATGAGGGCATCAGATTCCCCTGAGAGCAGCAGTTACAGGTGGTTGTGTGTTCCCTCTCCCCTGTGCTGGGAACTAAACTCAGATCTTCTACTACAACACTGCACCCTCTTAACTGTTGAACCATCACTCTAGTCCTGATCTTTTTCTATTTTTAAATTACATTTATTCCTTTTGGGGGGGTGTGGAGGGAAGAGGTGTGTAAGCCTACTGGGGCCTGAGTGTGGAGGTCAGAGAACAACTTGCAGGAGTCCTTCCTTCATGTAGTCCCCAGGGTCTAAATTCACATTACTAGGTTTGGTGGCAAGCCCCCTTACCAATGAGCCATTTCACTGGCCCGTGTAGCAGTTTGCTAAAACTTCAACCATCAAGAACACCAAAAATGAACTGATTAAACTTAGAACCAAATTTAACGTGAAATTTGGTTTTGTTGTTTTGTTTTGTTTTTCAGGATAAGGATTCTCTGTGTAGCCCTGGCTGTCTTGGAACTCACTTTCTAGACCAGGCTGGCCTTGAACTCACAGAGATCTAGCTGCCTCTGCCTCCTGAATGCTGGAACTAAAGGTGTGTGCCACTATGTCCAGATTACTAACTCGTTTTTTGTTGTTGTTGTTTTAAAGACTTATTTATTTGTGTATATGAGTGCTCTATTTGTATGTATGCCTTCATGACAGAAGAGGGCAACAGATCTCATTGTAGATGGTTATGAGCCACTATGTGGTTGCTGGGAATTGAACCCAGGTCCTCTAGAGGAGCAGCCAGTGCTCTTAACTGCTGAGCCATCTCTCCAGTCTTACTAACTCATTTTTTTTTTTTTTTTTGGTTTTTCGAGACAGGGTTTCTCTGAATATCTCTGGCTGTCCTGGACTTGCTTTGTAGACCAGGCTGGCCTCGAACTCACAAAGATCCGCCTGCCTCTGCCTCCCAAGTGCTGGGATTAAAGGCGTGCGCCACCACTGCCCGGCAACTCATTTTTCTTTTATGTGTATATGTATATGCCTGAGTTTTCATAAGTGCATCATATGCATACAGGAATCCACAGAGGTCAGTAGAGGGTATCAGATACCCTGATATTACAGGTGGTCATAAACCATTATGTGGGTTCTAGGAACCAAGCCCAGGTCCTTTGCAAGTGCAATAAGTGCTCTCAATTGCTCAGCCATCTCTCCAGTTCCTTCAGTTATTTAAAAAATACATTTATTTCCATGAGGGAGAGCGTAGGTATGCACATAACATAGCATCCTTGAGGTTGGGACAATTTGTCAGAGTGGGTTCTCTCCTTCTACCACACGGGGTGGTGGGTTCCTGGGTTCAAACTCAGTCGTCATGCTTGGTGGCAAGTGCCTTTAGCTACTGGGCTATCTCAATGGCTGCTTTTTATATTTGATGTAGATAAAGTCACTCTGTAAACCAGAGTTCTGGCCTTGAACTCACAGAGATTCGCCTGCCTCTGCCTCCTGAGTGCTGGGATTAAAGGCATGCATCACCACACCTGGTGAAATTTCTTCCTAGTTACTTTATATAGGAGGTTCAAAACTGTCCTAGATGACGGATGGTGGTGCCAGAAAACCAACCAATCATACCAGTGAACCTTTTATCCTGTAGAATGGGAAATTCCAATATCTTTGGTCTGAATTTAGGTAATATTTCCATCCGCCTTGATTACAAAATACTTTCTGCAAATTAAACAGTAGTTTCCAGAACTTGAATTATTGATGTAATGCATTTTTTGAATGGAGTCAGGCACCTTTCACACTTGGAATGCTCTGCAGTGAGGTGATGGCATATGGTAGGACTATGAACATACCCTTGGGGTAGACATGGAAATGTATATTCTTTGCCCTTGCCAGGTAAAGGTAAACTGCCTGCTGTGATCGGGATGGGTGTATAGTGAGGAACACAAAGCCAGATCTGTAACAGAGTCAGGTGCCTGAATGGCACTATAATAATCAAATACAGTGATAACTAATAAGTATTAACTTCTCTAATAAGGTGACAGCACCTGGGACAGGAGCAGGGAGAGGGGGAGCTATTTATTTAACCTCCAGCAGTCTTTGTTCGTCTTCCATGTTCATTTACTTTTCTAACAGATCATATGGATTTTTCCATTAAGTAATAGTGGGCCCCAAAATTTCTACTTCCAAGTCCTCCGTAGTCTGGAATATTTCTTCCTGGTCACCTAGAGATATTGCTTCATTTGAATTATCTTAGTAGCTCACCAACCCAGGCACCTGTTCAGGCTTCCAAGAAATAGTCCTGATCCCAAATTGATAGAGTCCATCATTTAAATTTAATTTTAATCCCTTTAGCATATTAATGCTCAAAATCTACTCTGGGATGAGAACCATCATCATTTCATACCCCTGTTTAGGAAGCTGGCCACTTTTTAAATGGAATTATTGTTTGTTTGGCATAAATCTCCTCCCCTAATCTAATAATTGTAACTAATTTCCCTTTGAACAATTTTGGATTACCATAAATTAAATCACTCTCACCTCCAGTATCCTCCAAAGTTAGGATTATGGTAGTTGACTCATTTTCCCAACAGATTATCACTTTAATGTGGAGTCTAAAGTCATTGTAGGTCACACTAATTTCTGAAGCTGGCCTTTCCAGTTTTGAGAGCAAGTCAACAAACAAAGCAGAAAGAGCCACTGTAGCAATGGGACCACCAGGGAAGCATCAACCGGGGGCTTTCCAGAGGATAAGGATGCTTTCTGTACATGCAATCCTTCATCTTTAAACATCTGTCATAGTTCTTGACTAGTCACCCCATCTATTTTTATCACATGTCACTTCTGACTTAAGGAAGGCAGTGAACATTTGTCACTAGGAGATGTAAGCTCTCCTCCCAATGTGCACAGGGGGAGGTCACCTTCCCACAGTCCAGTCACTCGCTACCCTCTTTGTGTTACCTTTGAAATCATTTAAGTCAATACATTTTCTGTATCACTTATTAGAACAGTCCTGATAATTTGCTAATATCCAGGAGATGCAGTTTTAATTGCTGTACTTCAGAGCCAGTGAGATGGATCAGGAGGCAAAGACACTTGCTGCCAAACCTGATGATCTGAATTTGATCCCCAAAAATGCACATGGTAGAAGAGAGCCAACTCCCAAGAGCTACCCTCTCACTTCCACACATACTCTGGCATGAGTGCACCCACCAAAATAAATAAATAAATATTATTAGTTGTCCTATTCCCAATTTGTATTCCTAAAGGTATGGTTGTTAGATCATCAGCCACTCCAACAAACACTGGATGCTTTCAAGATTGTTTGCACACAGTCCTTTAAGGAGTACCACGGGCGATTAGCTGTGGTTCACAAATCATCAGTCAAGCATTTGTCCCTGAGTGTCTCTCATAGCCAGTTCCAACTTGTTGGTACTGTCAACTGGTCTGCCCTGTGCATCCATAGTTGTAACAGTAAATTTTTATTTATCAAACATATATTTATTAATACTTAACAATTACCTAACAATTGCCTATAAAGTTTCTAAATCCTAAAGCCAGAACCCTAACTCTAAAACCTAATCTGTAACACCCTAATACCTAATAATACAAACATTTAACACTAACCTAAGGTTTTTCAAAAGGATATTTTCCTCTGGGCGTGGATCTTTATGGATGGCTGGCCTTCATCAAATCTTTCAGTCTTAAAGTCTCTGAATTTCGTTCACCATATCTTAAGGCAGTTTATAAATTTAATCTCTTTTGACCATTAAGATGGGGTGGTGGCCCTTGTATCAAATAATTGCTTCTGCAGTTTTGGAGCCCAATTATAAAGTTTTCTAGGCTCACCATTAAGATGCTTTGGGCCTCCAAAGATATTCTGGCTCGGGTGCTCTGGACTGTGGCAGCTTTCTGTGGCACATATGCTTTAGGATTCCAAAGTCTGTGGCAGTTTTCCAAGTCCAACTCTGCCAAAAGGTGTATTTTGTCACACTCTCCACCTCTGTGGATCATTGACAAGGAGCACAAAATGAAGACACGGTCTCTCGGTGGATTAAGTAGGAGGAGTGAGAGTCACCATGTGAATCTTGACTTAAATCTCTTCACTTGTAATGAATTGGCAGCATGATTTTCGGCAGAAGCTTTCTTGTGCTTCCAAGTCATGCCCTTGGGCAATGTGACCCTCCATAGCTTTTCTTGCAGAGGGCCGGAGACCACTCAATCTGTTGCCATGGATCCAGGCGGCACCTCAGGGCATCCCCCTTAAAGTCCCATGATCAAAAGACGTCACCCGTCCTTAGTGGGTTCCCAAGGACATGCCACGTTGGATGTAAATCTTTTACCTTTAAGTCCAGGCTTTTGCTATTCCAAGATCCCTATGCTATTAAATGCTATCACTAACCCCACCACACATAGTGAAGCCCTTATGCTCCAATCTCATAACACATTGCACATTGCAGGTTCTGTGGTGATAATAACAACTTTAAGTCTTTTGCATCCAACTTAAACATCAGTGACATGTAGGTCATACAGTTGTACTAGCAAAGTAATCAGGGCTTCCACAAGCCTCTAGTAGCTCTAGATAATATCACTATTTCTTACCCTGTATTCTATTACATTTCTTCAGATCCCAACACCCTCCTGTTGCTCTAGGCATTCGTGCATGAGAGCCGGCCTTAAGTGAAGTGAGAGTCTCTCTCCTCATCACCCCCTTACTCGCCAGTCTAATCCTCCCTCACCCCATACATTGCCACCCCAGGTATAGGTGTCAAGATCTTGATTTGACCACAGTAATTGCCAGGTGACCTTTCCTGGCTTTGGCCTTCCACTTCTCTTTGTACTTGTAACAAGCTGCACTCTAGTAAATATGCATTTGTTCACTAAGGATATATATTTGCCATTGCAACGTCATCAACAGTTAGCTCTGCAAGTCTGCCATCTCCTTTTCCCATTGAACATTTTTCTGTCTTTCCCACCTCTATCCTCAATAGCTTTTCCAGGCTATTAACAGACACCAGCCTCACCTGGCCAAAAAGGTCATATTTCTCCCAGTAACCATTTGCAGAGCTAAGCCACATGGTGTAGCTTCAAAGCTTTCAACTTGCTGGCCCACTCTTCACAAAGACCAACCTGCTTCATTCACTACCAAGCCAATGCACAAAAGAGAACTTCTTCAGAGCCAGGGATTTGCTCAGTAACCTCAGAATATTTTTACTCCTTCAAAACAGAAATGTACCTTGTGGAAGGATCCACGCTAGCCATGCTTATGGCTTTGAAATAACAAATCAAGCAGTAGGAAGACAGCAGAGCATGAGACCAGGCACTTACATCTCCTAGCCGAAACTGTCTGCTGAAGCCCCAGGCAGCAAAATTGTCAAGTGGC
Organism: Lophiomys imhausi; assembly: GCA_907164525.1. Classification (NCBI taxonomy): domain Eukaryota; kingdom Metazoa; phylum Chordata; class Mammalia; order Rodentia; family Muridae; genus Lophiomys; species Lophiomys imhausi. The sequence goes on from CAJQZJ010034167.1 coordinate 3,149,353, forward strand.
ATCTGACCAATGGGGGATCCCAGGCACAACATGTTTTCCTGGGTGAGACTTCCTGTTGGCAGTTCACAGTGCAGGCAATAGCATGGGATTAAACAGTAGCTGAGTCTTTTGCTTTGGGAAGATGCCTGGGAATGCTTTACCTCCCAGCTATGCTCAAGGACACAATACTTTTACTCCTTCTGATATTCTCTGTGGGCTGTTTTTCTGTTGTTTCTCCTCACAGGGCCAGAGGGAGTCAGCCCATTCCCAGGCAAGAAGTCTTGTAGGACATTTTCAGATAGCATGCTTGGGTCTGAAGTGGGGAAGGGGCAACCCTACCCTTAGAACCAGGTTCTCAGTGATCTCAAACTGCATGACAATTTACTAAATTTACTAAAAGACAGATCACACACACATATACAGGCACACCCAAAAGATAAAAGAGGTGAGGATGTGATTCAATGGATAAAAAACTTGCCAAGAAAGTGTGAAGATTGGAGTTTGGACCCCCAGGACCCACATGAAAGCCACATGCAGATGTAGCAGAAACCTGTAATTCCCGTACTGGAGGCAGGATCCCTGGGACAAACTAGCTAGACTAGCTAGAACTGGCAGATTAAGATTCAGTGAGAGACTCTGCCTCAATAAATAAAGTGGAGTATGACCAAGGAAGACACCTGACATCAACTTCTGCCCCCGCCACACACACGCGCATAAATGTTCCTAGACACAGGCAAATGCATACACACACGCATGTACACTGTACATGCACAAACAATAAAAATTAAAGCAGAGAAAAGAAAAAAAAGTATGTATCTTCATGACTAACAGAAACATCTGTAACTGTGAGAGGAATAAGGCATGTCCTGGCAGGGCCAAGCAGTCTATATGGTAACACATCATTTAAATTTACAGTATGGGTATCTGTACAGCAAGAGAAGAGACTCCCAAAGTTTTGGTGCCCCAGAGTGCTTTAGACATTGGTCTAATAGGTTCTAATAAACAGAAACACACAGGTTGACCTATTGGTTAGCCTGAGTGTCTAGGCCTAAGACACTTGCCTGAAACCTGGTCCAGTGTGTTGTTTCTGGGTCCTTTATTAGGAACATCCTAACTAATTCCATTTGCATGATCTTTTTTTTTTTTTTTTTTTAGGTTTTTCGAGACAGGGTTTGCCTGTGTATCCCTGGCTGTCCTGTACTCACTTTATAGACCAGGCTGGCCTCGAACTCACAGAGATCCACCTGCCTCTGCCTCTCGAGTGCTGGGATTAAAGGCATGCATCACCACACCCGGCTATTTTCAGGATCTATAAACTCTTCTACTGTTTCTTTACTTGGCTCCAAGGGGCTTTTCAGGTAGAAAAAGAATCTGGATTAAGCATGACCTCCTCCAACAAGGGAGTCATGTCAAGGAATTGAGAGAGATCTTTCTAGGAGGCTAAATTTGACTTCATTTATTGTTTTCCAAATTTATTTATTTTTAATTTAGGTACATTGGTGTTTTGTTTGCAGGTATGGATGCATAAGGCTGCTGGATCCCCTGGAACAGGAATTACAGATAGTCGTGAGAATTGAACCCAGGTCCTCTGGAAGAGCAACAGTGCTCTTAACTCCTGAGCCATCTCTCCAGACTCTGTTTCCTTTCTTTCTTGCTTGTTTGCTTGCTTTTTTCTTTCTTTTTCTTTTTTCTTTTTCTGTTCCTTTTTCTTTTTTCTTTTTGAGATAGTGTGTAGGGTTGGAGAGATAGCTCATTCATTAAAGGCTGGGCTCATAACCAAAAATATAAATATAAAAAATTGGATTTCACTCTGTAACCCTGGCTGGTCTGGAACTTTTTATGTAGATACCAGCCTGGCATTAAACTCACAGAGATCTGTCTGCCTCTATCTCCCAAGTACTGGAATTCAGGTATGCTATCATACCTAGCTTGGTTGGTTTGTTTGTTTTACGTTTCTAGGTGTTTGTGTGTGTGTGTGTGTGTGTGTGTGTGTGTGTGTGTGTGTGTGTGTATCCATGTGTGGTCCATGTGTGTTTGGATGCCCATGGAGGTCAGAAGAGAGTGTTGGATCCCCCGGAGCTAGAGTTACTGGCAGTTGTAAGCTACCTAAGGTGGGCGCTGGGGACTACACTCATGTCCTCTACAAGAGCAGGATGAGCTTTTTTAACTGCTGAGTCATCTCTCCAGCTCTGCTATTTAGTTCTTTTTAAAATCACTAATAGGAATGGTTTTAACTTGTAGCTAAATTTTAAGGTGCTTTTAGTGTTAGAATAAATCATTATGGTGCATTCTCAGTATGAGGTGTGTTTAGAGTTCACCAGAGAACCACAGAGAAACAGGAGGCCCTTGTTTCCTTAGCTAACAGCTGGAGTCTTCTTGTTTCAGCCCATCCTATGGTTGAAAAATTACAGTCAGTCTGCTACCTGACAGAGCCCATGTATTAGAAAAGGAGAGACTCTTGAGCCCCAGGATATTCATTAGATAAGGCTTTTCATCCTGAACCAATAGGATGGGTATTCTGGAGAACCAGCTGTACTAGACACTGGGAAGACTGTACCTCCCTAAATAATTCAGGCAATGAGGAATTCAGGGGGCAGGGAGGGAAATGAGATTAGTAATATAAAGAACACTGTTTTATGCCAAATTGGCACTCCAGCCAGTTTTGCCTTTTCTCTTGGCTGCCACTCAACTTCGCAAGGTTGTAAAATAAACTTATCTTTTTGCTATCTTGAGTCTTCAGTACCGTTCTTACACTTCCATGTCCTCAGTGTTAAATGAGATTCCTTGAAGGAGGATGCTGTTGGTGTAATGTTATATCTGTGTTCTTATGGAGACATGGATGTTGCCAACACCTTATGTGAGGCCAGGGTGTTGTTCAGTTGGTAGAATGCTTGTGTAGCATGAATAAGGTCCTGAATTCTGTCCTGGAACCAAACATAATGGGCATGTTGAGCACATCTGTAATCCCGGCACTCAGGAGGTAGATAGAGGAGAAGTAGGATTTCAGGGTCATCCTGGGCTACATGAGACTGTCTCAAAAGGGGAGGGTAGTGGGATGTGGGATACACAGTTGTGCCTATAGTTTTAGCCCCAGTATTAAGTTTGGTTTGGTTTGGTTTTCTTGTCAACTGATGTATTTCCCACTTGTTACCATTAATTAGAATTTATGTTGTAAAAGTATAAAAGTCAATAAATGACCTTTTGCTATATTTTTACTGTATAAATTCTTCAGTATATAAATTTAGTATATAAGTGTTAGAAATCCAATGTGATGAAATTATGGAAATTGTCAAAAGTTCAGCTATGTGCTATGTCTACACATACTTTACATTATAATGTGTATTATAAATACACATACTTCATGGGTGTTGTGGTGTTTGAATGCTTGGCTTATAGAAAGTGGCACTATTAGGAGGTGTGGCCTTGTTGGAGTAAGTGTGGCTTGTTGAAGGAAGTGAGTCACTGTGGACGCAGGCTTTGAGGTTCAAGTCTGGCCACGGTGACACAGTCTCCTTCTGCTGCCTTCAGATCAATATATGGAACTCTCAGCTCCTTCTCCAGCACCGTGTCTGTCTGCATGCTGCCGTGCTTCCCTCTATGATAATAATGGACTAAACCTCTGAAACTATAAGCCAGTCCCAATTCAATGTTTTCCTTTATAAGAGTTGCCTTGACCATGGTATCTCTTCACAACAATAGAACTGTAATTAAGACAGGTGTTGTGAGCCGGGCGGTGGTGGCGCACGCCTTTAATCCCAGCACTTGGGAGGCAGAGGCAGGCGGATCTCTGTGAGTTCGAGGCCAGCCTGGTCTACAAAGTGAGTCTAGGACAGCCAGAGCTGTTATACAGAGAAACCCTGTCTCAAAAAACCAAAAAAAAAAAAAAAGACAGGTGTTGTGGTACATATGTGTGTGCTTGCATATCCATGTGCATGTAAAGGCTAGGAGTCTTCCTCTATTGCTCCCCGTGTTGTTGGGTTTTTGTTTTGCTCTCTCATTTTGAGACAGGATCTCTCACTGAATCTGAAGCTCACCAATGGGCTGGCCAGTGAGTCCCAGGGATCCACTTGTCTCTACCCCCACAACATTGGAGTTACAGACACATGTCACCATGTCTGGCTTTTACATAAATGTTAGAGATTTGAACTCAGGTCATCATGCTTGTACAGCAAGGGCTTTGCCCACTTAATCTCCCTAGCCCCTTGAGAACATAATTTATTTAATTATATGACCATCTGGTAGTCTGTTTTAAAATCAATAAGCTATGGATAGCATTGTATTTGCTAGATTTGATACTTGCTCAATACTTAAAGATCAGTGTTGGAAGGGGGCTAGAGAGATGAAGTAGTTAAGAACACTTGCTGCTCCTGCTGAGGATTTAGGTTCACTTCCCTGTACCCACATGACAGCTAACAACCGGTTTCAGAGGATTTGATGCCTCCTTCTGATTTCCTAGGACACCAGGCACCCATATAGTAAATACACAGACATACATACGGACAAAACATACATACATGAAAAATAAATCTTAAATTAAAAAATTTGTTTGTAGCTAGGCAGTGGTGGTGCATGCCATTAATCCCAGCACATGGGAGGCAGAGACAGGTGGATTTCTGTGAGGCCAGCCTGGTCTACAGAACGAGTTCCAGGACAGCCAGAGCTACACAGAGAAACCCTGTCTCTGTAGAAAAAAATATATAAATTATTTACCTGTATTTATATTAAAGTTAATTAGTTGGCAGTGTTAGTCCTTAACCTGTCATTATAAATAATCACACAGACACCTGGTGGATTTTATCAAGCCTTAGCCTGGATTGTGCAATCTTAGCCCATCTACTCTAGCTTATAATTTTATTACCCACTAAAACGCCATATATACATACATCCCCATGGACTGTTATTCTCCACATTATGCCAATATTCCAGGCCACGTGGCATGATGTTCTTCCATCTTTAACTCCTAGTGTGTCTTCTTCCCACCTGGCTTCTTCTTCCCATGATCCTCCCTGTTCCTAAAGCCTGTGCACTTTAGCCCCGCCTACCTCTCTCTTTGCCCAATATCAGGCCTCAACATTTATTCAACCAATCACAGACAATAGTTATCAAGCAAAAGAACAGGCAGCAAGCAGGCCTCTGGGAGCAGTAAATTAACATTTAAAATGTATAATAGATCACTGCATCATGTCTCAAAAAACCAAAAAGAAAAAAAAATGTTTTTCTTTGTTTTGTTTTGGCTTTTGGATTCTGGTGGCCTGAAATCACAATTCTTAGTTTCTGTCTCTAGTTCATATTCAAGATAGCTGTGTGTGATCCAGTTGGTAATGGATAACAAGTCTGACTATGGACCAATAGGATAGTTGCAGAGATCAGGGTCTATAACCTCTAGGTGGTGGCTTCAAATAATTAGTCCCTTTCTCCATTCATTCATTCATACACACACACACACACACACACACACACACACACACACACGGCAGGGCATCACTATGTAATCTAGGCTGACTTTAAAAACAGTTATACTCTCTTTGTCTTCTGAGTACTGAGGCTATAATAAATGTGCACCACCTTGCCTGACTGCCTCTTATTATTATTTTTGTGGGTTTAAAATTTGCTTTTGTCTTTGTTTTTTGAGACAAGTTCTCACTATGTCACCCTGGAACTCACCTGTAGTCCAGGCTAGCTTTGAACTAAGACAGATCTTGAGTGCCTTTGCCTCTTGAGTGCTGAGATCAATGTTGTGTGTCATACCCACCTGTTTTTTATTTATTATTTTTATTATTTTATGTGTATTGGTGTTTTGCCTGCATAACCTGCATTTGTCGGTGTGCCACCTGCTTGTCTGATACCCAAAGAGACAAAAAGTCATCAAATTCCCTGGAACTGGAATTATAAATAGTTGTAAGTCACCATGTGGGTCCTGGAATTTAAACCTGGGTCCACTTGAAGAGCAGTCAGTGCTCCTAACTGCTGGACCCTCTTTCATCCCTGTTTTTTTGTTTGTTTTTTGGGGACAGGGTCTGATTCTATAGCCCAGGTTGGCCTGAAACTCATGTCATGAAACTCTTAGCAACTGAATACTAAGATTATAGGTAAGAACCATTCTGCTCACCTTTTTTTTCTTTGTATTTATTTTTGTTTTCACTCCTTTTTCAAAATCATTGTGACCGTGTGAAGGGACTCTGGCCAGCTCTTGTGTGGCAAACATGGCTCTGGCAGGCCTTGCCCTTCTCTCTACTTCCCTCTGCCTCACTAAAAACCATTAGATGACATTCCTAAAGCTAGCCACCAAGGTCTGTTCCCTTATTTGGCCACTTTCTCCTCATGAGGCTGAATACCAAGATGCAGTTATCAAATTATAGAAGTCCATCAATCAAAAGCCCACTTTGGCTTACCTACTTAACATGTCCAATTAAAATTAAACACCTCACCCTAACACAAGGTTTCCCCTTTTACCATTATTAACTGCCATTTGCCTATGGGCCACATCTATCTCCTCTCTATCTAGAGACAGTCCTTTGTCCCATTTCCCCTCCCAGACAAATACCCCTTATCCCTCTCCCTTGCACCTTTTCTCCCCCTCCTTTGTTCCCTTCCCTTCTCCCTCTTTCTCTGTCTCCTGCCTGTAACCGAACTTTTATATTATTATTTAACCCTTATTTATTTATTACTAAATTCACTTATAACAAACACCAACCATTTCTTAACTATTAATCCTATAAATTCCTACAACCCCTTTAACCTATCTACTAAACCTATTGATAATTATAACAACTACTTTCATAACCTTTTAGAATGATACAGTCTCTGGGGCAGGTCCTCAGTCGTCAGGAACACAGTCTTTGTTGTAGATTCTTTTTTTTTTCAAGACAGGGTTTCTCTGTGTAGCCCTGGCTGTCCTGGACTCACTTTGTAGACCAGGATGGCCTCGAACTCACAAAGATCCACCTGCCTCTGCCTCCCGAGTGCTGGGATTAAAGGCATGCGCCACCACCGCCCGGCTTTGTTGTAGATTCTTTAACGCACTTAGCAGTCTTTTTTCTGGATCTCTCAGATGCAGGTTCGTCAGGGTAAGTTGGTTATTGCAGTCTCACCTTAAATAAGGCTTCATGCTTTCTTCTCTGTGGGAGACCCCAGCCGTCTGCAGGCCAACTTATTTCTTTTGAATCAGGATCTCAGCTGCTCTGTCTCAGTCCTTAAAGCCAGGCACAGTTTCTTTTAGGCCACTGTTCGGACAGATCAAACCCCTCTAGGCAAAAGCTGAGCCACAAGGTTTAGTCCTTGGCCTTTTGGTGTCTTGCTCAGGCTTTCTTTGCTCACCAGCTTCTTTCTGCTTCAGGGAAATCTGGCCATCAAATGATGGCCAGCACTTTTTTCAGCAGGACTCTTGGAGCTCTCTAGCATCAGGGGCCTCTTCTTCTTTCTGGGCTCCATGCACTGTCCTTAAATAGGAGGAACTCTGTTTCAGCTTAATTGGGCTCCGCCCACTTAGCAGCTGAAAACAATGTCAGGCCAGATACTTTGTTTCTTCAAGTCTATTGAGTCTTTCCTGTTTTTCCTGACTTCAACCTTGTTTTTCAGTCTATTAAGTCTTTCCTGTTTTTCCTGACTTCATGCTGATAATGCTCTTCAGGCCCTGAATTAAGAGACAGTATCAGAAACTCCTATATATTTTCTAAATCTAATTTATCTAACCCCTACACCTGCCTTTGTCCTTTATCCCTGTCCTCTGTCCCTCTGGGACAGATAAATCTCCTTGGTCTGAGAATTTGGTCTTGGGGGGTCCTGAACAGATACTTTCTTTCAGCATGCATATATGTGTATGGTGTGTGTGTGTGTGTTCCTATGTATAAGTGCAGCTTTGCATACACCATGGAGTTCAGAGGATGTCGCGTCGACCTCGACCAGCAAGGACGACGCAACTCGCAAAAGTTCTTCTCAAGCAGTTTATTCAGGTCCCTTGAAAACAGTCTTCCGAATTCCTGCTTGTGTTTCTGATTGTCTGCTTGTCTCTCTGATTGTGTCCCTGCTTGTGTCTCTGCTCTCCTCCCCCAAGCCCTTATATGCCTACTCAAACCCAATCAGATCATGCCACCTAGCGATCCAAGATAGGCTCACAAAAGGAGGAAGCACACCGGGCTAGGCAGCTGCTACCAACTAAGGCTTGTTTACAGCTAAGCTTGAGCTTTCTGGCATCAAGCCAGGTGCCATCTTAGGGTTGCGGCTCACCACAGTTTTGTGGCTCGCCACAAGAGGACAACCTCAGGCATTGGTTCTCACCTTCCACTTTGAGACAGGGTCTTATTGATTTCCAATCCAAACTGATAGGCTGCATGCTTCTAGAGTCTTCTGTCTCCACCTCCATTTTCATGCTAGCCTGAAATGAAAGACTCTCCTCTGCAACCTGTTTTGCATGAGTTCCTGAGACCCAACTCAAGTCCTCACCCCTGAGCTGCAAGCTCTTTACCCACTGAGTCATCTTCCCAGCAACTTTTACTCTTTCAATTAAAATTTTTTCCCTGGGCGTTGCTTTAAAATCTGATCTTTCCCTTCAACGGCCTTCCTACTGTTTGCTTTGTAGATTCCCCCAAATAGCTGACCCGTGCATTCTGTGAAAGCTTTCCTTAAAACAGACAGGGAAAATTATACTTACTGTTTTCCCCAAACTGAAACCATTCCTTTTTAAAAGGCACCTAACCCATACTCAGGGAGGACAATTTTACTTTTTAGAATTTAAAAAAAATTCTGTGTATGTGTGTGAGGAACATATGCACTGAGTTCAATGTCCTTGGAGGAGGTATCAGAGCCCCTAGAGCTGCAGTTAAAGGCAGTGGTGGGCCATCTGATGTGGATGCTGGGAAATGAATTCAGAAATACTCTTTAACTGCTGAGCCATCTCTCCAGTCCCCTGGAAACATTTTTGCCTAGTTCATTAAGAAGAAAAAATAATTATCTGAACAGCAGGTTGTGTGGGCTACACCCCTGTGCAGCCCAAGTTCCAGCTTCTTGAGCTAGCCACCAAGGAAGCCCCTCCAGCCACTGACCATGTTCATTATAGCCCCAGAAGGCCACAGTCATTATCTTCAGCACCAGTGGCACCCTTGGTTCTTGGTCCAGCTGCTAGTGCTACCTGCAGCTGAAGTGCATCAGATAGAGGAGGAAGGACATCATGGGCAATGGAGAGACGGCAGCCTCTAGCCTGTTAGTGCAGGACTCTCCTTGGAAAGAGCCAAGCTGATGTCTGCCAGAGTCCCAGAAGTGCCCTGCTGAATTGGTCAGCAAGGATCCTGTACCCCTTTACAGCCAATTCAGAGGCACTGGGAGAGGAGAAGCGGACATACTGCTGTAGGAGAGGAGGGTCTGACACTTGCTGGCATGGCCTCCCTTAATCATCACTTGCAATAACCCAAGCCTGTTGTCCTGGCCTTCCCTCTCTGCTTCGTGGAAGGGCTGCCTACTGCAGACAGACCTGACCTTGCTAGGGTTGGTGGCCCCACAGGGGTCAATTTCATTCCTTGAGTGTTACAACTGAGCCTGTTTTCGATGGAGCTACTACTGTAATGTGTGAACTAACCATCCTGTGAACTGTAAATGGGCCCCAGAAGTCTATGGAAGACTTTGTTATTTATATGCTTGTTTATTTATATGTATGCATGTGTTTAACTGTGAATGCATGCCACAGCTTGTATGTGGAGATCAGAGTACAACTTGATGGAGTCATTCCACTCTACAGGTCCTGGGGCTCAAAGTCAGGCCATCAGACTTAGTGGCAGCACCTTTCCTGCTGAGTCTTCTCAACAGCCCTTACTCTAGCTTTTAAAACGAATACAATCTGGGCAGTAGTTGTGTACACCTCTCACACTAGGGAGGCAGAGACAGGTGGATCTCTCAGTCTGAGACCAGCCTGTTCTACAGGGTAAGTTCCAGGACAGCCAGGGATACACAGAAACCTGGTCTCCAAAACAAAAACAAAAAGTCAGTATAAATCTGGGCATGGTGGCACTCACCTATGGTCACCACTACTCAGGAACCTCAGGCTGGACAACATAGTGAGACCCCAGCTCAAAACAATTATAGTAAGTATGCATTTTTTCACACCTGACTTCTTATGCATTATGCTTATGTGATTCATCCATGTTATTTGCATGTTCCTGTGTAGTAGGCATGACTCCTGCCACATGCTATGACTCTAAGTCCAACCCACTGAGTACAGATGGAAATCATGTGAACACTGAGGAATTCATTGATCCGGTTCCTGGAAATCAGGCCAGAAAGCTTGCCCCTGGGAGCAGCTGCCAGTCCCTCAGGTTTTCAATCCTAGCTCTACTGAGCTGTCCTGGGTCTGGACCAGAGTCTGGATAGGCTGACAGTGTCCTCCACTGAGACCTAAAACATGATATCCAGGGGCCTGGAGAGTTGGTTCAGCAGTCAAGAGCACCTGTGGATACTGCAGATGACCTGAATTTGATTCCCAGTGCCCACATGGTAGCTAACAGCTCTCTCTAATTCCAGTCCCGAGAGGACCTGATGCCCTCTTCTGACCTCCTCAGGCACTTGGCATACACATGGTACACATATATAGATGCAGCAGAACATTCATACACATAAAATAATAGAAAGTTTAAACCTTTAGTTAGGGTAACAGACACCTTTAATCCTAGCACTGGGGGAGGTAGAGGCAGGCAGACCTTTGTAGTTTGAGACCAGCCTGGTCTTCATGGTGAGTTCCAGGTCAGCCAGGGCTGCAATAGCGAGACCCTGTCTCAAAAACAAGCAAAACCACAAACCCAACAAAACAGATCACGACTCCATGAATGAGGCCCTCTGAGGCCCCACTCAAGACCTCTGGCTCCAGCCAAAAGTTCTCCCGACCTCTTTCCTTTGTGGTGAAGCTGCCCTTCCCTCAAGAGTATGGCTGTTTTTAACAAACAATCACCCCAGCTTTAGAAGACCCTTGTCTAAGGGTCATCCTGGCAATGCAAATGTCTTGACTTTACATGCTACTAACAGCTCCCTCTCTGGGCTCCAATCCTGTCACAGGGGGCTGGTTACATTTATTTGCTTAGGAAGGGGGCATATGTGGAGGTCAGAGGGAAACTTTTAGGAATTAATTGGTTCTCTTCCTCTACACAGGGGGATCCAACTCAGGCTGTCAAGTTTGATGCCAAGCACCGAGCAATCTTGCCAGTCCAGGAAGTTTTAACAGTTTTGGTGTTTTGTAAAAGTCCTTGGGCTACTCCATCCCCTTTTCCTCCACTCTGCTCAAAGTCAGGTCACTGAGGGTTTAGGGTGGGTGGGACTACCATGTGCTCCCAGGATTCAGCTTCTTGAGAAGGCCAAAGCTTGGAAGTGGGATATAAGCACTCCCTAAACTATCTCTGCTGTGAATCAAACCCTGGGTTGTCTACAAGTAGTAAGTGCTCTTAACCACTGAGGCATCTTTCCAGCTGGAAAATATATTTTTTCTAACTCACTGAGGGGTACTAGAAGGGCATCCTTCACTGTTTGAATCTCAATAAGAGATTGTAGCGATGGGGTGCATATTAGTCCCAGGGCACTTGCCTAGCAAGCAGGAGGGCAAAGGTTGGATCCATAGCACAGAAAAGGAGACAGAGGAAGGAAGGAAAGTGAGGAAAAAAAAAGGAGGGAAAGAAAGGAGGGGATAATGAAGGGAATGAGAAGAAGGAAGGAAGCAACTTAGTCAACATGATTTTAGTCTGCTAAAACCCTGAACCACACCCCAGCTCAATTGATGTTATTTTAAACTAAGTTTGTGGTAACCATACAAAGCTACTACACTCTCCAACCTATTGCTTTCAAAAGTATTTCATTCAACAAGTGTAGCATAATTTTAATTTATTTTTTCCTCTTTTTCTGCTGAAGGAAATTTGGAGTTTTTTCCACAAGAGCATTTTCAAGTCAAGTTTCTATAATGAATGTTTTCCTCTTACTAGCTCTCTTTGGTGTTTGCGGATCTAGGGTCACCCCATTACTTATACTAGGCAAGCATCACTCTGCTACATCCTAGTTGATCTGTCTTTCTCTCTTTCTTTTTGATATAGGATCTCATGAAGCCCAGTTTGGTCTCAAAACTGCTAGTGGAGGATGGCCTTGAATTCCTGATCCTGCTACCTCTGCCTCCAGAGTGGTATTATTGCAGACATACATCTCCCATACCTCCCATTCCTCAAGATGGTCATAAATTTTATTCCTTAGACTGTACACATACATGTTCAATTTCGGGAAAAACAAACAAATCGTTTTTCAAAATGAGTTAAAAAACAAAACAAAACACCCACAAGGGTGGCCGACAAGATGTCTCTGCTGCCAAGCCCTAGGACCTGTGTTCAGTTCCTGGGGCCTATATGGTGAAAGGAGAAAAATGACTCCTGCAAGATGTCCTTACACACCACACACACACACACATGCTCATTAATGAAATGAAATACAAATTTAATAAACAGACCCTGTCTCAAAAAATTAATTTGAAAGAGATCCTGCCCAATACATGCTGGCAGCACTCCCAACCCGAAATGCTCCCAATGTCTGAACTCAAGTAAACCAAGAAGCTGGGAGCTAGGCTACAGTTTCAGGCTCCCACTGAACAGCCAGGAGAGCCCAAACTCAGAGGAGTAAAAAAATCAGAAGGAGCTGGGGCATGTTTACAATTCTCACTGGCCTGGAACTCAACAAGTAGGCTAGGATGGCTGGCCATTAAAAGTCCCCAGGACCCCTCCTCTTCCCTCTCTCCCCCAGCAAATGTGCACCACCACTGCGGACTTTTTGTTTTACATAGGTTCTAAGGATCAATCTGAAATTCAAGGTAGCTAGCTCTAGGTTTGGTCCCTAACACCACCTTTAAAAAAAAAAAAAGGAAGGAAGGAAGGGAAGGAGGGAGAGAGGGAGGGAGGGAGGAAGGAAGGAGGGAGGGAGGGAGAGAGAAAGAAAGAAAAAAGACACAGCAAGGAAGGAATAGATTTCTCAGTGGCTCCCTTCCTCCATCATAGTAAGTCCTACGACTTTTTAAATTGACTTTGTGTTTCTGTTGTTTTGTTTTGTTTGCATTTTCTCCCTTGCTGTGCTGTGGTTAGAATCCAGGACTTCATATATGGTACACAGGCGCTCAACAAAAGAGCCGCACCCTGAATACTAGAATTACAGCAGAGGTCAATCCTGTTCAGCTTGCCTGTCTGTTCTCAGCTTCTGCGCCCTTGATCATTTTAGCACTGGAATTCCCATTACGTGACTGGAGACCAGTCAGTGTAGGCTGGGCTGCCCCCTGGTGAATAGCTGGACGGGAGGCACTCAGCAAGGCTTTTCTAAGCATCCGGTGGGACAAGTCCCTACTCGAAACCCTGTTCTTCTAGTCTATCCACTGTGCACACAACGCACCCGACCCGGGCTGCACCTCCACCGCACCCTGAACTTGAATGTGTAGGCTCCCAGCTAGGTAGTGGACCCACCCCAGAGTCGGATTCTGGTACATAACAGGGGCTGTGAGGGTTCCGTGCCCGGGCATCTGGATACCGTTCTGGGGCAGAAGAAGCAGCCTCACCCATAGCGGAGGACTCGCGACACGTAGCCCGGACAGAGGATCCGCCCATGCGTAGGTAGTCCCGCCCGGGAGTAGGAGTCCCCGCCCCCGAGGTAGAGTCGGGGCCCTGTATGAGAGGTCCCGCCCCCAGGGAGGAGGCCCCGCCCCCGCCGCCGGGCTCGATCTTAAAGCGGGTGTGTGTTCGGCCGCAGCGGCCCGGAGCTCTTTCTACTGGCTCCAGCCCGTCCGCCGCCGCTGCACCGGAGCTCCCTTGCTCTGCACGAGGCTGCCCCGGAAGTGATCCCATAACGCAGTCTTCTCTTCCGCCGCCATCCCCGTTTGTCAAGGAACAAATTGGTGGTGTCCCTAGGTTAGTTCTTTCCTGGCTGGAGCGGGTGGAGGCCGGGGAGCCAGCGTGCCTGCTCTTGTCCCGGCCACAGAGAAGTGTCCTGACGGTACACAGCGTGCCCGGGGTGTTTTTTGCGTTCTTTTTCTTTTTTAAGCTTCTTTGAGACGTCTCACAATGTAGTGCAGAGTAGTTTCGAAAGCCTGTCCTCCTAGCCAAACTATCGATGTCCTGGGATTACAAGGCGTAGCCACCACACCTGGCTCCGGCCTGTCTTCTCGTTCGTCTCTTACCCTCTTCAAAAATCCTTAGAGAACCTTTCTGATTTTTCTTCCAAAAGAAAAAAAAATTAACCGGTCAACGTACTTTTTGTTGAGTCCCGCCTTAATTCTTGTGGCTGCAGGTACCTGGTGATTCAGACGCTTTCGGGTGTGCCCTGGATAAAGTGATCATTTCGGGGAGTCGGGCACCTTTTTTCTTTCTTTTTTTTTTTTTTTTTTTTTTTAAGTGGAGTCTTTGGTAGCCTAGGCTAGTCCAGACTCATGATCCTCCTCTTTCAACCTTGGCCAATGCTGGGATTAAATGGGTACACTGCCATACTTGCTTCAGTGTGGTAATTCCGAGAACATCTGGCAGTCTACATAACTGGTCAGAAATAGAAAAACAATGACCATCAAAACAAGCAGAATACTGCCACCTTTGGGTAACAGTTCGTGGAGAAAAGTAATTTTAAATGGCTCCTGGCCAGTTTGTTTTTGAACATAACAGTAAGAGAGAAAAGAACTTGATTACAAAACATTGAGTGTATTCGTTATTTTCTCCTTGCTCTGACAAAGTGCCTGAAAAAAAAAAAAAAACAAGGTAAGAAAGAATGGCTCTTTCTCACACAGCTTGAAAAGGGATACAGTTGCTCGGTGGTGGCACAGACTTTAATCCCAACACTCTTGAGGCAGAGGCAGGTGGATCTCTGAGTTAGAGACCAACTTGGACTACAAAGCGAGTTCCAGAACAACCAGGTTCTACACAGAGAAACCTTGTCTCAACACCTCCTCCACCCCCCACCCCCCAAAAGGAGGGATACAGTCAGCTTGGGTTGTCCTACCGACCATGTCCTAGGCATGGATACCCTGACACAATAGTAAATTTAAAGATAAATATAGACTGAGTATAGTGTACAAAAATGTGATCCCAGCACTTGGGAGGAAGAGGCAGGAAGATGAAAGGAGAGAACTAGCTCCTATAAGTTGTCCTCTGTCCTCTACAAGCTCCGCCCCAATAGATAAATGTAATAAATTTAAAAATAAATAAATAATAGCCAGGCATAGTGGCCCTCGCCTTTAATCCCAGCACTCCAGAGGGAGAGGCAGGCAGAGCTCTGTGAGTTTGATGCCAGCCTGGTCTACAGAGCAAGTTCCAGGACACTCAGGGCTACACAGAAAACCCTGTTCTTAATGTTTGGTTCCCATATGATCCAACAAATCCACTTCTAGGTATACACTCAAGTGAAATGAAACCCCACACAACAAAAAATATGGTGGTAGGAAATGACAGTGAGGGCCCTGGCTGGTTATCTTTACATGGCAATACGTAAAGGTAAGAAGAGAGGGATTCTACTGGAGGGCATGGTGGCTCACAGTTGCAAAGCTGAGATAGGAGGATCACAAATACAAAGCCAGCCTGTGTTACAGAGTGAGATTCTGTCTAATGGTTGGGCTGAAGGAGTGACTCAGCAGGCAAAGATGCCTGCTGCTGAGCACTAGGACCTGAGTTCAGTCCCCAGGACTCATGGTGGAAGAAAGAACTGATTCCCACAAGTTGTCTTCTGTCCTCCACATGTCCACAGTGGCACCACATAACCATACAATGACACATAATAAAGTATAACATTTTAAAACATTTAATAATAAAAGAAGAAAAGGATTTGGATGTGTGAGCATGCACACATGTGCCCTTGTACACCCATGTGGGGTCCCCCAGAGTAGGATGCTGGGGATCTTTTGTTGCTGTCCACCTTGTTGTCTTGTGACAGAGTATCTCACTGAGCTGTAAGCTTACCTATTCATCTAGGCTGGCTAACCAATGGCCTCTCTGGAGCTACCTGCCCCTGTTCCACCTCATTTCCAATGCTAGGGTTACAAACACACAGAACATGCTTAGTTTTTTGGTTTTGGGGTTTTTTAATTGAAAAATTTTTATTATGTGAATTTCACATCATGCACCCTATTCCCTCTCATCTCTCACCTCCCCTCAGACCCACCCTCTACCCTTGCAATCTGTCCCAGCATAAAAAAAAAAAAATCTCATTGTGGAAGCTGCAGAGTGTCTCAGTGTGTCCCATAATATTCCCCTTTGTCCACACATTTTGCCTGCAAATGTTCATTTTTTTTTAAAGATTTATTTATTATGTATACAGTGTTCTATCTGCAGGCCAGAAGAGGGCACCAGATTTCATTATGGATGGTTGTGAGCCACCATGTGGTTGCTGGGAATTGAACTCATGACCTCTGGGAGAGCAGCCAGTGCTCTTAACCGCTGAGCCATCTCTCCAGCCCACCTGCAAATGTTCATTAAAATGACTCCTTGGTCTGGTACGAGGCCTCTGGTTTCTGCTACTTTATCAATACTGGAACCTCACTGGAACTCCTCTCAGATATGCTGTAACTGTCCTGTGTCATGGAGATTCTGTAGTTTTGGGTTGTGGGACTGGCCTCTTCTTGCACTCGAGCAGTTCATCCACGAGTAGATGTTGGGGTGGGCCAACTCAGAACCCTGGTTCTGGACCTGCAACCTCCACTTTCATGGCCAGTTCTACTATGGAAAGGTGCAGGGCCTGTTCTCCTGAGTGCTGCAGCATGTGAGGGGCAGGGACAGCTCCCCTGCTCTTGTGACCCCATCTGAGTCAGATCTCCTGTTGGCCAGTGGTGGTAAGGGCAAAAGGGAGGGGAGTGCATGCTCAGTTTTTTTTAATGCTTATTAGTTATTGTGTTTGTTGAATACATGTGTACGATACAGTTTACATGTGGAAGTCAGAGGAGAACTTGCAGGAGTCAGTTCTCTCCCACCCCATGTGGGTCTCAGGAATCAAACTTATGTAATCAAGCTTGGGAGCAGGTTCCTTTACCCAGTGATCCATCTCACCAACCCTCTGCTTTTTCTTTTTCTTTTTTTTTTTTTTTTTTGGTTTTTTGAGACAAGGTTTCTCTTTCTCTGTGTATCCCTGGCTGTACTGGACTTACTTTGTAGACCAGGCTGGCCTTGAACTCACAGGGATCCACCTGCCTCTTCCCCCCGAAGTGCTGGGATTAAAGATGTGTGCCACCATCCCTGGCTACCCTGTGCCTTTTAATGTGGGTGTTGAATATTTGAACTCAAGTCTCAGGCTTGCTAGCAAGTATCTCTACCTACTGAACTATCTCACCAATCCAGATAAAGTATTTTGTGAGTACACAGATAGAGGTGTGAGCAGAAACATAATTACCCAGAAAACATGAATGATCTCTTGTTCATGATTTTATGAAATCAAGTGCCACATACTTGATTTCTGGTGCTCTGATTATTCCTATTTAGATTGGGGGGGGGGACTAAACTGTTTAAAATGAGTATCTCCATATTGATATGTACTGCATTCATAGCTTGGATATGAAACATTTTAACGGCACACTAGCCAAACACCTCTCACTGAGCCACATCCCTAGCACACCACACAACTTCTCAAAGGTAGAGAGATGGCTTTTCACTAATCTTTTTTTTTTTTTACAACTTCAAGAGAGGATATTTTTTGAGCCTTCCATATAGATTGGAGGAAGAAGTATATACACATCACACAGAAATTCAGCCTAAGGTCCCAATGTATAAACCTATCACTATCATTAATCTGGTGTAATTATTACTTTTCCTGTTGCTGTGATCAATACCCTCACAAAAGCAGCCTGAAGCAGTTAGAGTTTATTTTGCTTCACAGTTCAAGGGTACAGTCCATGATGGTAAAGTCGTGGTGGCAGGCGCTTGAGGTAGCTGGTTACATCATCGCTACTATCAAGAAGCAGTAGGGGCAGCATTGGCTCAGCTGCTGAAGGTTCCTGCTGCCTAGCCTGATGACCTTAGTTTGAGCCTCATGGCAACATGGTAGAAGGAGAGAACCAAATCCCTCTCGTCATTTTCTGATCTTCATCCACAGGTACCCTGTGACATGCATACCCCCCACCTCCAGTAAATAAAAACAGTTTTTTAAAGAAACTGAGGACAAATGTTCAGCAATTTTCTCCTTTTTATGACTATAAAGGAACTGGGGGCTAGAGCGATGGCTCAGTGGTTAAGGGCACTCGATGTTGTTTTTCCAGAAGACCAGGGTTTGATTCCCAGCACATGGCTCACGACTGTCATAATTCCACTTCCAAGGGAACTCTTCTGGCCTCTGAGAACACCAGGCATACAAGTGGTGCACAGACCTATACATGCAGACAAAGCACCCATATACAGAAAAAAAAAATTTTTTAATGAATGGTACAAAACTGAAGAGATGACTCAGACCTAAGTTTGATTCCCAACCCCATATACTGACTCATAACTGCCTATCAATCCAGTTTCAGGATATCTAGTGCCCTCTTCTGACCTCCATAGGCAACTGCACACATGTGGCAAACTCATACACACAAACACAAACTATACAAATCTTTATTTTAAAAAGGGATATTGTAAAATAAATTTAAAAATCTTAAATAAAAAACAATTTTTTTTTTTAGGCTGGGCATGGTGACACATGCTTTTAATCCCAGCACTTGGGAGGCAGAGGCAGGTGGATCTCTGTGAGGTCAAGGCCAGCCTGGTCTACAAAGTGAGTCTAGGACAGTCAAGGATACACAGAGAAACCTTCTC
>CAJQZJ010034167.1:3173083-3202578 GCA_907164525.1 Lophiomys imhausi
GCTCACCGTCGGGCTGGTGGAAGGCGGAAACCGGCGCCATCTTTAAGGCGCGGCACATCGCAGCTCTCTACAATCTGCATGAACATATGCAACCAGAAGAGGCTATCAGATCACATTGTGGATGGTTGTGAGCCACCATGTAGTTGCTGGGAATTGAACTCAGGACCTCTGGAAGAGTAGCCAGTGCTCTTAACTGCTGAGCCATCTCTCCACCCCAGTACTCAGTGCTCTTAACTGCTGAGCTTTCTCTCCAGTCCCCAAGAAATAGTTTTATTACATTTTATTTATTTTGTATGAAAGTGTCACATGCCACAGCGTGTGTTTAGTTCACCCCCAAACCTCTCCCACTGCCCAAGGTTTATAATGTCCCTGATCATGAAATAGACCATTATTTACTTACTTCCACCATCCACTTCATCAAAGATCTTCTGAGACTTGCTTTCTATTTTGGGCTGTAACACTTGGGAAGGAAGGGCTTCTTCCTCCCAAAAGAATTCATCGCTGGACCTTTGGATCTGCCTGCCTAACCAGACCCCTGCCACTGGCAGCCAGAGCTAACTTCAGGGTCCAGGGCACAAGCTTCTGCTTCCACCTCTGCCTTGTGACTGCTGCTGCTGCTGCCAGTCAGGCTCTTGTCTGGATCACCACCGCCAGTCGCTGAGGGTTGTTGGCTCTTCCTGAAAGAGCCATCAGATTCCCCCAGCCAAGTCATACTCCTGCCACCACTTGGCTCCATTCAGGAGCCTCAAGCTCCCTGCATGTGTATCCAGGAGCTGTAACACTTTATGGTGAGGATAATCCATTCTCCCAATATGGATCTTGTCCCACATCTCATCCTTTTCTGCCTAGAAACTGACTGAGCTCAGACCTTCTGGTAGAGAACCGTGCACTTCCCGCTTGGTACCCAACAAGGTCCGAGCTCTCCAGAAGATGAAGAACAACACTATGGAGCTGGAGAGATGGCTCAATGGTGAAGAGCACTGTCTGCTCTTCCAGAGGACCCAGGTTCAATTTCCAGCACTAGTTCCAGGTATCTAACACTGTCTTCTGGAGTCTGCAGGCACTGCATGCACATGGTGCACAGACATAATTGCAGGCAAAACACATACATTTTAAAAATAAAGGTTATTTTTAAGTCTGTGAACACAAATGTAAATGTGTGTGTGTGTGTGTGTGTGTGTGTGTGTGTGTGTGTGTGTGTGTGTGAAAGTGCCATGATATACACATGGTAGTCAGAGGACAACCTGTGTGTCATTCCTCACTGGCCACCTTGTTTGAGACAGGGTCTCAGTGTTCACAGCTGTGTATGCTGAACTAGAAGGCCAGGAATTCTCATGCCTCCCTCTTCCATCTCAGGAATAACCCTGGGATTACAGAAGTGTACTGCTTCATTTGACTTTATATAGATAGGTTCTGAGAAGTCAAACTCAGGTCTTCGTATTTGAGTAGCTAGCCCTTTATCACCATTGAGCCTTCTTCCCAACCCTACCCCCAGGCTCTTATGTATATAGAACCTCACTCCAAGACTGATTCCCTAGTCGGGTTTTTCCAGAGAGCAGACCCCTCAGATTAGAAAGGTGTTGCCTTGAATGTTGCTCTAATTGTTCAGTAGTTACTGATTGGGACCCTCCTACATGAAGACCCTGACTCAAATAAATCAAATAAGGAAATAAACCAGATTAGGTGGCACAGGTTTGTCATCTCAGCTACTTAGAAGGTTGTGGCTTACTAATACTCCATTTCATAATAAAAAATATCTGAGTGTGTTGGCACACACCTCCTGGGAGACGGAGGTAGGTAGACCTGTGAGTTCCTGGTCAGCCATGGCTACAAAAGGAGACTCTGTATCAAAAATAAACAAGCAAACCAAAATACAAAGCACAGAAGACACTAGTGAGAAGCTCAGTGGGTAAAGGCATTCCACCATGCCTGGCAGCCTGAGTTTGATCTCCGAGACCCATATATTAGAAGGAAAGAGCTGACTCTCTGACTTCCACATGCACCCACATGTAAACACAGGCATGGATAAATAAATGTAATAACAATGTTTTAAATGACAGAAAAAGGTAGGATGCAGCCCAGTGGTAGTGCACTTGCCTAGTATGTGTGACACCCTAGGTCCCCTTCCCAATACTGTGCCAGTGGGGCAGGGGAGCACTAAGATGAAAGGAGTTTCCAGTCTTGTCTCTGTGAAATTCTCTCATGTGCCACTAATGTCATAAATACTTGCAGTCCAGAGTGACTGGGGTGGTTACAGTGACTGAAGATCTAGGACACCAAAGCCCTCAGAACACTGTGCAAGCTCTGGTGTCATTCCTCTCCAGAGATATTATAGAGTCATGCCTATTGTCATGTGTTACTGAGGCTGTTATGTACATGATTTAGGGCATCAAAGGTGACCCTTGATGATGTGGTTGTGGACTTCACCCAAGAGGAGTGGGTTATAATAGATCAAACTCCGAGAGTCCTCTACAGGAGATGATCCTGGAGAATTAGCAGAACTTGTTCTCATTAGGGAAGATTGCCATCATTCATGACATCTTAGGGAGGATAGGCATGCTATGTATCAACTGTATTTCAGCATCACTGGAGTCAGCTCTAAGTCCAGTGAGAAATAACAAAAGCCTAGACCCAGCTCTGATGAAATGTAATCTATACAGTAGTTGTTCTTAAAATGTGATCCAAAAGGGCTGGAAAGATGGCTCAGAAGGAAAAGGCACTTGCGGCCAAGCTTGATGGCTTGAGTTCAATCCCTAGGCTCACACAATAGAAAGAGAGAACTCTTTCAAATTGTCATTTGCCCTTCACACATGCTGTAGCACATGTGTACAAACATGCACACACACTCTAAATAAATCAGTGAATCTAATAAAAATATTCTTAGAATCCAAGTTCCAGGTGTGGTGATACATGTCTGCAATCCTAGCGCCTTAGAAGCAGAAGGATCAGGAGTTCGAGGGCTACCTCAGCTACATAGTGATTTTGAGGTTGACCTAAGATACATAAAATGCTGGAGAGAGAGAGGAAGAAAAAGAGATGAGGATAAGGGTGGAACAGAAGACAGTCTTGGTTTAATTCAGTTTCCTAAGTGAGAGTGACAGTTATAATTGTGTACATAATCATTGATTTGGGTTTCAATGGTCAGAGATGATCTTTAAAGACAGAGAAAGGTCATCTTCAGCTGCTTAGACCAAGTTCTATTGCTGTGAAGAGACACCATGACCACAGCAACTCTTATAAGGTAAAGCATTTAACTGGAGCTGGCTTGCAGTTTAGAGATTTAGTTCATTGTCATCATTGTAGGAAGCACAGGCAGACATGGTGCTGGAGAAGAAGCCGAGAGTTCTACATCTGGATCAGCACACAGCAGGAAGAGAGAAACCTCAAAGCCCGCCCCCAGTGACACACTTCCTCCAACAAGGACAAACATTCTAAGAGTCCTGCTCCCTATGAGCCTATGGGGGCTATTTTCATTCAAATCACCTCATCAGCCTTTCTTTAATTTCATGGATGTAATAAGGAGCAGCATTCTCTGGAGGTATATCATGCTCCTGTGAGCCTGTTCTGTTGTGCATCATTCTCCTGTGTACAAGTTGTTTACTGCTCAAACCCAACCTGATCTCTCAGAAGATGTGGAAACACTGCAGAAATGACACCTCCAAGGTGAGTATGAAAGAAATGCTTTAGGATGATGTTTGTCTTAAAAGAATGAGTTTATTAATCTGAGAAAACAGGGTATTTTTAGCTTTTCATCTTCATTCATCTTTTGTCAACACAGACTTTCCTGTCTTTATTTCAAGACAAGGTCTCACTGAATATCTCAGACTGGCCAGGAACTCTATGTGTAGACCAGGCAGGCCTCTAACTCAAAGAAATCTGTCTGCCTCCACCTCCCAAATAAAGGGGTGCACCACCATGCCTGGCCTCTGTTCTATTTCTTCCTTCTTCTAATTCTTCTTCTTCTTCCTCCTCCTCCTCCTCCTTCTTCTCTAGGTTTTTTCAAGGCAGGGTTTCTCTCTGTAACAGCCCTGGCTGTCCTGGAAATCGCTCTGCAGGACAGGCTGGCTTTGAACTCACAGAGATCCACCCGCCTCTGCCTCCCAAGTGCTGGGATTAAAGGAGTGTACTACCACACCCAGCCATTCAGACAGCTGTGACATGCCATGTGGGTGCTGGGATTTGAACCTGGGTCCTTTAGAAGAATAGCCAGTGCTCTTAACCATCTGAGCCATCTCTCCACCCCTTCTTTTTTAAAAGATTTATTTTACTATTTTAAATATTTACTTTACTTTATGTGTATATATGTTGTGCTTGCATGTATATAAGTACATCACATGCATGCCTAATGCCCACAGAGCCAGAAGGGGGCATCAGAGCCCCTGGAACTGGAGTTACAACAGTCCTAGCTGTCATATAGGTACTGGGAACTGAATCCAGGTCCTCTTCAAGAATGGCAAGTATTCTTAACTACTGAACTATCTCTCCAATCCCCTTTACTATTTTTTAAATCATGTATATATATATATATATATATATATATATATATATATATGTCTAAACATATCTGTATATGAATGTGGGTGCTCATGGAGATCAAAGGCATCAGATCCCTTTTAGCTGGAATTACAGATAGTTGTAAGCTACCTGACATGGGTGCTAGGAACCCAACTTGTGTTCTCTGAAAAAGCAGCAAGTGTTCCTAAGCATTGAACAGTCTTTCCAGCCCCCTGTTAATATTTCTTCTTGAATGCCATCATTTTGATGTATGCTCTTTGTACAGATATTTTGATACTTTCCATCGCTGGTTACATTTATCTTCCTTCTGGATGGTATAACTCAAGTGGTATTGCCTAGTATTCATGAGGCCCTGGATTCCATTCCAAGCACCACCAAAATGAATGTGTGTGTGCATGAAAGCACTTCTGGATGTGTTAATGTATATATTCGGCTTTGATTTTTTCAAGAAATCAGTTTATATTCAGTATAAAGATATGATTCACATCTTTAACTGACACCCCCTAGAATTATCTAGGAATAGAATCTCAATTGAGGAACTGCCTAGATCAAATTGGCCTGTGGGGAAGTCTGAAGGGGGATTGTCTTACTTGTTGATTAACGTGGAAGAATCCACTCACTGTGGGTAGCACCATTCCCTACACAGGCCACCCAGAACTGTATAAGTAGATGAAAGCTGGGCATAGTTTCCCACACCTGTAACCCCAGGACTCAGGGGCAGAGACAAGCAGATATCTGAATTTGAGGCCAACCTGGTCTACATACCTTGTCTACAAACCTGAGTTTGAGGCTAGCCAGGGCTACCTGGTCCAACTCAGAAAGCTGCGCAGACTTTGGATTTCCAAAGCATCTGACAGTCAAAATGCCAGGATTGGACTGAGCACTGGAGACCCTTGGAGGCCCAAAGGATCTGAATGGTGATCCTAATAAATTTTTCGTCTTGCAAATAATTAGGTTCTAGGACTGAAGAGACAATTCTTACAAGAGCTACCCCACTTCAATGGTCATTATAAACTGCCTTAAGATCTGACAAATGAGATTCACAGACTATAAGACTGAAAGATTTGGCAGAAATCAACCAACCATATGGATCCACCAAAAGTTAATCTAAGAGAATATCCTTTTAAGAAACTTTAGGGGCTGGAGAGATGGCTCAGAGGTTAAGAACACTGGCTGTTCTTCCAAAGGTCCTGAGTTCAATTCCCAGCAACCACATGGTGGCTCACAACCATCTACATTGAGATCTGGTGCCCTCTTCTGGAGTGAATGTGTACATGCCGGCAGAACACTGTATACACAATAAATAATCTTTAAAAAAAAAAAAAAAAAAAAAGAAACTTTAGGTTAGAGTTAAGTGTTTGTTTTATACTTATTAGGGTGTTATAGATTAGGTCTTAGAGTTAGGGTTCAGATTTTAGGATTTAGGATAGGTAATTGTTAGGTAATTGTTAAGTATTAATAAATATATGTTTGATAATAAAAATTTACTGTTACAGGTGGCACCCAACGGCAGTTAGGAATTATGGGTGGTTTGGTTTTCAAAGCAGTAGAGGAAACTTCAGGTTTTGAAGGTATGACAGAGATTATCAACATAATGGCAATTATTGCTAAATATTTTCAATCAGGATGGATATGTTATGTTGCTTTTCTCTTTTTGCTTTATTGATTTATTAAAGGGGTTAATCATACCATGGCCTTGCAATTACAAAACTTACAAATACATGTTGAGGAAATGATCAAAAGGGCTAATCATACTATGGCTTACAATTACAAAGCTTACAAACGCAGGTTGAGGAATGAAAAATACTCTATCAGAGTCGGTAAATAAAAAGGAAAATGTGGCACAGGATGAAACAGAGAAACAGAGAGGGTCACAACAAACTTGGCGACCCTCTTCCGCTCCACATACCTTTGCTTCTGGGTATTCATGGCCACGGCCTGTGGGCCAGAAGCTGAAAACAATGACAATGTGGAGCCAAGTGCTCTGCCCCCTGAGGAGCTACCTGTTACTACACAGGCACCATCAGCTTTTCTAGTGATTTATCAAAAATAGGCTTGGTGTTAATGAAGGTCAACCCAATCAGGATTTACCATGGTATCCAATTGATATATTAGATCTGAAACGATTCAAAGAGTCTATTATATCCTATGGTTTACATTCATCTTTTGTTAAGCAAATACTCAATAACTGGGTAATGTACAATAGAGTCATTCTCCAAGATTGGAAGGGACTGGTATCAGCTGTGCTAGAAGGTAGCCAGTAATTACAATGGTTATGGTGGAGACATGAAGCCACCTTATTAGAACAACAAAATATGGCAGGGAGAATAAATGTCACAACCAATCAAATACTTGGTGAAGGTCAATATGCTGATTTAAGAGAACAAATTCATATAGATGATATTGCAATTGAACAATGCTGTAATACAGCTTTAACAGCCTGGGATAAAATTGCAGAGAAAGGAAAAAATGTATTTCATATATTAAGATTACACAAGGTCCTGGAGAAATCTTTACTGACTTTTTACAGAGGTTGACTTCAGCTGTGGAGAGAGATGTGCTAAGCCCTGATGTCAGACAAGAGTTACTAAATACCTTAGCTTTTGAAAATGCCAATGCTGACTGTCAAAGAATAATTAGACCATTAGAGACTCGAGGAGCCCCATTAGATGAATGGATAAGAGAAACAACTATGATTAGTCTCCAAGATCATCAGGCTAATATCATAGGATAAGCTATTGCTAAGGGTCTTAATCGATGCTATAAACGTGGTGAATTTGGTCATTTCCAAAAAGATTGTACAGTTTCAACTTCCAGAGCTCAAACTGGTTTCAGAGCTCAAAATGACAGATATCTTGACTCTACAGAACATGGTCAAAACAGAGAACGAATGGTTTCTAATAACAATGGAAGGTCAAGGGCTCCACGATTTTGTAATTGGTGTGGAAGAGGTAAACACTGGTTCTGGGATTGCAAATCCAAAACAGATGTCAGAGGTTACCTCTTGCAGGGAAATGAGGGGAGGGGTCTACCAGTTCAGGCCCCCCAAAACAATGAACAGTCGTCCATCATCCAACCAGAGGGAAACAAACAGGCAGGAGGAACAAAATTAACTATTGCTTATCTTTTACAGGCTACTGAAGGTACTGCGGCTTTGGATTTGACCACAGATCAATCCAAAACAGATGAATGTTATATGTTAACCACTGGTGTTTATGGTCCCTTACCATCAAGTACAATAGGATTAATCTTTGGAAAAAATGGATTAACTTGTCAAGGATTCTTTTTTCATCCAGGTGTTATGGATGGAGACTTCAAGGAAGAAATTAAAATTATGACATCCATATGGAAAGAGATGACAATTAATGCAGAGGACAACTGCTGCTGTTCCCTTACGTCAAGGGTAAGGTTGTTTCAATAGACAGAACAGGAGCAGTTAGGAATACTGAAAAACATGTTTGTTGGCAAACAATGGTAAATGATAAGAGACCAAAATTAAGAATGCAAATGAATGGTATTAAAATAGAAGGATTGCTTAACACAGGAGCGGATGTCACTGTCCTCTCACAGGAATCTTGGAATTCAAATTGGCCACTTCAAGCGGTTCCTACACATTTTATAGGAATTGGTAACGTATCACATGTTAAGCAAAGTGTACATTGGATTAAATGTGTTGGACTGGAAGGACAAACAGCAAAATTAAGACCTTATGTGGCTGATGTACCCATAAATTTATGGGGAAGGGATCTCTTACAACAATGGGGTACTCAAATCAGTATCTCTACAATCTCAGAGATAACAAATGATGACATTATGGATACTTTTGAGAAAGGTATTGATATCAGTACTCAAGAACAAATGCAAGCTATGTCTAGTGTCCAAATACAGGACACCCCAGACATTGAGATTATAGATACTTTTGAGGAAGGTATTGATATGGGTACTCAAAAACAACTGCAAGTTATATTTAATGGTCAAATACAGGACATCCCAGGTATTGAGTTTCCAAATTTATACTGCTGAAATTCCAACAGCCCTACCCTTGAAATGGCTATCCAATAAACCTGTGTGGCAAGAGCAGTGGCCCATAACAAAAGAAAAATTACAGGCATTAGAACAATTAGTACAAGAACAGCTGGAGGCTCATCATATAGAAGAGTCTAACAGCCCATGGAATTCTCCAGTGTTTGTGGTTAAAAAGAAATCAGGGAAGTGGAGAATGGTAACAAATTTAAGAGCTATAAATAGAATAATTTAACCAATGGGTTCTTTGCAGCCTGGTATATTTTACCTTCTCTATTACCAAAGTCATGGCCTTTAATAGTGATTGATTTAAAAGATTGCTTTTTTTCAATTCCATTGCATAAGAATGATAGGGAAAGGTTTGCTTTCTCTGTACCTATTCTTAATAACAGTAGACCAATCAAAAGGTATTGTTGGAATGTGCTTCCACAGGGGATGTTGAATAGTCCAACTTTATGTCAATATTTTGTACAACAACCATTAAAATAATTCATAAGCAATTTCCTCAATCTATAATCTATCATTATATGGATGACATTTTGTTGGCTGATTCTGATACAGGTACTTTAGAGAACTTATTTAAGGAAATGCAGAGAATTCTGCCACTTTGGAGGCTACAAATTGCTCCTGAAAAAATACAAAGAGGAGATTCAATCAACTATTTGGGTTATAAGATAAGTCAACAAAAAATAAGACCACAAAAGGTACAGATCCATAGAGAACCAATTAAAAACTCTTAATGATTTTCAGAAATTAATGGGAGATATAAATTGGTTAAGGCCCACCCTTGGTTTAAGTACTTATGAGTTAAGTAATTTTTTTCAAACATTACAAGGGGATTCAAATCTAAATAGTCCAAGATGTTTAATTGCTGAAGCAGAAAAGGAATTAATGTTAGTACAACAAAGATTGCAAGATGCATATATAGATCGAATTGATCCTAAACTTGATGCATTTTGGTTATTTTACCATCAGCTCATTCTCCTACAGAACTCATTATGCAATGGGAAGATGATATTATGGAATGGATTTTCTTATCACATAAGCAAAGTAAAAAACTAAAAACATACATAGAAAAAAAAATAACTGAATTAATTGTAAAAGGTAGAATAAGACTACATCAATTGTTAGGAAAGGACCCAGACGAAATAGTAGTGCCTCTTACTAATGCTGAGATTATGTCATTGTGGGTAATCAATGAAGATTGGCAAAGAGCTTGCAGTAACTATTTGGGAGAAAGTAATTCAAATTTCCAAAAAACAAACATATACAATTTATAAAAAGAACTAAATGGATTCTTCCTCATTTGGAAAGGGAACACCAATTCCGGATGCACCAACTTTCTATACTGATGCAAACAAACAGGGAATGGCAGGTTATAAGACAGATAAAATCAGCAAAGTAATCAAAAGTCCATATACCTTGGTTCAAAAAGGAGAATTGTATGCAATCCTTATGGTATTATTAGATTTTTCTTAGCCTCTTAACATACTTACTGATTCTCTATATGCAGAAAGAGTTATATTAAATATAGAAACTGCTGAATTTATTCCTGATAATGCAGAATTAACTTCTTTATTTATACAATTGCAACAGGTCATCAGAAGCAGAAATAACCCATTATATATTACTCATATTCGATCCCATACAGGTTTACCAGGTCCACTGGCACAAGATAATGAAGAGATTGACCAATTACTAGTAGGAAGTGTGTTAGAAGCCTCAAAATTTCATAAGAAACATCATGTTAACAGCTCAGGTTTAAAGAGGAAATTCTCTATCACTTGGCAACAAGCCAAAAAAAATAATTTACAAATGTCCTACATGTTCTTTCTGTAACCAAACTCCATTACCAGCTGGTAGTAACCCTAGAGGTATTAAAAAGAATGAAATTTGGCAAATGGATATGTTTCATTTTACAGAATTTGGAAAACAAAGTTACGTACATCATACCTTCAATACATATTCAGGGTTCCAATGGGCAACTGCCCTAAGATCAGAAAAAGCTGATTGTGTTATTACTCATTTATTAGAAATTATGGCATTTATGGGTGTACCTTCACAAATTAAGACTGATAATGCTCCTGCATATATATCTAATAAAATGAAACAATTCTTTATATATAATAATATAAAGCATGTTACTGGTATACCTCACAACCCTACAGGACAAACAATTGTAGAAAAAGCTAATCTCCTTAAAGGAGATGCTTATTAAGTGTTCCACGGCTCCCCTGGGGTTGGGGAAACCCTCCCCTGTGAGCTGCAATGTCTGGAGAAGGAGGAGAGCTCAGACTCAGGCTCCTCAGCTCACCTAGGGTTGAAGAAACTCTTCCCTGTGCTCTGAAACCTCTCTGCTGAGGAAGCCTCTCAGAGTCCCAGGATACCTTCCTCAGAACTATAACACTTTCACTAGGGATACCTTCTCTCTTCAGAACTGTGTGGTTCCTGGGCTCATGAGTCTCAGAACACCTTCCCAACCATGCAGGCCAAATGCTAGCAATGGGACTAAAGGCCAGTTGGCACCTGCCTAGGTTAAGGTTAGACTAAGAGGGAGGGAAGGAGGAAGGGAGGAAAAGAGGGAAAGGGAGTGAAGGACAAGAAGGTGGGGAGGGAGGAAGAGGAATAGGGAAGAAGGAAAAGGGAGAGGGAAAAAAGGAAGGGAGGGAGGGAGGGAGAGAGAGAGAGAGAGATATTTAGGTCAGGCACGGTGGAGTTATAGACATCTGTGCTCCACCACGTAGGTGCTGGGAATCAAACCTGGACCCTCTCCTCTACAAGGGCAACCCCTGAGCCATTTCTCCAGCTCCTAGAATTTTATCTTTATCCAAGGAGGCCGAGACCCGAATCTCCAGGACTACATGCCAGGACGGAAGCGGAAGTGACACCAACACAGGCCCGTTTCTTTTCTAACGATGGCTACGTCCTGCAATCGCAGTGCCATTCTTTGCCTCCGGTCCATCTTTGCTCTTAGGGCGTCGCTGAGGCCGGGGGTGACGGCGGCCATGGAGGGTCAGTCTAAGGCGTGGCTGTGTTCTCAGCTCGCGAGGAGGCGGTCCCCGTAGGTTGGAAGCGGTGAACAGGCGGGTCTCACGGGCACCCCGCCTCCCTCTGGCTGCCGCGAATGCTCTCCGAGCCTCCATCTGCTCGCCCCCCTCTGCAGAAGCCGCCTTCCAGATTCCGCTTCCAGGACAGGCGGGACAGAACTCCGCCACTTGGCATCGCCCTGCAGCCGCCTCCTCCTCCGCACGACCCAGCGAGTGTGGAGCTCCGGTGAGCGCCTCGGGCGGTGATTTGGGAAGGAATCGTTCCTCGCAGAATGTGGCTTTGTCTTTGGCATCGTCTGTTTAATTCTGTCACATGACAGTCGGGTAGAAAACTATTCCTAGATGTCTAGGAATAAACATTTCTATTTGGGGGTGAATGCTTATTCTTATTTTTGAGCAGGACGGGAGCTCTCTAGGTAGACCAGGCTGGTCTCAATTCATAGAGATCCGCATGCCTCAGCTAGGATTCAAGGCGAGCACCATCACCACACCTTGTTGAATGTTTATTTCCTTAATCTTTCTTTTCCTTTTTTTCCTTCCTTTTCTGTGCCTTTCCTTCTCTAATCCCTCCCTTTCCTTTCTCTCTCTCTTCACCTCTCCTCCTCTTGACTTTACTGCTAGTAAAACTGCTCATTCAGTGAGCCACACACCCCTGCCCTGAATATTTTGTACATAAATGTACAGGTACTATGTGACTACGGCTTCCTCCTGGTGAACATAAGAATACTCCGCTCTCTTCGTCTTAAGTTCCTAGACCTGTGTATCCATATAGAGTTTCAAAAAACGGGAACTACCCTGGTTCAGAGGCTAGAGATCAATTTTCAGGAGTTGGTTCTCACTTTACACCATCTGGGTGCTGGAAGTCAAACAGGCTTTCTGGCTTGGCCTTTACTCATGGATCCATCCATGGCTTCTTTTGTTCTTTGAAATAGGGTCTTGTGTAGCCCAGGCTGGCTATGTAATTGAGGCCGACCCTGAATTTCTGATCCAGCCTTTACCTCCCAGGTGTTGGGATTTCTGGTGTCTAGCACCATGCCTGGCTCTGTAGTACCTGGAAGAGTCTCATATTCTTTAAGAAAGTCAGACATTTTGCTATTTCTAATTGAAGTCTAATGGTATGTTCAAAAATTCATCTGTTTATCTCCCCCGCCCCCATGTACTTAGAGTAGCTACGAAGGAGAGGTTTGTGAATTCTAGTAAGATAGTAAGTACCATATGCTCCTTGGGCCACATGGTCTGGAGTTACTCAGTTCTACTTTAGTAACTTTGTCCATAGTTATCCTATGTTTTGGTCATGAGCCACAGCTGTTTCTCAAAAGTAGAATAGTTACCTTAAAAAGAGAGCTTAGTAGCTGGAGTGTGTGTACCTTACCTAGCATGCATGAGCCTCTGATTTATCCTCCAGTTGCAGAAACACAACAGCCTTGGGATTTCTTTAACCAAGAAGGCTAAGCCTGCTGAATGATTCAGACCAGGTGCTTGAGAACTTTGTATTACATGCTTTAATATTTTTATTTTTGTATACATGTGTATGGTGGGTGTGGCTGTATGTGTTCCATAACCACACATATGGAGGCCAGAGGACAGTGTTGTGGACTCCATTCTCTCCTTCTGTGAGTTCTGGAGATTGACTTCAGGTCCCTAGGCTTCTGTGGCAAGTTCCTTTGCTTGCTGAGCTTCCTTCTACTATAGTTGTCTTAACTTGTCTGGCCTGCACTTGACTGGAGTGCAGCAGAGTCACTGTTGGTGACTTCGTGGGTGTGTTAAAGCGCATTCAAATCCTGAAAATGCTGCACTCAAAATTCAAATGTCTGTTAAGTGTTATGCCCTGTTTGCCCTGTTTTGGTTGGTATAAAGATGTATAACCTGAATGAAATCTTGACATGAATGTCTTTACTTGACCTACCAGTGAACCTTTAGGAAAACCTCAGCTATAAATCTCCACACTTTGTTTTCTTTTACTATACTTTCATATTAATGTGTGTGCACAACGATGCCCCAACAGACCTGTGGAGGGTGGAGAGTGACCTGCAGTTAAGAGAGGTCTTTTTCTTTTTTTTTTTAAGATTTATTTATTATTTATAGTGTTCTGTCTGCAGGTATATCTGCAGGCCAGAAGAGGGCACCAGATTTCATTATGGATGGTTGTGA
The DNA here is from genome assembly GCA_907164525.1 of Lophiomys imhausi. Lineage (NCBI taxonomy): Eukaryota > Metazoa > Chordata > Mammalia > Rodentia > Muridae > Lophiomys > Lophiomys imhausi. The sequence continues at coordinate 3,186,820 of CAJQZJ010034167.1, forward strand.
GCCACCATGTAGTTGCTGAGAATTGAACTCATGACCTCTGGAAGAGCAGCCAGTGCTCTTAACCGCTGAGCCATCTCTCCAGCCTAAGAGAGGTCTTAAATTCACAATCTTCCTGCCTTAGTCTGCTGGAATTACAGATGTGTATTACCATGCCTGGTCTTTTTTTTTTCTTTCTTTCTTTCTTTTTTTTTTGAGACAGGGTCTCACTGTGTATCCCTTGGCGTAGGAAAAGAGAGGGAGAAAATACAGATGGAGAAAGGAGGGTGAAATAACAGTAAGGATGTCTGAAAAAGTTATAAGGAATCGTACTATTAACCATTTACCTGAAAACCCTTATAAATACACATAAGTCTGTGTAAATATACATTTATAGTTAAAATGAAAATTTCTCATCTGGGCAGATAATGCTCCCTCCAAGAACACCAGGCATGAGATGCCTTTTTTTTTTTTTTTTTTTTAGTTGTTGGTTGGGTTGTCCCTCCCTCTACCTAGTTAAAACCCTCCCTCCCTTCCCATTTTTCCCATTTCTCATTTCAGATAACGTATACTCTGCTGTTCTCCTCTCCATTACTACCCCACTCTCCTGACTCTGGCAATGGTCCTGTCTACTTTCCTGGTTTCTACAGTTACTCCAGGTAGTATACTCAAGTCTGAAGATTTGGGGCTAGGACTCTCAGATGAGAGAACATGTGAGGTCCATCTTTCTGGGTCTTGTATACCTCACTCTGATTTTTTTTTTTTTTTTTGGTTTTTCGAGACAGGGTTTCTCTGAATATCTCTGGCTGTCCTGGACTCTCTTTGTAGACCAGGCTGGCCTCGAACTCACAAAGATCTGCCTGCCTCTGCCTCCCAAGTGCTGGGATTAAAGGCGTGCACCACCACCGCCCGGCTTCTCTGATTTTTCTCTAGTTCCATCAATCTACAAAGTTGATGATTTCATTTTTTTCTTCACAGCTGATTAGTATTACATAAGGTATATGCCAAGGGGTGGTATAGTTGGGTCATATAGTAGGTTTATTTTTAGCTTGTTTTAGAGTTCTCCATACTTGAGCCAGGCACTAGGGGCACACAGCTTTAATCCCAGCACGCAGGTAGCAGAGGCAGGTGGATCTCTGAGTTCGAGGCCATCCTGGTCTACAGAGCAAGTTTCAGGACAGCCAGGGCTACAAGAGAAACCTTATCTTGAGAAAATGGTTAGGGGTGGGGATTCTCCACACTGATTTCTATAATGGCTCTACCAATTTGCAATCCCACAAATGGTGAAGGAAGGTTCCTTTTCCCACACCCTGTTCAGCATTTGTTGTTGGTTGATCTTTGCCATCAAAGTTGTTTTGATTTACTTTTCCCTAATTGCTAGGGATGATCAACATTTTTGACATCTTTCTGTGGTAGGTTTAGTGTTAGCATAAAATAGCATGGGGATGGCAAAAGCCTTCACTTTAAGATAAAAGACTTACTTCTGAAGTGGTATGTCCTTGGGAACTCACCAAGGACCAGGACCTCTTTGATCTTAGGGCTAAGGGCAGGGCATGCTCCCTGAGGTCCCGCCCTCAGGAGGTCTCCTGTCATTTCACAGTCCTCTGCGGAAAAGCATCTGAAGGACATGCCCTGAGGCACCTGCCCACATCTGCGGACCACCTGTGAATTCACGCCCCTCTGCAAAAAGCTTTTTTGAAAAAAACTGAGCCCAGGGGCATAACTGGAAATGTGCACAAAATCTTCTGCCAACAGGTGAAGATATTTAAGGCAGGATTCACGTGGACAGAGGGCTCTCTCTCTCTCTCTCTCTCTCTCTCTCTCTCTCCTGTTCCTGATTCACTCAACATTTTCCTCAACAGGCAGAAAAACACGCATCACAATCTCATCGGAAAGTTTCATCCTCTGATATTGACCCATTCTGGAGAGGAGACAGATTCTCCCTGAGCTATGGGGACTTCGGGCCTTTGCAGTCCATAAGCATCTGAATAGGTGAGCTGCCTGGGAAACTTTCATATGTTAATTGGTCTTAAGACCACAAAGGCAACGAACAAAATTCAGAGACTTTAAGAGACTTTAAAACCGAAAAATTGTATGAAGACCAGCCATCCATCAGAACCCATGCTCAGAGAAAAATATCCTTTTGAGAAACCTTAGGTTAATGTTAAATGCTTGTATTATACGTACTAAGAAGTTTTAGGTGCTAGGTTTCAGAGTTAGGGTTTGGGTTTAGGATTTAGGAATTTTATAGACAATTGTTAGGTAATTGTTAAGTATTAATAAATATATGTGTGATAAATAAAAATTTACTGTGACATCTTTCTTTCCTTTTTAAGATCTCTGATCAGGTCCCAGGTCCTTTTTATTATATTATATTATATTTATTTTTTTGGAATTGGTTATTTGTTTTTTACTTTGTTTGTTTGTTTCTCTTTTTTGAGCTCTTTATATATTCTGGGTATTAGTCCTCTGACAGATGTACAGATGTACAGCAGGCAAAGATTCTCTCCCATTCTGTGGACTTACTCTTTACCCAGTTGATTGTTTCTTTAGCTGTGCAGAAGCTTTTTGGTTTTGTCAGTTTTTGGGTGTAATACTTGGGCAGATGGAGTCCTATTCAGGAAATCCTTTCCTCCATGTATATCATGTAGGGTAATGCCTAAGTGTTCTTTTCTCCCAGCAGTTTCATTGTTTCAGGTTTAGGGCTTCGATCCATTGGAGTTAGTTTTGGGGAAAGGTGGTACATACAGATCTAATTTTATGCTTCTATATGTGGTCATCCAGTCCCATTTGTTGAAGATGTTTTCTTTTCTTCAGCTTATGTTTTTTGCATCTTTATCAAATATTAAGTGGCTGAAGTTACTTACGCTCTTTGACTTTGTTCCATTGATCTACACTGTGGTAGAAGTCAGGCCTCTTTAGTGAATTAGTAAATAGTTCAGATTAGCCTGTGGCAGCACCTAATGAGGAGCTTAACGTTCCTTTAACCTGGTGAAATGGACAAATCCCAACTGTGGCCAGACAATACGTGCTGTTGAAGGGGCGTGGCTAAGAAACTACACATGCCATGAGAAGCAACGAGACTGCTGGACATGGAGAGAAATCTCGTGGACCCTGGAGACCACCAAGGATCGTGAGATAATGTGATATATAAGCCAGAAAACTCCATTAGGTGCTCTCTTCCTCCTGCCCTCACAGACTGAGAAGTCACGCTGGAGAAGTGCATAGCAAGGTATGCCATTAACAGAATTTAGGCTGCAATAGCTCAAGACAAAGGCCATGGCATAAAACCTGCTTAAAGAGAATTCCTTGACCGTTTCTGTCTTGGGGCCTCAGAGCACCAAAAAAGTGAGCAAAGCGAGTGAGGTTCGAGTGAGGTTTGGAAGCCACTTGGAGAGGCTTTCAGCAATGAGGCTTTTCCAGGCCAAGGAGACTGTGGAGAGGCGAGTCTCAGCTGATGGAAAAAGCTGGCCTCAGTTTGGTGGTTGGAACATACTGACTTTATAAACCTGCCGCAATTTGTTGGTTGAAATAAATTGGCCTTGCAAAGTGGCAAAGTAAGGCCCAACAGACTTAAACTTAAAAGATACTACTTGATGGGACTGTTGTAAACCAAGTCATCCTGCATGGGCCTACACTAAGAATATTAATATCCTTTTAAGAAAATTAAAATAGTGTTAGTTAAATGTTTTTAGATAGGTATTAGGGTGTTCTTAGATTTTAGATTATAGGTTTTAGGTTATAGATTTAGGTATTTTATAGGTGCTTCTTAAGTATTAATAAATATAAGTGTTTATAAATAAAAATATTCTGTTACACTACATGATTTTTTTTTGTGTGTGTGTGTGCCAGGACCATACTGTTTTTATGACTGGCTCTGTAATATATCTTAAGATCTGGAATGGTAATACCTCCACTGTTCTTTTTGTTTAAAACTGACTATCTAGGGTCTTTTGTGGTTTCATATGAATTTTAAGATACTTTTTTTCCTATTTTTGTGAAGAATGAGATGGGGATTCTTCTTCTGTCTTTGTGACAGGATCCTGCTATGTAGCTCTAGCTGGCTTGAAACTTGTCACAATCCTTCTGCCTTAACCTTCTAAATGTGTGAATTGTGTGGGCTACCATGCCCAGCTCTGTTTGCTTCTATCAGAAACACCTCCACTTTATATGGCAGACAGCCAATTGAAGGAATTCTGTCAATTGTCAAGAATGTCTATATTCTATTTACATGTATAGAAAATAGGAAATGACCACAGGGTTAGCCTGTTTTTTAGTTATTCCCTCTGTGAGTTAAGACTTGTTAAAAGTAAACTAGAGCTGAAAGTAGAGTGCCTCTCTAGCATGGACAAGACATGAGTACTATACTGAGCAATAACAATAACAACAAAACACCAGTCAACTGGAGCACCATAAAATGTAAAGTTTATTTGGGTATGACAGTAATTGAGAGGCAAAAGCAGGAGGATCTCTGTGAGTTTGAGGCTAGCCTGTTCTACATCTCAAATTCTAGGTTAGTCTTAAACAACCAACCAACCAACAAACCAAGCCTTCTTTAGAAATATTAACTTCAACTTAGGTATCGGGTTGCATATTTGTAATTCTAATATTTGGGAGGTAGAGATAGGAGGATCAGGAGTTCAAAGTCATTCTCGGTCTTTTTTTATTTTCTTTTAATTTTTTATTGATTCTTTGTGAATTTCACATCAGGTACCCCAGTCCCACTCATCTCCCCATCCCTTTGTACCCACCCTCCATCCTTGGAACCTCCCCCAAAAAGAAAAAAGAAGCTATAGTGTTTCACAGTTTGTCCCACAGTATACCCTTTTGTCCACACTTCTTGAAAATATTCATTACAATGAGTCATTGGTCTGTTTCAAGGCCTCTCTGGCTTCTGCTTCACTGTCAATACTAGATTGTCACTGGGACTCCTCTTGGATATCCTGTTGTTGCCCTGTGTCATGGAGATCCTGCAACTTTGGATCTTTTTGGACCAGTTCCGTCATGCACTCCAACAGTTCATAGATGGGGTAGATGTTGGGGTGAGCCAACTCAAAGCCCTGGATCTGGACCTGGGTGGTAGCTGAGTTAGTTATCCCATCAGCTTCCCCACGCCCACACCCCCAGGGTGAGCTCTCCAGTACTTCCCTGGCTCCCTCACTCAATGCCACAGTTGGCAAAGGGCAAAGCCAGCTCTCCTACTCTCATGTCCCAGGGTCAGCTCACCTGAGCCCATGCCATCAGGACCAGCTCTGTTATGCTGCCCAGGTGAGGTGTAGGGCCCACTCTCTGGAGTGCTGCAGCTCGTGAGGGATAGGGCTAGCTCTCCCACTCTTATGAGACTATGGCCAGCTCTCCTGTTCTCATGCCTTCAGAGTCAGCTCTCCCAAGATGCCTAGACAAGGAGTGGGGCCAGATCTGCATAGCTGTTAGACATCAACATGGCTCCAGGCAGCAGCCTAGACCAAGGATGTCTGCTTAGCTTTTGGTAGTAACAGACCAGACCCCCACTGCTGTAGGTCTGCAGACCCAGACATGACCCTTGGTGGCAGCATGGGCCAGGACTTCACCATGGCCTTAGGTGACTTCACAGGTACTTACATCAGGCTGCATCTCCAGTTCTGCTTCTCTTCATTGTAGACACATCCTTCTGCTTCTCTTTCTCTTCTGTCTCTCCACCACTTGCTTGCTCATCTTAGTGGCACCTGAGGTCTCTGGGTGTCTGGGGTCATCTCTGGAGTACTATGCCCCCCATGTGCGGTGTAGCACCAGGCAGGGGTCTCAGTTATGATCTGCTCACCTAGGCCTATGTAGCACTGTGCTGGGGATTGTCTCATGTTGGCTTCCTGTCTGGGCCACGTGACACCTCCCATTCTCAGTCTTATAGCAAGTTCAAAGCCAGAATGGGGTACATGAGACTTTGTCTCAAAAAAAAAAAAATCTTGACTTCATAGAAGTGATCAGTAGTTCTTGTGGAAGTCACTTCTATATTGTACGGTACAGGTCTAGGTGACTTCTGATCATGTTGAGGCATGAATAAAAATTATAGGAAATTGCCGGGCGTGGTGGCGCATGCCTTTAATCCCAGCACTCAGGGAGGCAGAGGCAGGTGGATCTCTGCGAGTTCAAGGCCAGCCTGGTCTACAAAGTGAGTCCAGGACAGCCAGGGCTGTTATTCAGAGAAACCCTGTCTCAAAAAAACAACAAAAAACCTGGTAAAAAAAAATTATAGGAAATCAAAGCCAGGCATGGCTCCACACACCTTTCTTTAATACCAGCACTTGGAAAACTGAGGCTGGAGAATCTCTAATTCCAGTCTTAGAAAACAAAACATGACAGAAGATCAAAATTTTGCAGCAACTTCTTGTATTCAATCTAAATTCAACACTATGTAACTATCATATTGAAACAGTTACTTGTAGTATCTAGACCGATTTTTCTACTCTGAAGGGTTGGTGGATTAAATGAATAGGTTTATATAGGACCAGCAAGATGATTCAGCAGGTAAAGGCATTTGCCCCAAGCTAGACGATCTGGGTTTAATCCTCTAATCCATATGGTGGAAGGAGAGAACCAACTAAGTTATTCTCTGACCTACACATGTACAAGGTAGGCACTCCTCTATACACAAAATAAAATGTAATGTTTTTTTTAAATGAGCTCATATATAAATATATATATATTGCATATTCACACATTTGTCTTCAGTGAATGTAATGTTATTAGTAATACCCCTATTAGAAGGTGCACTATCTTTAGTAGTTTTTGCTTACATCATATGTAGAGAATGAGCTCATGTATGATAATAAACTATTGCTTCTTGATGATTGGCAGGAAGAGGCTCCTGATAAACCCCACATAGAAATACAGAGTTTCACCATCCCTTGAGATACCTAAGTAAGGCTGCCTCAGCATGGAGAAAGGAGCATATGGGCAATTCCACCTTTAGGATGGCAACTGCTGATATATCCCATGGCCAGACCTATCATTCCTTTTCAGAGAATCTGATTTAAGTCCCCTGAACAACAACAATTTCTATGATACAGACCTGAACAGTAGTACTATCCTGCTTAGCTTACTTTAGGGGCATTTGGTAGACTAGTAAATGTTGTATTTTTTTCACCCATGCCCCTGTTCCCAGAAATAATGACTCAGACTCAAAATATATTTAAGAACCTAGGCCATATAGCTAGGCTCATTCCCTGATTAGCTTGCAAGTAAATTAACCTATTTATTCTCATCTAAATTCTGCCATGTGGCTTGTTACCTCTGCCCAGGTACCATTCATGTGTCCTCCTCCATATTCCCAGTGAATCTTCTCATGCCTGGCACTATCCCAGAACCCTTTCTGCCTACTGGATGACCCACCTCCTATTTCCTGCCTAAGCTAATGGCTATCAGCTTTATTATTTACAAATTAAGTTTCCATACAGACGTGAGAGATTGTCTCCACAATTCCTCCTTTCAGTACAATGAAAGGCTCTTTTTCTTCCCATAACAATCTATGTACAATAATAACAATTATGAAAACTATTAGGTAAGATTTACATTCACAATGTCCAGTCCATATGCATTTGGAAACTTTGGAGAAAATATTCTATTATCTATCATATCTTTCTGAGTTCAGAGTTCTGTACCTAAATTATTTTCATCCTAAATTGCATTACCAATCTAAAACCATCTTCTTGGACTTAAGATATATTCTTCAATCCTAAATAACTATAAGCTTTATTGTAATACTATAACTATCTAGTCTTCAGCCTGATTCAGTGTTCTTTTATGTATTCTAAATGTTAATTAATTCTTCCCAGAGGCCTGCTTGCTGTCTGTTATTTTGCTTGCTAACCATTGTCTCTGATTGGCTTTAATAAACTGCTAAGGCCTATGATTAGGCAGAGAGAGAAGTAGACAGGGCAAAGGTTTGAGGACTTCTTGGGCAGAGAAGTTCATGAGAGGAAGAAGCCAGCAGCAGGAAGGACACATGCCATGGGTTTGAGAAAAGAACCTCATTCCACGTGGCCTGGAACATCAGCATAGTGTGGAGAATAACAACCCAAGGGACATAGGTATATATGGGGTTATATTTGGGGAATAAAATTAAGGGCTAGCTTAGATCGGCTAAGATTGCACAATCCAGGCTAAGGTTTGATAAAATCCATCAGGTGTCTGTGTGTGCTCATTTATAATGGCAGGTTAAGGATTAACAGTGTTGACCAATTAACTATAATTTAAGTACTGGTAAATAATTATTTCTACATCAACCCTGTCAGAGACTTGAGAAGGAATAAATATTACCTAAGTATGCAGAAAGTGCAGGCAAGCAGTTTCCAAAAACTATAGAATTGACAGACAACTGGCTGGACAGTCCCAAAAATATCTCTATTACATTGAGGCATCATCTTCAGCCTACCGGCTGAGACTATCTGACAGACATATTTGTGAAGCAGGAATTATGAAGTACTTGCTTATACTCTCTTGGCAGAGCTTGGCAATCGACTTTGTCTTTGTCCAAGTTTTGCCCATTTCAGACAGCATACTGTCTGCAGAGAGAACAAGGGCAGTCTTTTCCCAGTGGCTAGCTTGCCACACTTGAGGCCATCTCCTAATGGAGGCTCTTCGATGCCCATCGTCTTTCAGGTTGGATGGGGTGCTGCCAGGAGCTATAGTCTCATGTCTCATAGTTAAAAGGCCTTAAATTAATAAAAAACATCTTTAAATGCCACATTCTGTAGGTCTCTGAGGTTTTTGAAGACCATCTAGCTAGCTAGCTATTGCACATCTGAATAGGCAAATGTTGCTTGTTTCTAGGTATTTACTATCTGTTTAACCAAGGATGTATATTTTTGTGATAAACTAGACTAGTATCTGTTTTGACCATGAGTCTGACTGACTATTAACTTCCATTACTTAAACATCCTAAATAGTTTGTAATAGTAGCTTTAAAAGGACTGGAAGTAACCCGAGAGCAGATCAAAACAGGTACTGAGACACACAGCCAAACATTAGGTGGAGCTTTGGGAGCTATGTCTAAGAGATGGAGGAGGAATAGAGAGATCCAGAGGGGTCAAGATCAACACATGAAGATCAACAGAACCAACCAACCTAGGTCCCTAGAGGCTTACAGAGACTGAAATACCAGAAAAAGAAGGAAAAAGCTTGGACTAGATCTAGACTCCCCTATACAAATATAGATGATAGGTAATTTGGTCTTCCTACAGATTCCTTAACAAGTAGGGTGGTCTCGGTCATGGACTTTGTTACCTGTTAGTGGGACACTTTACCCTCGCTGAGCTGCCATGTTGAGCCCCAGAGCAAAAGGAAACTCTTAGCCTTCATGTGACTGATGAACTGAGAGGGGCTGATATGCAACTCCCCTCACTGAAGGAGAAAGATAGGAGGAAGAAGGGGTAGAGGATGGGAGGGGAGGAGGGAGAGGGATGTGATTGAGATGTAACGTGAATTAATGAATAAATGTTTAAAAAAGTACTGGAAGTAAACATTGTTTTGTTTTTTGTTTGTTTGGTTGGTTTGGTTTGTTGTTGTTGGGTTTTTGTTTTTTTGAGACAGGGTTTCTCTGTGTAACAGCTCTGACTATCCTGGACTCTCTTTGAAGACCAGGCTGGCCTTAAACTCATAGAGATCTGCCTGCCTCTGCATCCCAAGTGCTGGGATTAAAGGCATGCACCACCACTCCTGGCATAAACATGTATTTTTAAATGAGTTTCAAAAGTCTACTACCTTATACAACAGTTGAAACATATGCATGTTATGTGTATCAAAACTTACTTTAAATTTGTGTCACTATTTGATAACCTAAACCAATATAAACATTAAATATGTACCAATATACAAAAATCTATCCCAATATAAGCAAAAATAACCTTATTTTTGTATCAAGATACAAAATTCTATATCAATGTAAGATTATTGGTTTATAAAATGTTCTTTGGTTTCAGTAATCCACCCTTTTTTCTCTACTATTCCTATATTATTCCTATGTGATATTCCTATATTCCTCCCCCTTTCTTCTCAACCCCCTTCCCTTTATCTAAGAAAGGAGGATAGAGAAAAGGAAAGGAAAGAGAGAAATCCCTGAGTCTAAGTCACCTTGTCTTTCCCTGATTAAGACCATTTAGTAACTTGCAACCAACCCCTTTTTAACAACAAGCATCCATCACCCAATAGAATAATCAAAACCTACCCACCCCACCTTAAGGGAATGAGACATCACTCTTCTTGAAATTGTTTCCTGCTGATTTGGGGCATAGAATTCCTTTTTATGGGACCCAAAAGAAATTGGGAAAATGGTTATATCTAAAGAAAACTTGCTGTGGCATTTGTTGCCTAGTCTCTGGTTGCTGAGAAAGTTCAGGCTTAAGTGAAGTCCTGACTGGATCAGTCTGTGAGGCTGGACAAACTGAGGTCATCTGGGGTCAGCAGCATTCTTTGAAGCTGTCCTGGAAGCTAGTTTTGATGAAACAGTAACTGAGGCAGTCTGACTGGATCAAGCAGGATGCTGAAACACACATCAGCATCTGAGCATCCTCCAGGATGAGTTGTCAGATTTGTTCCAACTTTATTGGTATCTGGTCCTTTTGTTCTGTAAACATATAAACTTTTACATGTAATATACAGTTTTGTAAGAACATTAGTATGGAATGTGAGAGGTGCAAAGATCAGTTAAAGATGATTTTCTGTTCTTTGTTTGAGCAGGTGAAAGACAGCCATCTTTCATTATAAGCTAATCTGGACTGTAACCAAACTGCAATATAAATTTTTATCTGTGCCATTTAAGAGAATGACATGATAAGTCCTGGGGATTTTGTAGCCAAAGATTTATTGGCCATGAATAGCTGATGTTCTGGCTGGAGACATTTACATGTCCCATTCAGTCTCAGAGTTGTTCCCATATAGAGGGACCAGCATATAAATCGCCTGTCCTGTTTTTCGTCTTCATTTCTTTCTTCCTGTCTATAGCCAAAATCTTCAGGAGGTCTCCCTCTGTCAAATCTGATTTTTACCATTTTGGATGGGATCATAGTTTCTTTTCCTTTTAGAATAAATGCAAAATCTCCTCCCCAATGTAACATACTTCCTTTCTTCCATTCTGGAATTAGTACTTCTATAGACTGATCTAATTCAGCAGTCCTTTCAAAAATCCAGTGTTTTTCAGCAGTTGTGTTACTTGTCTCATTGAGTTTTTAAAAATTTAAAGTCAACCATGCACCATTTAGTCTATCTCCGGAATATTCTTTATCCTCCTTCTGTTCTATGAGCATCTTCTTTAAATTCCTGTTAGATTTATTCATCATTGCTTGTCCTGTAAGATATATCTGTAACATTTTCTAGGTCATAATGTCCAAAAAGCTGTTATATTCCAATGATACATATTCCACTGGATACATATGTTGGAGCACCATCAGTCTCAATCTGAAAAGGCATCTCTAAGATAGTTGCCATCTCTTAACAAGTGTGCAATCTCAGAATCATTCTTCTCAGAATTCAAGGCAAAATCCCATTAGAATTCTGAATATAAATCAATAGTTTGATGTGTCAACATGTATATATATCTCAGTTCTATGAAATGAAACATACAATCCATTGTAGGACATTACTGTATGGTAGTATCAATAAGCAAAATCTGTATTCTTAATTCAGAATATTGTATCTTTATGAGTTGCCATCTTAGTTCTTGATAACTCTATGGATCTATCTCTCATCTGGAACTATCCTCCTTAATGCTATTGTAAGTTTCAGATTGGATTTCTCTGAAGGTTTCCTATTTTGATTCAAAGATTCTTTTAACCTCTGTTCTATTGCCTCTAATTTACTTTTTCAGTCTCTTTTTTATCTAAGTCTGTTTTACTTATGTTCATTTTATTTATTTTTTTGCATCTGTGTAACTTTGACAACATTTTTATCTATTTATCTTTTTCTGTCTTTCAGAGACTTTACTTTTTATGTGCATTGATTTCTTTTCTTTTTCTTTTTTTTTTGCTACTTTCTATCTTTGAACCATTTAAAAGCACATATATAAAGTCTAGAAATTTTGTATTATTGTGCCTTTCATTTTTATGTGTCTATTTTAAAATGTCAAATTTAAAGTATTTATATCTATGTTTTTTGCATTCAGTTCATTTTGTATTTAGCATAAAAGTATGATTTTAAAACAATTTTTACCCTATTAGAAGCTCTGTTCTCCATCTGTGTCTGATCTCTGCTTCTCATGCTCTGAGTAGCTCTGCCTTTGTCTTTCAGCCCACAGAGAAAAGGAGTTTCTTACACCTGTAATTTGAAATTCCCTCATGAGAACCTGACCCCTTACCTGCTCTGGGAAGTTATCAGGTCCAAAGCCATGGTTCCCCAGGTCAGCATGTGTTTGACCAGCAGAAGCCCCTCAGTTCCTGGCAAGCTGGCTTTGCCCCCTAGTTCCTCTGGACTAGACAGGAACTGTTTCCTCTTTTTCCTGAGGCTACAGCAAAAGAGCTGGCATTTTTTTTTTTAAGTTGGCTCAGGCAGCTGGCCTTGTTGCACTGCAAGAGATCTGTTCTGTAAGCCCCAGAAAAATGTTCCTTTTTAACTTTTATGTTTGTAGGCTCCTCAGCTAGCACATGTCTGTGGCTGCCACTTTCACCCACAGAGTTTGGTCCAGAAGGCTCCCCCTCCCTCTGGCTCCACCTTCTGCTGACCCTGACCAGGCCTCTCCACTGACAGAGCTACTGCACAGCCTCACCCACTGGCTGCTGGACCCATGGCAGGTTGGCATGCATTCCTGATGCCATACACAGGTCTCAGCTCCTCTGCTTTTTTTTTTTTTTTTAAAGATTTATTTATTATGTATACAGTGTTCTGTCTGCAGGTATATCTGCAGGCCAGAAGAGGGCACCAGATTTCATTATGGATGGTTGTGAGCCACCATGTGGTTGCTGGGAATTGAACTCATGACCTCTGGAAGAGCAGCCAGTGCTCTTAACCACTGAGCCATCTCTCCAGCCCCCTCCTCTGCTTTTTTAATAAGCAAGGGCCTTAAAAAAAAAATCTGACCTTACCACTGCCTCTCTGTGGTTTCCTCTTCCTTTCCACATCTTTGGCTAAAAAACCTCCTTCCCATCCACTTTTCCTGAGCTCATTTCCCTCTGCTGTTCTGGGAAGCTTTTGGCCTTGGCCTTAGGGGTGTGCCTGAGGCTCTGGTCTGCTTTTGCACCTTTTAAAAAGACCAGACCTCTTGCTGACTAGCAAATTGTACCAACAGGCTCCAGTTTCCCCTTTCTACCTGCTGTTTATTTCTGCTAAAGTGCTCATCCCACCTTGGTGGAGGTTCTTAAAGGGGTCTTGCCTGGCTTTATGGCCCATCTCTTGTCTGAACTCTTGGCTTAATGCCTGAATTTTGTGTTTTAAGCTTAGATTTTTAGGTAAGTTTGGATTACATGCCTACCATGATGGGTGTTATTGTGTTGTGTTTTCCACTCATGCCCCATTCCCAGAAATAATGACTCAGACTCAAAATGTATTTATAGATACCTAGGTCATATAGCTAGGTTTATCCCCTGATTAGCTTGAAACTAAATTAACCCATTTATTCTAATTTAAGTTCTGCCATGTGGCTGGTTACCTCTGCTCCAGTACCATGTGTGTGCTCTCCGTATTACACGCATATCTTCTCGTGACTGGCACTATCCCAGAATCCTTTCTGCTTACCAGATATCCCACCTCCTATTTCCTGCCTAAGACATAGACCATCAACTTTATTATTGACAGGTGAAGTTTCCATACATGCATAAGAGATTCTCTCCATATGTGAATGTTTGTGTTAGTTTCTGTCGCAGTAATAAAATTCCTGGCATTAGCCATGGGGTTGTAGGCCAGTTGCCTGACATGCCCAGAGACCCTGGTTCCATCCAGCACCACATAAGCCAGATATGGTGGTTCACATCTCTAATTCCATGGCTTGAGAGGTAGAGGCAGGAAGATTAGAAATTCAAGTTTATTCTTGGCTACATATCAAGCTTGAGACCAGCCTTGGCTCTGTTTCTGGGCCGTGGTTGAGGCAGAACTTCATGGTTGGGAAGGCTCCGTGGAGCAGACCTGCTCATCTCACAGCAGCCAGGAAGCAGAAACAGAGCAAGAGGAAAAAATACCATCCTCAGCGACCTGCATCTAGGTCCCACACGCTAAATTCTGCCACCTCACAATAGCCCATTAAGTTATGTGTCTATCTATACTTTAATCAATTGGCAATAGATCTCTCATGATCCAGTCACCTTCTAAAGACTCCACTTCTGAACACGGTTGCATTATGAAGCTGTCAACACAAGAATTTGTGAGAACATTTCAATACCCAAACCATAGTAGTGTGGATTGTAAGTCAGGCCTGGGAATGTGTGTTTTAAAAAGTACTATATAATCCTCATGAGTTATGTTACTAGGGCAAAAGAAAGCATCACCTCTCCAACTTGAAGTTATCTTCCCTATAAAACGAGACATTTTCCCAATGGGTAGTGTGGCTCACAAGCTTGTTTCCTGGTTCTAGGTGAGACAGGACTGCTCTAGCACCACGTTCGTGTATATAGGTGTGTTTTCTCATGTGTGCAGGGTTGCATGGACTTCATATTAGGTCTGTGTAGCAGTTATTGTTAATTGCACAGGTTCTAATATCACCTAGGGGACATATCTCTAGGCCCACTTTTGAGGTCCTATCTAGATTAGGGTTAGCCTCTGAGAAAGTCTGTGAGGGATTATCTTGATTAGGTTAATGTATTGGGGAAGACCCATCTTCACTTCAGCAAAGATCCTGGACTGTATAAAATGGAGAGTAAGTTGAGCAATTCGTTCATTGCTTTTCTGCTTCCTGGTTGTGGCTGTGATGTGATTGGCTGCTTTAAGCTCCTTTACCCTCCCACAATGATAGTCTGTACCCTGGACCTGGGTGAGCATATACCCTCTCTTCTTAGGTTGTAAGGCTGTTTTATGACAGTGACAGGAAAGGAAATGGCATCAGGTGTATAAGAATTAGAGGCAACTCTGGGTTCTCCTGTCTTCTGTCTTTTTCAGGAACTCTTTGTAGGGACTCAGACTTCATTCTTGAAGAAAAGACAAAAGTAGAAAAGATGGTGGCTGATTGCCTGACAAATTGTTACCAGGTATGTAGGAATCGTGTCTCACAAGTGACATGCTTACCTTACCTTGTAGATACACCTTCAGGGCAGACTTAGGTCCAGAGCTTCTAATACAAGTAGAAACCCCCTCAAGAACTGAGCACCTAACTGAATTTGTGAGAGAGTGGGGCCTCTGATATGGTTGAGGTATCACCTGAAAATCATCCCAGGATTTCAGTAATTTCTGATTAATCTTGATACTCTTGCTGCCAAATGCACATTAATTATGTCCAGTTTAGTTCAGTTATTCTGACAATGATAAGGAAGATCTAATTTCTTTTCTTGGAGTACTCAGCTATCACTATTAATATAGTACATACAGTGTGCTTAGAAGTATATTTTGAAAAATTGAGAAAAGGGCTTCTAGTCTGGTTGTGTCAAGGTCTGTTCACTTGTCAGAAGTGTTATGAGTAGTAAATGACTGCAGCAGATCAACAAGTTGAGTGTAGATGTGGGGGCAGGAAGAGTGGGGTCACTGAGCCCTGGGGCAGTCCATGGAAACTCTCTTTTTCTGTATGGGTATTGGGTCTCACTACTTCAATTGCAGAGAACATTGGTGCATGTGTTATTGTTACTCAAATGGTGTGTGTGTGTGTGTGTGTGTGTGTGTGTGTGTGTGTGTGTGTGT
>CAJQZJ010034167.1:3202588-3245810 GCA_907164525.1 Lophiomys imhausi
TGTGTGTGTGTGTGATTTAGGTCTCAGTAACTTTTGATGACGTGGCTGTGGACTTTACCCAAGAAGAATGGATTTTATTGGATCAAGCTCACAGAGACCTCTACAGAGAGGTGATGCTGGAGAACTACCAGAACCTGGCCTCAGCAGGTAGGACTGCCGCCACTCCTTATGGCCTCCTAGAGAGGAGAGGGATGATATATCCTGGTGTGCTGAGGGAATCACAATGCAATGGAAAGTAAGAGGCACACAGGCTTTGTTCTAATACCACCTGTGTACCACCTAATAAATACCCTGTCTGTGAGAGATTCCAGAGAGTCAAGATTCCCAGTGAATGCCTAAAACACTAGATAGAACTAGACTATTTACAGTCATAACATTTTGAGTTGCAATAAAATTTACATGAATTCCTTTTTCATGATTTCACAGACTGGAGTTTTATTTATTTATATTTTGGGAAACAAGATCTCATTGTAGTTGATCTCATTAAGGTTGACCTTGAACTCCTGATCCTCCTATCTCTACCTCCCAAGTGCTGGGATTACAGATAAGTCACATCTGACTGGAGACTTGCTTTTTTTTTTTTTAAACATTTATTTATTAATTTATTATGTATACAGTATTTGCTCTACATAAATGCCCAGTCACAAGATCTCAATGTAGATGGTTGTGAGCCACCATGTGGTTGCTGGGAATTGAACTCAGGACCTTTGGAAGAACAGCCAGTGCTCTTAACCTCTGAGCCATCACTCCAGCCCGAGACTTGCTTTTTTTTAATGTTTATTTATTACTTCAAGTTACATCTCCATTACCACCCCCTCCCGGTCTCACAGCCACCCTCTCACCCTCTACCCCCTCTCCCACCCATCCCACCCCTCCAGTGTGGATGCCTTGGCTGGAGACCTCTTGAGAGTAGATATTAGCATTGGACTGGAGAAGTGGCTCAGCGGTTAAGAGAGAGCACTTGCTGCTCTTGCAAAGGCCTCTAGTTTGGTTCCCTGTTCCTGAATAGCAGTTCACAACTGCCTGTAATTCCAGTTCCAGAAATTGGCTCCCTCTTCTGGCATCTGGGGTACTGTATGCACATAGTACACATATACATGAAGGCAAAACACTCAAATAAGAAATAAAACTCCTAAGAGTAGATATTAGCAACCTCAGCATATAGATTTTTCCTCCACCGTTTTCCTTATTGTCTAGAACATTCAACTTTTTGCTTAAGTAAAGCACTTTACAACTTCTTTTTGGCATATCTGAATTGTCATCGTGACTACTGTTGTGTTTTGAGGCCATTAGTAAAAATGAGGGCTACATGAGCACACCTGTTGCTATATATATATAAAATTTCATTTTGAGTTAGGGTCTCACTATGTAGCCATGGCTGAACTGGAACTCATTGTATAAATCAAGCTGGCCTTGAATTCACAAAAATCCACTTGCCTCTGCTTCCCAAGTGAAAATACTGGGATTAAAGGTTTGTGCCACCATGCCTGGCAAGTTTTTGCTGTATTGCAGCAAGCAAGCTACTCAGAAAGATGCTAAATGATTAACGAGCAGGTAACAGATGCTGTGTGGTCATGGTGGGCAAAGGATGATTTGCACCCAAAGTGAAGCAGTGTGAGATTCTATAAGTCTACTCAAAATGGTGTGTATTTTTCTATTAAAATTTTCTGGAAATTTATATTTAATATTTTCAGGACAGGAGAAGTAATATATAACTAACTACAGACAGCAAAACCATGCATAAGTAGGGACTGCTATTCATTTTAATTTTCTATGGTGGTCACAAAATGTACTAGATGAACGCCAATCACCCTGTTAGAAACAAATTATTGACTGGGCATGGTGGTGCATAGCTCTAATCCCAGCAAAGAGAGGCAGAGGCAGATGTGTTTGTGAGTTCAATGCCAGCCTAGTCTACATAGTGAGTTACAGGACAGACAGAGTTACATAGTGAGACCCTGTCTAAAATAAATAAATGAAATTGTTTGTTTGTTTGTTTTTGTTGTTGTTCTTTTTCAAGACAGGTTTTCTCTGTGTAGCCCTGGCTATCCTGGAACTCATTCTGTAGACCAGGCTGGCCTTGAACTCACAGAGATCTGTCTTCCTCTGCCTCCTGAGTGTTTAGGCATGTGCCACCATGCCCAGCCATTACAGACAGTTTTGAACTGACATGTGGGTGCTGGGATTTGAACCCTGGTCCTTTGGAAGAGCAGCCAGTGCTCTTAACTGCTGAGCCATCTCTCCAGCCCAAATAAATTTTTAAAAATTAAATTTATTGAGTTGGGATGTAGCTGGGTGTTCCATGCAAATCCCTGTGTTTGATCCTCAGCACTGCCAGAGAGCGACAGAGAGAGGAATATAGAACTGTAGTCACTTCCTTCTTTTGTCATACTGAATCAGAAACCCAGAGAACTTATATGAGGTTAATCCAGATGAGTCAGATTCTATGTAGCCTGTTGTTTAAAAGGAAAATTATTTTTGCTTCACTTTACTTTCTATTTGACTTGAAGTATTTTTTTTAGAGTGTATAGAATCATTAATTGGAGTGTCTCAGTTCAGCAGTAATTAATCATCAGGGAATAGAAGAGGCAGTATTTGCTTTTTAAACATCTCTGAACTAATTGCCCTGCCTTCATTAGAAGCACAGCTTCACGGCCTGATATGGGGTGCATACTTTTAATCAAAGAGCTCAGGAGGCAGACAGGCAGCTTTTGGTGAGTTTGAGACCAGCCTGTTCTACATGCCAAGTTCCAGGACAGCCAAAACTACATAATGTTGCCCTTTCAAAAAAGAAAACAAAACAGAACAAAAGACCAAACAGCTACTGAATTTTACTGAGTTTTATACTCTTTTGCATGAACTTCCTCCATGAATGCACTTTCCCATGAATAAGGATGTGAAGTCATCAAGCCCAGTCTGATCTCCTGGTTGGAAGAAGAGGATTTGCACAGAGAAGATCTCCAAGGTGAGTGTTTGTGAGAATTATGTTTAGAATTAGAATGTAAAACCATTTTAAGATGCACTTAATGACTCTAAGTGTAGGCCATCTACCTGAAAAAATAGGAAGTCCTCTACTTCCTAGAGTCTTACTTTTTACCTTCTCAGGTTTCCCTGTAGTTTTTCAAAATGTGTTTCATGTTGGCTGTTGTATATTTGTTCAGATCTTTGCTACCTTTCAGCCCTAATAATATTCTTGTTCACCATGAGTTTTAATTTTCAAAGAGACAGTTTGAAATAAAACATTTAAAACTCACATCCTTAGTGTAGTCAATTTATTGACCTTGTCAACATGATCACACTTTTTCTCTTCCTAACCAAGTTCAGTGGAACAGTCAAAAAAGCCCTGTGGTTTTTAACTTTGTAACTGAACATTTATTTTTCTATTTATCTTCAGAATGGGAAATGCCACTTGGCACCAACAAGTCAACATTGCATCAGGATTTTCTGAGGGGACAGACTTCCAGTGGAATACAAACAGTAAGACTGACTAGAGACATTTGTTATTTCCCATTCACAGACAATTGTAAATTCCAGTATAGGCAACCAAATGGCATACACCCAGGAGGGAACATCAGTGTATCTGAGAAGTATTTTGAATATAATGAATCTTGGGGTGTCCCAAACCCATCATAAAACCTATTCTTTAAGAGATCCCTCTGTCCAGTATGGCTCAGTGGGTAAAGACTCTTGATGCCGAGTCTGACAATTTGAGTTTGACTCACAGTACCCCATTGTAGAAGGAGAGAATCAACTCTCACACATTGTCCTCTTACCTCTACATGCACACTGCCATATGCACTCTTTCCTCTGAAGTAAATAAATGTAATCTTATTTGTTTATCTTATTTATTTGAGTCAGGGTCTTACTTATATAGCCCCAGTGGCCTGGTATTCACTGTCTACACCAGGAAGTATTCAAACTCAGTGAGATCTGCCTACCTCACTCAGCATAATTAAAGAAAAAAAAATCCCACAAGTACATGGCTCCAAATGTGTAACTAGATACTAATTTTTATGGCAATTTTGTGTATATCTTAGTGATTATTTTGAGCTTAGATCAAATGGCAACTACTGTTGCATCATTCAGTTTGAAAGAAAATATGGCAGAAATCTAAACATGTTAAACAAACTTTATCATTCATTCATTTATCATCAGGAGGGAAAGAACAGTGTTGATAAATTATAAGATTATCTAGGAGACTTCTTAATTACCACACTCAGGAATGATTGGGAATCTTGTAGAAAGATCAATATAAATGATAAATATATAAGAGAAGTAATTATTAAGAGAAATGTCTTAGAGTCTAGGTAAAACTTGGAAACTGGGCATGGTGGCATACACCTTTAATCCCAGCACTTGAGAGGCAGAGGCAGGCAGATTTCTGTGAGTTTGAGGCCAGCCTGGTCTACAAAGGGAGTCCAGGACAGCCAGGGCTGATACACAGAAAACCCTGTCTCCAAAAAACAAAAAACTTGGGGTGACAGAGTCTTCCTAAGTACACATTCCTGCATATATGTCACTGATTTCTGATATTCTTAAAATAGTTTCACTAAAATACTGAGGTAAGGCCAGGTGTGATGGCGCATGCCTTTAATCCAAGCAATTGGGAAGTAGAGGGAGATGGATCTGTGTGAGTTTGAGACCCAAGTTCCAGGACTGCCAGAGCTACGTAATAGAGAGGCACCTTCTCAAAACAAACAAACAAACAACAACAACAACAAAAACCTGAGGCAAGGGGCCAGGTTGGGTAGCACATGCCTTTAATCCCAGCAAACAGAAGACAAAAGCAGGTAGATCTCTCTGAGTTTGAAGCCAGCCTTCTATGCTTTACATAGAGCTTCAGACCAGCTATGGCTACACAGCCACACCCTGTCTCAAAAACAATCAAAACTACTAAAATACTGAGGCATCTTTCCAAGATTAGAACTCATGGTTCTAGAGTTTTACATATAGCCAAAATGGCAAAAAGCACCATTTTTCTGCCCTCACATAAGTGGAATCCTTTAATAAGTCTGGAAAATTCTCTAACCATAATTCATCCCTTTGTCAACAGGGCAGAAGCCACAGTACACGAGAACTCTGTTACTATATACAATGTGGAGAAATTTTCAGTGAACATTCATACTTCAAGACACATGTGAAAACTCACAGTACATGGAGCACTGGGCATTTTACTCACTCAAATCATGATGCATCTGTTCAAGTGCACACTATAAAAACATATCCATGTAAGATTTGTGGAAAAGCCTTTGGACGCTCTTCAAATCTTAATAGACACCTACGAAGCCACACTGGAGAAAAACCCTATGAATGTAAGGAATGTGGGAAAGCCTTCACCACCTACTCAAGGCTAGTGGAACATTTTAGAACTCATACTGGAGAGAAACCATACAAATGCAAGGATTGTGGAAAAGCCTTTGCTAAGCGGTCAGGCCTTATAACACATGTATCAACCCATGCTTCAGAGAAACCCTTTGCATGTAAGGAGTGTGGGAAAGCCTTTGCTTCGTCCCCACGCCTTAGTCAGCATGTAAGAATTCACAGTGGAGAGAGACCCTACAAATGTAAGGAATGTGGAAGAGCCTTCCTCACTTCCTCATACCTTCGGAACCACGTAGGAAGAACTCACAGTGGAGAGAGACCCTATATATGTGGAGAATGTGGAAAAGCCTTCCATTCTTACTCAAATCTACGTAGACATGTAAGAACTCACAGTGGAGAAAGACCCTATATATGCAAGGAATGTGGAAAAGCCTTCCTCAGTTCCTCATACCTACATAACCACATAAGAAAAACTCATAGTGGAGAGATGCCTCATATATGTGGTGAATGTGGGAAAGTCTTCCATGCTTCTTCATATCTGCGTAGACACTTAAGAACTCACAGTGGAGAAAGACCATGTATATGTAAGGAATGCGGGAAAGCCTTCCTCAACTCCTCATACTTACGCAAACATCTCACCATTCATACTGGAGACAAACCCTATGAGTGTAAAGAATGTGGGAAAGCCTACCGTAGGTACAATTTGCTACACGACCATTTAAAAACTCACACAGTAGAAAAGCCATTTGATTGTGATGTATGTGGAAAATCCTTTCAGTATTTCTCATACCTTACTAAACACATTCGCATTCACACCGGAACAAAACCCTATAAGTGTAAGTACTGTGGGAAAGATTTCACTACTTCCTCAAGCCGAACTGAACATATCCGAACTCACACTGGCGAGAAGCCCTATGAGTGTATGGAATGTGAGAAAACCTTCACTTCGTCCTCCAACCTCATTCACCATGTAAAAATCCATGCTAAAGAGAAACCTTTTGTTGAGAAGGTAGGGAAGCCTACAATAGATTTTACCTACTAACGAAATGGTGTTTAGTAACTCATGGTGAACAGAATCACTTCAGATCGGAGGAATGCCAAAACTCTTAATCCCTTATATTTTGATTTCATCATACTGGAACTTCCACTGTTAAGAAACTAAGAATGTGGAACAGCCCCAAATTATGACAGTTTACTTTGAAAATGTGAAAAGAACCCATACTCAAGATGTCCCATGCATTTAAGGAAAGAAATATTAAAGCCCTCACTATTTCCAAGCACTTACTAAATACGTGAGACTTCACAATGAAGGAAAATACACTAATGTAAGATGAGCAGAAGGCTGTAGTTCTGCTAAGTATTTTTAATTCAGTTGTCCCAACAGTTGAGAAAACTTTATGAAGGTAAGGAATGTTAGAAAGTCACATGAACTTAATCCTCAGTGTTTAGTAAACATGATTCATACCCAAAAGAAATTAACTATATGGAAATTTTGTCCATGTGCCCTGAAGTGTGGTATGCTGGCAGCAATAAGGCCTGTTGGATGATACTGTTTATTCTGAACTTTTATTATCTGTCCTTATATTCCTGGAGTGATATGTTTTTTTTTTCCTTCAAGCAATACCATTTCATCTTGGTTGCTACAACTTCTGGGTAGTAGTCTGGTGATATGAGGATTTTTGGAATATAAACATTGTTTTAGTGTAGTGTAGATTCTCTAGTTGGCTTATCATACTATTAAACATGCTACCCTATAGTAGCTTACAGCAGCTAAGTTTCATAATACAGTTCCCACAGTCATTAAAATGTCCTTGTTCCTCTTCCAAAATGATATGGATAAATAAATAAGCAAACAAACTTAAAGCCCCTTCCACAGCCACAGTAAGCTATGAATCCATAAATGCACCAGTCACTGATGATGCCAGACCCTTCATGATCCAGAGATCTCTCCCATCCTACACTGTGAACACTACAGCCTTCAGTACATATCATAATACAATGCCTCCCAGGTTCTGGTAATTCCTCAAGATTACAACGTCTTGAATGCTTGGGGGCATATGTTTTATAATCACTTTAAATTTGGTTTTCTAGTGTATGTGAATGGAGTGGGAGTGGGATAGCATACATGTCGCAGTGCATGTGTGGAGATCAGAAGACAACTTGCAGGAGCCTGTTTGTACCTTTTACCATGTGGGGATAAAACTCAGGTTGTCAGGCCTGGCTTGGCAAGCACCTTTACTCCCTGAGTCATCTCACTGACCCATATTTTCATATTCAGAACAATTAAACAGGGGCTGGAGATTCAGCCCTGTGGTTAAGAGCACTTGGAAGTATTTCAGAGGACCAGAGTTTAGTTCCCAGCACTCACATTGAGAGGTTCACATCTGCCTGTACTCTAGCCCCAGGAGATCAGACTTCCTCATCTGGTGTCTGGTTACCCTCAAGCAAGTATACATACAGACACATAAATAATGACATTTTTCTTAAGAAGAAAACAACCAACCCAGAATCCCAAACCCTATTCTTTTCTGGGAACTGACTAAGCATATATGTCCCATGTCCTAAATCAATCTAGATCAAAACTGAAGGGAAATACAGACATCACATATACTCTTGCTCACTAGAATTATTCAAAATTATTCATCTTAGCATTTTTCTAGCTGTACTTTTCCTTCTTGGCAGAAATTTCAATAAATATCATGAAAGGCTTTTTTCTTGCTTACAACCTAGTCTCCTGTCCCTCTGTTTTTGCCTCTGGTGGACCTGGATGGTACATCATGCTGTGCCTTCTCTCAGTACTGTACATAAGAAACTTCATTGAGTCAAGCACCATTATGACTTCCCACAGAAACTCATAGCAACCATTTCTTCATAGTTGGTGGTTTATGTATTGTGCTTTGGGCAGTGTGTAGGATACAGCTGCCACTCTTACATTTTAATTTTTATTTTGTAGAAGGCGGTATATGCATGGTTCATAGTAGATGACAACTTGCACTAGGCAGTTCTACCATGTGAGTTCCAGGTATCAAACTCAGGTTGTCAGGCTTTGCAGCAAGTGAGCCATTGTGGGGTTCCCACTATGTTTTTAATTGATTTTTAAGATTCAGACATCTTGCCAGGCATGGTGGCTCACGTCTTTAATCCCAGCATTCAGGAGGCAGAGGCAATTGGATTTCTGTGAGTTCAAGGCCAGGCTGCTCTACAAAGTGAGTCAAGGACAGTCATGGATACACAGAGAAACCCTGTCTCGGAAACAAACAAAACCAAAGATTCAGAGATCTTGAATTACTTCATAATTTTTGTTTTGTTTTGTGAGGTTTTTTTCATGTTTGTTTAGTTTTTGTTGTTCGTTGGTTGTTTTTTGCTTTTTCTTTCTTTTTATCAGCAGTCAGTAAGCTAGCTCAAAATTTTCCCACACAGCCTCTCTGATAATACAGTTTTGTTGTGTAGTCCCAACTGCCCTGGTACTCATACTATCCAGATGGATGAAGTAGTACACACCTTTAATCCCAGCACTCTGGAGGCAGAGGCAGTTGGATCTATGAGTTCAGAACAAGTTCCAGGACAGCCAAGGCTACACCAAGAAATCCTGTCTCCAAAAAAAAAAAAAGAAAAGAAAAGGAAAAAAGCAGTAATAAAATAAGATAGAATATAAACAAGGAGAAGAGCCAATGAAAAAGCACAAGAAACATAGGCATAGAGAGAAACATAAAAGCATAAAATTGGAAACTGATATAGATATAAAGAACTGTAAAGTGGGGGGGGGGACCTCCAGTAATGCCATTGAGTTCATTTCGTGTTGGCCATCTACTGCTGGGCATGGTAGCTGTCTACAGAGTGGTTTGTATGCCCAGTGAGACTCCATTGGAGAAAACTAATTTTTCCTGTAGGAGAGGTTATCAATTGGAAATAGCTTCTGGGTCAGAGATGGGGACTTGTGTCCACTCTTCCTCTAACCATTGGGGCAGACCTCATCTAGCTTAGACCTGTCCAAGCCCTGTGCATGCTGCCACAGTCTCTGTAGGTATATATGGTATATATGTGTGTCATTCCTGCTGTGTGTAGAAGACCTTGTTTCCTTGGTATTCTTCAATCCCCTGAGGGGAGGAACTTGATGGAAACATCCTGTTTAGGACTGAGTGAGTGTTCTAAGGTCTCTCCCTTTCTGCACATTGTACAGTTGTGGTTCTTTGTGTTTGTTCCCATCTATGAGGAGGGAGCTTCTCTGATGATTGCTGAGCAAGACACTGATCTATAAGTATATCAGAATGTTGTTAGGAGTCATTTTATTGCTACATTCCTTTAACAGAATGGTAGTGTTTACTTTTCCCCTAAGTCCGTGGCCTATCTAGTCTCAAGTTCTTGGCCACCTTGTTGGGGATGGGTTCCATCTCATGGAGTATTCCTTATATCCAATCAGATACTGGTTAGTTACTCCCATAAGTTTTGTGCCACTATTACACCAGTGTATCTTGCCACAGGTTACTATTATAGACCGAAGGGTTTATAGTTGGGTTGGTGGTTACTTTTCTCCTTTGGTAGGATGCAGAGTATCTTTCAGTACCAGGAACACTAGTCAATAGAGGTGAAGGCTCTAGGTAGGCACCAGCTCAACTTTTCTGTGTTCACTGAGTCATGTAGGTGTTGTCTTTAGCAATAGGAGCTTGCCATCAGTTTATGGATAGCAACCTTGGCAATAGCCTGGGTTGTTTTGGGGTTTCCATGAAGCCCCTTTGGCCAACGACTCCATTAGATGTAAACCATTATCAGAACTTGAGGTTTCATTTGATGAAAAGAGATGTCTAGTTGGAGCTTTGTCTTCCCAGTTACTTGGTGATTCCATTGAAGTTTCTTTCATATATATATATATATATATATATATATATATATATATATATATCTTAAGAAGATTCTACCGTATTAGGTTTCCATATGACCTCTCAAATCACCCTTAGTTTTAGCTGTCCCTCTCCATATTCCCTCCCTTACTCCCTTCTTCCCTCCCCCTCCCTGTTTGATTCTCCCATTCCAGTTGTTCCCCCTCCTCCATCTGTATCTATCCTATTTCCCCTTCCCAGGGATCCATGTGTCTCCCCCCAACCCAGTCCCTTCCTCCATACCTCTCTGGGTCTACAGATTGTAGCTTGGTTATCATTTATTTAAAGGGTAATATCCACATATAAGATAATACATGCCATATTTGTTTCTGGGTCTGAGTTACCTCAGGATGAATTTTTTCCCCCTAGTTCTATCCATTAACCTGCAAATTTCATGATTTTTTTTTAGCTGCTGAGTAATATTCCATTGTGTAAATGTTCTACATTTTCTTTATCACAGTCATCTGTTGAGGGACATCTAGATTGTTTGCAATTTCTGGCTATTATAAATATAAATGAACATGGTTGAGCAAGTGTCTCTATAGCACCATGTAGAGTCTTCCTGGTATATGCCCAGCCCAAGAGTAGTATGGCTGGGTCTTGAAGTCGATCTATTCCCAGCTTCCTGAGGAGTTGCCACACTGATTTCCATGAGCTGTACAAGTTTGCATGTGATGGTATCTTAAGGATTTCTTAATTTTGGCATCCTAGATTTTTCCAACTATTTCTGTGATTTCAGAAATTTTCTTGATATCCTTAAATGTGTTCTGTTGCAATGCCTTTTACACTTTATTTTGAACCTTTTTTTTTTTGAGGCATTCTCTTATTTGAGACAGTACCCCTAAGATTGTCTAAAAGTCACTATGTAGCTGAGGGTGACATCAAATTTGTAATCCTTCTGCCTCCACTACCATTTTTTTAAAAGATCTTTTAAAGTATTTTATTTTTTTTTGCCAGGTATAGTGGTACAAGCCTTTAATTCCAGTACTTGGGAGGCAAAGTTGAGTGAATCTCTGTGTGTACAAGGCCAGCCTGGTCTACATAGTGAGTTCCAGGACAGACAGAGCTACATAATGAGACCCTGTCTCAAACAAAACAAAACTATTTTTTAAAAAACGTATGTGTATGTGTGTCATCTGTGTGTGGGTGAGTGCAGGTTCCCACAGAGGCCAAAGGTATCAGATCCCATGGAGCTGAAGTTACAGGCAGTTTTAAGTCACCCAGTGTTGGTGCTGAGAACAGAACTTGGAATAGTACATACTTTTAACTGCTGGACCATCTTTGTAGCTCCTGCCTTCTCTTTTTAAATGCTGGGATTACAGGGGTGTACCCACACCCTTGCATGCAGTTTCAATTTTGCATTCTTAATCTACTGATGACAGTATTTATGACTTATTCTTCCTCCCTGTAGGCATAAAAGTTAGGACCTCGATTTCTGACAAAAAGCAGTGGAAGCAGTGTTTTAATGCCCAATGAGAAAGGCATACCTTCCTGTCATTTACATGTCCCCAACCTCCAGGTAGTTTTGTGGCCATGAGACACACTGAACACTGAGAACACCACTTTCCTCATAGTCCAGCCTTAAGTAGGGACACGAATGGCACTAAAGAGGCATTTTATAAAAATAGTGGAGGCTGGGAGATGATCCAGTGGGTAAGATTGCTTGTTCTGCAAGCATAAGTACCTGAGTTTGAATCCTAGCACATGTATACAGTGCTGAGTATAATGGCACACACCTATAACTCCAGCATTTGGGGTGGAGACAGATGGATCCTGAGAGCTCATTGGCCACCCAGCCTACCCTACAGGTAAGCTTTCAATGCAGTGAGAGGCTGTCTCAAGGAACTAAAGGTGCAGAGTGATTGAAGAGAGCATCAAACTTGTCCTGCTCTGATCTCCATATGTGCATACATACACACTCATGTTGACTACACTGCACACAGAAATACAAAGTGTATAATCATTATACAAAATGGTGGGTTTCAGGACAGCAAGATGACTCAGTAGTTAAAGGTGTTTGCCTCGAAGCCTATTGACCAGAGTTCAGTCTCTGAGACCCTCATGGTGGAAGAAGAGAATCAATATCCTCAAGTAATCCTCTGACTTCCACGTATGCACTCCCCCACCCTGCAAAAAAATTAAAGTAACAAAATGATGGGTTTTGCTGGGATATTTTCACACATGAACATCATGTGCTTTGCTCCTATTATTCTCGTTTCCAAGTCTGGTCTTCCCCATCTCCCCTGCTACTGGTTTCTTTCCTTGTCCAAAATATGCCCTAAAAAGTCTTTGAAGTGAAGAGTTCACATAAAAACCACAACCCACCGAATGTTCATTAAATTTGCATACTTCAGGGTGGCTTGGTACAGAGTTCTCAACTTTCCTAGTGCTGCAACCCTTTAATACAGTTCTTCATGTGTGGTGACCCCAAACCATAAAATTATTTTCATTGATAATTTTAACTTGTTTTGCTACTGTTATAAATAGTAATGTAAATATCTGGTATGCTATCCCTGTGAAAGGTTCAACACCCCCACAGGTTGAGGGCCAATGGCTTAATGGTTAAAGATGCTTGCTTCCAAATAAAGAAGACTAAGTTGAACTCCTGGAACCCACATAATGGTAGAAGAGAATTGCAATGGCAATAATGCACCTGCTACCACCTTCCTCAAAACGTGTAATTTTAAAAATGAAAGAAACTTGCATACTTGATCCAGTTTTGTGAGTTGTCTGATCAAATATGTATCTATAGTCTTCATAGGATTTAAACAACCAGAGCGAGACCAATGTGGTGGTGTGTGCCTGTAATTCCAGCACACAAGAGGATGAGACAGGATGATTACAACTTTCTGGCTAGCCTGGCCTATATAATGAGACCCCCCCTTTTTTGGTTTTTCAAGACAAGATTTCTGTGTGTAATAGTCCTAGCTGTCCTGGACTTGTTTTGTAGACCAGGCTGGCCTTGAACTCACAGACATCCGCCTGCCTCTGCCTCCCAAGTACTGGGATTAAAGGTGTGCACCACCACATCCCGGCCAAGAAAGACCCTATCTTAATCAGAAAAAAGAGTTTTCAATGAACCTAAAACATGATAAATCAGAAGTATGCCCAAATACAATGAAATTGGTAGAAACTAAGATAAAAGTTTTTGTCCTTGTTTTTTGAGACAGGTTCACATATAACTGGCTATCCTCAACCTCATGTACCATGGAGAATGACCTTGAACTTCTGATCCTCCTTTGGCCTCCCCCAGAGTTTCAAGCCTAGGTAAGCACTCTATCAACTGTGCTACAGTCCCACCCCCAAGTGTGTATGCTTTAATTTATTGAGGGAACTCAGTCTGCTTTTTGCTAACATGCCCTCAAACTTCTGAGCTAAACTGATCTGTTTCTTGATTAGGTAGAAGTATGTATGCACATCAACATTTCAGTGTCTAAAAAAGCATCCAGACCTCTGCATTGTGCCACACACCTGTAACACTGGTACTTGGAAAGCTGAGGCAGGACAATCACAAGTTCCAGGTCACCCTACATAGTGAGACTCTCAAAAACAAAGATCCATTGAGATACTGTTTATATATATACTGCATATATATGATATATATGCAGTAGGCAGGCCTTTGCCTCACACCTGTAATCCCAGCACTCAGGATGTGAGAGGAGGAGAGGCAGAAATTTGGGTTTATTTTTGGCTATATTTAGAGTTCAGTGCCAGCCTGGGAGACAGGAGCCCCTACTAAAAGAAAGGAGTGAAGAAAAAAAGAAATACAGTAGGATATAATCCTATAGAAATTTTTTTCAGTTAAAAAAATGGGGTCCACATTCCTGTGGCCACTTAGGGCAAGGATTCTACATGGATCTCCATCCAGTAAAACATACTGTGTACCTGTGGAGACAGGCAGAGCCTCTGGGACCTGAGTGCAGTTACTCTGCAGTTTATTGAAGTGTGTCTGGTGACACTCAAATAACTACTAAGAATATTTCTGTTGCCCAGAATCCAACCAAGCCAGCATTGAGCCAAGTAAGAGGCCTGTCAGCTGTACACTGTCAGCTCCTCATGGCCTCCCTCCGTATATCTCCACTGAAACACAACTCAGGCAAAGACACTTCCTTATACCCCGCCCTCGAAATACAATACATAGTTCATCATGGCAGAGAACAAACAGCTATGTCATATTTTTAAATTCCGCACTTTATTTTGTTGGCATAGAAAATGTTGCAATCCAACTTTGATAGATTTGGAGAAAGGACATGAGAAGGGTTTGACCAATGATAAACGCCATCATTGAATCCTCTGGAGTTTGTTACAAAGTAAGAGGCTTTGAAAATCAAAACATTCCTCAAATGTTTCTTAAGAAAAATAGACAATAAAAACTATCTGTCCAGGTGTGGTGTCACACACTTTACTTCCTGCTCTGTGGAGGTAGCGGCAGGCAAATATGAGGCCAGCCTGGTCTACAGAGTGAGTTCCAGGACAGCTAGGGCTACACAGAGAAACCCTGTCTTGGAAAAAAAGGAAAAAATCCCAGCCATAATTACATGTGCATTAAAGGGGACTTTGAGGAGTTAGTATAAAACTTTCTTCTGTACTAATTTAATGGGGACAGCTGTATAAAGTTTCACATTATGAAGCCATCACTGTTGCCTTGGAAACTGAACAGCTATCCTCTGCAGATTTGGATTTAACATTACATTTGACCTTTACATTTTTAAATGCGTTTTATGTATGTGGGTGTCTTGCTTGCATGAATATCTGTGTACCATGTATATTCCTGCTGCTCGTGGAGGCCAGCAGCAGGTGTTGGATCCCCGGAACTGGAATTACAAGTGTTTGTGATTCATGTGCATTCTGGGAATCGAACTTGAGAGGGTCGAGTAGTCAGTGCTCTTAACCACTGAGCGAGTTCTCCAAGACTACATTTGACCTTTTATGTAGCATTTGATATGCATTAGGGCAATGATGCATTGAGATCTACCCTCAAATCTAAGCATCATGAGTAACTCTTAGCATATAATGTGAATAGTAGGACTGGGAGACAGCTCAATGGATAAAGCCCTTGCTTCACAATGTGAGGACCGAGGCTTGAACCCTGAGAACCCAAGTAAGTGATATGTGGGTGCGGTTGCCCACATGTAATTTCAGCACTCAGAAGGCAGGGTCTCCAAAGCAATCTGGCTAGCAAGACCAGTTGAGAGAACCTGCCTCAGTGAATAAGGTGGAGAGCAACTGAAAAAGACTCTTCATGTCAGCCTCAGGCCTCCACATGCACATTCAAACAAACACTATACACACATGCAGAAGTACATGATACCATCACCTGTTTTCATTCAACAGAAGTCTCAGCCTTCCTGTGATTCCAAAGAGTGCACTGACCTCAGCTAACTTCAAATTTTTCTGAATATGTCAAATAGTTTCACAATTATAAACTATGGTTTATTTTGGAAGTAAAATTAATACTTTCAAATTCAAAAAGCAGATAGGTGAATAATGAGCTTATTAGGGTCTGGCTATGTTAAACCCCTGTGGGTCAGAGTAGCTTCATTTGGAACCTTTTGGTTAGGAATATTTTCAGATAGAACCTAGTCCAGAGTCTAAGTGGGCTTCATGTTTTGTTGTTGTTTTATTTTGTTTTTGTTTTTTGAGACAGAGTCTTCTTATATAGCTCTGGCTGGCCTGGACTCAAAGAGATCCACGTGCCTCTGCCTCCTGAGGGCAGGAATTAGTGTATGCCACCACACACGATTGCATTAAATGGCACATAACTGCAGTAAATCTTTTTAAACTGCTTTGATACACTCTAAGCTGGGCACATTGCACAAGCCTAGACTCCAGGCTACTGTGGAAGCAGGAATATTGCTTTAGCCCAGGAGTTTAAGCCAGCATAGGCAGCATGGTGAGAGAGAGCCCATCTCAGAAAATCAGTCAGCTCTGAAATCTCTTTCTGCCTGCCTGTGCATTGATCCTTAGATGTTCTGCTGACTGACATGGCTACAGTACCCTTGATAACCAAAGCCATCATTCTCCAGCTTTAGAAACAAACAGATGGGCATGGTGGCATATGTCTTGAATCTCAGCATTTAGGAAGCAGAGGCAAGCAGATCTCTGAGTTCCAAGCCATCCAGGGCTACCTTGTCTCTAAAAAGAAAGACAGGAAGAAAGGAAAGGAAGGAGGGAGAAAGGATGGGAGATAAGGAAGAGGGAGGGAGGGAAGGAAGGAAGGAAGGAAACAGGAGGTTTTGTGGTAGATCAGTCCCTTAATCAGCACTCAGGAGGACAGGAGTTTGAGGCAAATGTGAGCTACATAGCAAGACTCAAAGATATAAAAGGTAGGAGTGGCTTAGTGACAGAAGTGGTAGAAGGCTTCAAGCATGCACAAGGCCTTGGCTTTGCTCCCCAGCACTGCCCAAAAACCTACACAGGAATAAACCTATGAAGTACCTAGTATGTGAATGAACTCCCTTCAGCTTCATACCTGAATGCACTACATCTGTTAGGATTGTATATCGTATTTGTGTTTATGCTCTGATTCATAGCAACCTCTCATGGATTTGCATTGAAAAAACTAAATAAAAAGATAAATGGCTGAAAGATAAAAAGGATGCATAACATTTTTCACTGAGAAGTATCTGAAACCTGCACACATTTTTGTTTTTTCAAGATAGGGTTTCTCTGTTTTGGCTGACCTGGAACTTTCTTTGTAGACTAGAGATCCATCTGCCTTTGCCTTGTGAGTGTTGGGATTAAAGACATGTGCCACCACTCCCAGCTCGAGCACATACTTTATAACAGAGCTTCAGAGTACATGCAAATAGAAAATGGAAGAATGCACCCGTCCACATCCATTCAAATTAAATCTCTTTCACCAGTAATAAGAACTTGGGCTGCCGGGCGGTGGTGGCGCACGCCTTTAGTCCCAGCACTCGGGAGGCAGAGGCAGGCGGATCTCTGTGAGTTCGAGGCCAGCCTGGTCTACAAAGCGAGTCCAGGACAGCCAGGGCTGTTACACAGAGAAACCCTGTGTAACATGTAAGTGTACATGTAAGCTAGTCAATCCTTCTATTAGAAAGAAAGGTCATGTGCAGGTGGGCTGGCAGGGCAGCTCAGTGGGTAGAGGTGCTTGCCACTAAGCCTGAGTTCCATTCCTGGAACCCACATATTGAAAGAAGAGGCCCATCCCCCCAAAAGTTCTCCTCTGACCTGTACATGAGAACCACAGCTTATATGCACGCACACACATACATGTACACACAAATGTAAAGAAAAAGAAAAGTTATATACGTAGCCAGACCCTGCCTCAAAACAGAAGAACTGTGTTCAGATCCCCAGAACCCATGTAAAGCTGGATGTGGTTGCATGCTTCTATATTCCTATGGGGAGATGCTAGGTAGAGACAAAGGCTCCCAGGAAACTCACAGGCCAGCTAACCTGGTGTACACAGCTGTGAACACCAAGAGACCCTGTATCAAATAAAGGGGAAGTTTAAGGCACACCAGAGTTCCCCCTCCCCATACACACAAAGACTTTTTTTAAGGCCTCAAGTTGATAATCTAACTTGCCAAAGCAAGCAACTAGAGAAGTTAAACCAAAAGCACTTAGAACAAAACAAAGGCAGCTCCTCACAATACACATCAGATGTCACTATAGAACCTGGACGGATGTAAGTCATAAATTTGTGCGTCACAATTTCACTTTTAGTTTTGTTTTAGTTTTTATTGTGAGTGTGGGCATCTGCCATGGTACACATATGAAATTGCAGCAGTCAGTTCCTGCTTTCCACCTGTGGGTTCCAGGAATCTAACTCAGGTACTTAAGCTTAACAACAAGTCCCTTTACCACACTAGTCATCTGATCAGCCCATTGCTTTCTTTTGTTCTGAGATACTGACTATGGAGATGGATCAGCAGATTAGGGAGCTGCCAAACCTGACTACCTGAGTTTAATCTCAGGGATGCACATGGTGGAAGGAGAGAACCAACTCCAGCAAGTTGTCCTTTGATCTGTACATGTGCAGTGATCCACTCCACACACAAAACTAAGTAAATGAAATGTAAAATAATAACAGTTGAGCTGGGTGTGGCACATGCCTTTAATCCCAGCACTCCAGAGGCAGAGGCAGAGGCAGGCAGACCTCTACAAATTCAAGACCAAGCTGGGCAGTGGTGGCACCTGCCTTTAATCCCAGCACTTGGGAGGCAGAGGCAGGCGGATCTCTGTGAGTTCAAGTCCATCCTGGTCTACAAAGCAAGCCCAGGACAGCCAGAGCTGTTATACAGAGAAACCCTGTCTCGAAAAACCAAAAAAAAAAAAAAAAATTCAAGACCAGCCTGGTCTACAAAGGGAGTCCAGGACTGCTAAGGCTACATAGAGTAATCCTGTCTCAAAAAAACATTACTTACATACATACGTACATATACATACATACATACATATATAAGTTCAAACTACAGTTTATTAGGGTATTCAAATAAGAGGGCATTACAATCTACATGTTGGACTGAGTGAATGGAAGAAATGGATCATTTCACAAACTGGCAGATTTATCAACAGAACAGTGCTTTAGGGATTTGGATAGTATTAGATTTGTTAAACTGGGTGCAGTGGCCAGCATGCCTATAATCCAAACACGTGCAATGTGGGGGCATTCAAGGTCATCTTCAGCTACAGGGTAAATTCAAGGACAGCCTGTGCTACCCGTCTCAACAACATCAAAGAAAAACCTTTGCTAAGCATTTTTCAGCATGGTTAACCTCCGCTCCCACCAACCCCCTGCCCCGGGTCCACTCTGGTCCTTTCACCTGCCACATCTATTCCTGAGCTCGGCCATATGTGAATTCCTGTCACAAGTCGCATTCTAAAAGCCATTTCCTTGAGGGCGCCTTCGGCCTCCCCTTTGCTAACTGCGACCATCTGTCCCTACACTTGCGCACTAAACTACGTCCTACAATCCCTCAGTCTGCACGGGGTAGGCGGCACGAAGCCGGAAGTCTAGAGCTCCGCCCCCTCGGCTCAAAGCAAAACAGGAAGTAGCGTCACCGTGGCCCGCTCTCTAGCTGTCAATCTCTGTTAGCCATTCGGCTTCTTTACGGTTCCGGGCCGTGAGGTCCGCGAGGGTAGTACGGAATTCCCCTTGACGGCGACATCCTGAGGTGGACGGAGTCGTAGGAGGACGCTGGTGACCCGGCCGCCGGTGGTCTGCGAGAGGCGCGAAGTCGGGTGTGTCGTAAAACTGTCGTAATGTCGTCTCTTCGCCTCACGTCACCTATTCTTTTGTCCACTTCAGATACCTCTAAATTTTTATTTTTCTTTCTACATCTTTAAGCCACAAGGAAAAGATATTTCCGCCTTTGGATACACGTTAAAGGTCGTCCCCACCCTCCCCATGGACCTGGCAACTGCCACACGCACGGGTCAGCACTGGGAGAGATTAGGCTCAGGGGTGGGGATGTGGACTCTGCCTCTGCTGAGCCTTGGATTCCTCCCCCAAGCGTTGGGGAGAAAAAAAACTATGGATGTATATATTTTTATTTATTTATATTAATTTTATGTACATATATGTACTTTAGTGGTTCAAGAGTGGTTTACTACATTTTAATTTAATCCAATAGATGCAAAATAGTAAGAAATATAGACAATAAAAATAAGTAATGAGGAGGCTGGAGAGGTGATTGATGTGTAAGAGAGCTTGCTGCTCTTCCAGAGGGCACAAGTTCAGTTCCCAGCACCCACATGGAGGCTCACGACCGACTAAATCACTCCTCAGGATCCGATGCCCACTTCTGGCCACTGCAAGTACCTGCATGCACGTGGTACCCATACACATAAATAAAAATTTTTTAATGAATTTAAAAAATAATGATACGGGGCTGGAGAGATGGCTCAGCAGTTAAGAGCAGTGTCTGTTCTTCCAAAGGACCCTGGTTCAAATCCCAGCACCCACATGGGAGTTCACAGCTGTCTGTAATGGCTAGCCTGGTCTACAGAGTGAGTTCCAGGACAGCCAGCGCTTACATAAAGGAACCCAGTCTCGAAAAACAAAAATAAATAAATATAATAATAATGATACAATGTTTTTTAACTAACTTTAAAAATCATATCAGAATCTCATACTTGAATACTAATTTCTGACTACCTATACTTCAGGTCTCATTGATTTATATATAGTTATCATATTTGTGTGTGTGTGTGTGTGTGTTGTTTGTGTGTGTATGTGCAGATGTTAGGACACACTTGTGGAGGTCAGAAGACAACTTGCAGGAATTGGTTCTCTCCTACCATGTTGGTCTGTTACATCAAACTCAGCTCATCAGGCTTGGCTTACCAGCTGAGATGAGCTATTTTATTGGTCCTATTTATTGTTTGTTTTGTTTTTATTCTTTTGGGTTTTTTAGTCTTTTTGAAACAGGGTCTTCTGTAGCCTTGGCTGGTCTGGAACTTGCTATGTGGATGAGGCTGGCCTTGAATTCACAGAGATCTGCCTGTGTCTGCCTCCCAAGTGCTATGATTAAAGGTGGTACCGCCACACATGACCCTATTTATTCTTTTACAATTTCATACATAATATTCATGTAAGGATTGACTCCTTTCTTTTTATGGGGCTGAGAATTAATTAAACCTGGGGTTTGGCACGTAACAGGCACATGTTCTGTCACTGAGCTAGATTTCTCAGTCTTGAGACAGGGTCTCTTTAAGTTGTCCTGCCTGCACTTGAACTTGCTTTAGAGCCAAGGCAGTCTGTTTTTGTGATTGTCGTGCCACTGGGACTACAGGCTTGCTGGGAGCATAGCAAGCACTCTTAACTCCTGAGCCATCTCTCTAGCCTTCTCTTTTCATTTATTTGTGTGCATGTTTGTGGGGGTGTGTAGGCACGTGCCTGCACATACACATGTAGAGTCCAAAAGGCAACCTTCGGGGTAGTTTCTAAGGTGCTGTCCGCCTGGTTTTGGAGACAGGGTTTCTCCCTGACCTGGAACTCACCATGTAGGTTACGGTGGCTGTCTAAAGAGCCCTAAGGATCTGCCTGTCTCCACCTCCCCAGCACTGGGGTTACAAGCATTTACTGCCACCATACCCAACTTTTCTTTCTTTTTTTTTTTAAAGATTATTACTTTTTATATTTTTATTCCTGTGTGTGTGTGTGTGTGTGTGTGTGTGTGTGTTCACACAGGAAAAGGAAAAAGTTCACACAGAAAAGAGGATGGTGGTAGCTGGAGGGTGGTTAGGACCAGAGAATGACATACTTTGAAAGTAGGGTTGAGGAGATGGGTCAGGTAGTGAAGTAACTACTGTGCAAGCTTGAGGACCTGAATTCAGCCTCTAGCATTCACATAAAACGCTGAGTATGGTAACTGGCATTTGTAATCCCAGTACTGGGGAGGCAGTGACCTACTTAGCAAGTTCTATGCTATTGAGAGAACTTGTCTGATAAAACAAGGTGCATAGCTCCTGAGGGCAACATCTGAGATTGTTCTCTGGCCTCCTCAAGCACTGGAGGAAGCATACACACAGACAGACAGACAGACACACACACAAGGGGAGTAGCATAGATGAAGGTATAGTTAGGTCAAAAGCTCATAATGATTAAGTTTTAGAATATGATAAATCTGATTGTGGTTACTTATGCTCACATCAATGGTATAGAAAACAAAAATGAACTCATTTTGAGAATCTTGAAGCTCAGATAGAGAAAAGACAGCCACTTCTTGACCTCTTGATTCATTTCTGAAGATAGTGCTCTTACAATTGCTGAGATGATTAAGCCACAGAGAAAAACAACAAAACCTACAGCTATTTGGGAACTTGGAACCTAGTAGGGAAGACTAACATCTACCCAAGTGAATGTATGGGGCTGCGGAAGAAGCTGTGGAAAGAATATTTTTCAACATGAAGCTGACAGGAAGATTAAGTGTTCCAATGATGTAAATAAAGGACAAATAAGAGAGCATATGAGTGAGTTAATTTGACAAGTGGAATTGGTTCCAGGCATTAGAATCAGTGGCTGACACTGGAAAGCTCATCACTCAAATTGCTTATGGTAATTCTCAGGACTAGTCTGTGTTTTATATTTGTAAAGAGATACAACCTCTTTAGGTGGTTTGTTATTCCTCTCACGACCCAAATCATGGTTCTCATTCCCTGAAGAAAACACCCAGTGTCACCACTCCTGTGGGACTCCTACACACTCACATCTGGAGGTGGAGTTACTCCATAAGTAATGGCCAAAACCTCCTGCCTATAGGAACTCTCAAGAATCTCTGAAGAGCTCAGGGGTCTAAGTGACATTCCTGTGTGCATGTTTGTGTGTTATGTATGTTACGTGTCCCATGAGGGCACACATATGCCACAGCATGTATGTGGAGGTCAGAGGATAACTGTGGAATGGGTTCTCTCCTTCCACCTTTATGTGGATTCTAGGAATAGAACTCAGATCATAAGGCTTTGAGGTGAACATTTTTATCTACCTAGCTGGGATTAAAGGCATATTTCCCTAAAAGGGTTCCTAATGAGGAGCTGACATAGTAGAGCAAGTGTGTGTGTGTGTGTGTGTGTGTGTTTTACTGAGAACTGAACCTAGGATATTGTACATACTAGCCAAGAGCTCTATATGTAGTCTGCCACTGAGCTCTATCCCCAGGAAACCAATGGAGATACCAATATGAAAAAATGATAAATTTACATTTGTACTTAAAGTGTTGCTTACTGTGTGGTTTTTAACATTTATTCTTGCATTTATTTATCTGTGTGCTATTGAATGGATGTGGAGGTCAGAGCACAACTTAATAAAGTGTTTGTTGTACAAGCACTGAATTCAGATTGTACAAGACCTGAATTCAGATTCCTAGCACCCACATAAAAAGCTGGACATGGTAGCATGTGCATGTAATCCCAGCACTAGGGAAGTGGAAAAGGAGGGATCTCTGGTATTTTCTGGCCAGCTAGTCTAGCCAGTATGCTCCAGGTTATATGAGAGACCCTGTCTCAAAAAAATAAGTGGACATTGGGTATAGTGGCACGCCTTTAATTCCAGCACTTGAGAGGCAAAGGCAGGTAGATCTCTATGAGTTTGAGGCCAGTCCAGTCAACAGAAAGTACCAAGCCAACTAGGGAAACACATTGAGACCCTGTCTCTGAATGAATGAATGAATGAATGAATGAATGAATGAATGAGGAGAAGCTTCTGAGGAAGACACCCAACATTGACCACACAGTAACACCTCTGCCTGATTAGGTCAACCCCACTAGGATACTTTTCCTATTGATAGTTCACTTTAGGGTGTTAGAGAGTTCAGTTGTTCAGAACATTAGATATGTAATCATGAGGCTCAGAGTTCAGATCCCAACACACATGTAAACAGGTTGTTCTGCAAACAGCCTAACTCCAGCTCTGATTTGACTTTGTCTTCTGGTCTTTGGACACAACTGAGCATGCACACTCTCACACATGTATACATACATACAAACATTAAAAAAATGATTTGGGACTGGTGAGATGGTTCATTAGTTAAAGGCACTTGCTACATAGACATGAAAGCCTGAATTCAGTTCCTGAGTCCCATGGTGGGAGGTGAGAACTGACTCCTGAAAGTTGTCCTCTAACCTCTGCACAGTGGGGAACTCATGCCCGTCTTCTCAACACATACACACACACTAAAATTTTTTTTAATTTTCACTTCAGACTTTTGTTACATTTGTAAAGTCTCTGAATATTTATCATATCCTATTATCTAGAAACAGGTCAAAGATTTTTGTGAGCCTTCAAGAGAAAGGGATGATGAGAGCAGGGTAAGAGAAAGGGGATTAGTCAGAGAAATTAGAAGGTGGAGATCAGTAGAGTCACATGTCAGTCATATCGCAGTCATAGCCCCCTAGATGATTGGTGGGTTACTTTGACCTGAACTGGCCTCTAGTCGGCAGCTCAGCAATGCTCAACTCAGATGTTCAAAGGTACACCCCTTCGCTGGGTGGTATGCAGAAAGAGGTGGTGCACCGCTGGAAGCAGACTTCCTTGAATGTATGGTATTTTCTTTGTTCAGAAGTCACCCAAAGGGGACACTTCATTCCATCTGGGACTCTTAGCTGTCTGCCTCAAGGTGGCTTCTCCAGGCAATGTCTGCTGCAGGTTTTGAGCATACAATTTGCTGGTGTTTTGCCGTACATCTGATTATTCCCTCCATCTACTCTATACAAATTATATGTTTACTTTTGCTTGCTATATACTTAATAAACTCATTCAAAAGAAAAATAGAGCTCTTGTAAAACATTCTCTGGATAGACAGAACAGTCTGCTACCTAATCACCATAACAAGTGGGCTGATAACTTTTTGACATGTAAAATGAGACCGTTATAGTTTTCCTGGTGGGCAGCATGGCTTACAATTCTATCCTGGATCCAGGTGAGATAGAGCTGCTCTAGTATCCGGTAATAATATGTATATCCAGTCAGGCACGGTAAAGCCTGTTTATAATCCCAGCACCCAGGAGGCAAGGTAAGAGGATCAGGAGTTCAAGGCTAGCCGAGGCTATGTAAGACACTATCTCAAGAAAAGAAAACAAATAGGGCCAGCACGATGGCTCAGTGAGTAAAGGGCACTTGCTGCCAAACCTGATGACCTGAGTTCAATTACCTGGAACTCACATGGTGGAAGGAAAGAACCTATTCCCTCAAGTTATCTTCTGTGTGTGCATTATAGCATATGAACTTATACTGTAAGTAAATATAAAATAATTTAAAATTTTTTCAATATTCATTTTATGTGAGTGTTTTGCTTACTTGTATGTTTGTATCATGTGCATCCTGGAACTGGAGTTATGGATGGTTGTAAACCACCATGTGGGTGCTAGGAATTGATCATGGTCCTCTGCAAGAACAGCAACTGCTCTTAACTGGTGAGCTACCTCTCCAACCCTTTAAGTATTTTTAAAAATCATGTAAGTATCTAGTTTTTCTCAAGTATATAGGGTTCGTGGATTTGACATTAGCATAGATGACACTGAAGAATGTGGATGACAAAGATAGGAATCTCTGGGTTCTTGTACTTTCTCCATCTTCCAGGAGGAAAAGAAAAAGGCAGAGAGCATGGGGCTCACTGCCTGAGAGATTTTTATCAGGTATGCAGAGACTGTCACAAGATGCTGCCAAGTGTGCTTGCACCAGGTAGATATGTTTCAATTGAGGTGGATGTGACTCTGCACCTTCAAAGAGCCAAGATATTAAGACTGACTCCCCAGTTGAATTTCCCCACGAGGTAACACCACACTTACTAGTGAGATGTTATCTGAAATTCCACTCAGGATCTCAGTAACTATATTAATGTTGATACTCATGGTGACACAGGTATGTTTGTTAGTTTGCCAAGTATTCTGACAGAATTTTAAGGTGGAAGAGCATATCTTGTGTGTGTATGTTGGTGGGGGGTGGTACAACACTTGCTTATAACTGCCCATAACTCCAGCTCCTGGAGATCCAATGGACTCTTCAAACCTCCATGGACACCTGCACACATAAATACATATACATAAATTAAGAAAAAGAAATTCAAAATCATCCTTTTAGGTAGAGGCAGGAGGGTAAGGAGCTCAAGGTCATCTTTTCCTACATAAGAAGTTGGGGACCAATTTCGGAATACATAAGATTCTGTTTTTTTAAAAAATACTGGGACTGGTAAGATGCCTCATCAAAGACATTTGCTGCCAAGTCTGGAGACTTAAGTTCCTGTGAATTTGCATAATAAAAGGAAAACACTAATTCCTGCAAATTGTCCTCTGACCTCCATATGTATACTGTGGTGGGTGTGGTGTACTCTGCCCCCTGAAAATGAAATAAGTTCTTTTTAGCTTGTTTGTTTTAAATTATGTATGTGTGAGCATTTTGCCTGCATGTGTACCTGTATAACATGTGTATGTCTAGTATCCACAGAGATCAGAAGAGGGTATCAGAACCCCTGGAACTGGAGTTATGGATGGTTAAGAGACACCATTTGGATGTTGGGATGGGAACAGAATCCAGGTCCTCTGCAAGAGCAAGTGCTCTTAACCACTGAGCCCTCTCTTCAGGCCCAGGAAACAATTCTCTTTGTAAAAATTCCTGGAACCAGAGATATGGCTCAGTGGGTAAAGTACTTGCTGTGCAAGTGTGAGGACCAAAGTTTGAATCACTAGCACCCATGTAAATACCAGATGAATGTGTTGGCATTAATTTCAGTAATTTGTAATTTCAGTCCTCTGGAAGCAGACAGGATCTCTTTTTTTTTTTTTTTTTTTTTTTTTTTTGGTTTTTCGAGACAGGGTTTCTCTGTTTAACAGCTCTGGCTGTCCTGGACTCGCTTTGTAGACCAGGCTGGCCTCGAACTCGCAAAGATCCGCCTGCCTCTGCCTCCCAAGTGCTGGGATTAAAGGCGTGCGCCACCACCGCCCGGCTTAGACAGGATCTCTTAAGTGAGCCTGTTAGACTAGCTGAATAAGTGAGCTCTGGTTTCAAGTGAGAAACCAATATATTGCCTGCCTCAATATATTAGTTTGAGAGTAATCGAAGAAGCTATCCAGTATTGACCTTTGGCCTCTAATATACATACCTGCATCCTCACCTGTACACATGTGCCCATACATTTGAATACCTGTACACATAAAGATGCACATTACACACAAAAACTATAAATAAAAGATCTTTGTCAATTTTTTAACTTTTTATTGATTCTTTGTGAATGTTACTTTAGTGAATGCACCTTAGTCCCACTCATCTCCTCGTCCCTTCATATTCACCCTCCACCCTTGTAACCTCCCCCACAAAATAAAATAAAATAAATAAAACAAAAACATCTCATCGTGAAAGCTGTAGTATATCACAATGTGTCCCACAGTATACCCCTTTGTCCACACATCTTTACTTGCAAATGTTTACTGCAATGAGTCATTGGCCTATTTTGAGGACACTGGCTTCTGCTACACTATCAATACTGGATCTTCACTGGGACTCCTCTTGAATACCCTGTTGTTGCCCTGTGTTGTGCAGATACTGCAACTTT
Source organism: Lophiomys imhausi (assembly GCA_907164525.1). Classification (NCBI taxonomy): domain Eukaryota; kingdom Metazoa; phylum Chordata; class Mammalia; order Rodentia; family Muridae; genus Lophiomys; species Lophiomys imhausi. Next base: position 3,229,806 of record CAJQZJ010034167.1, read on the forward strand.
GGATCTGCAGGACTGGCTCCTTCACATGCTCCAGCAGTTCATAGATGGGGTAGATGTTGGATGGGCCAACTCAAAGCCCTGGATCTGGGTCTGGGTGGTAGCTGAGTTGGTCAGCCTGCCAGCTGTCCCACACCCACACCACCAGGGCCAGCTCTCCAGAACTGCCATGGCTAGCTAACCCCAGGGCAGCGGCCAGCAAAGGGGTGGCAGCTCTCATGCCCTCCCTCATGCTCATGCTCTCTATACGGCCTCAGGTGCTAGGGGGCCAGGGCGTGGTTGTCTTTCTTCTTTCTGTGTGAAACTGAACATAGGGTCTTGAATATGCTAGACAAGCACTCTACCACTAAGTTGTATCTCCCAACCCAAAACTGTTCATTGATCCCTGTTTACCAAGTATATGTGGTATGCTCAGGAGTACTAGGGGAATAGAGAGAAGAACTGCTTGTTTAGTTGTGAGAAGGGTCACAAAAGCCACATATCTATAGGAAATAGACAGTGGCTGTGGACGGGGAGATCTCCTAGACCACCAGTCACTGAAGCAGACTGTGGAAGCTCTCAGGTCTCTGACAGTGCTGGGTCTCAATTCTTCATCTATAATGAACATTGATGACTTGTTACTCAGGTTGGCATGTGTGTGATTTAGGACTCAGTGACCTTTGATGATGTGGCTGTTTACTTCACCTAAGAGGAGTGGGTTATAATGGATCAAACTCAGAACTCTACAGGGAGACGATGCTGAACTACCAGAACCTGTTCTCAGCAGGTAAGACTGCCACAGCCTCTTGTGGTGTCTAAGGGAGGAGAGAGATGTGATATCCTAGGAATACTGAGGGACCAGCAGGCTCGATCTGAATACACTAAGAAATAAACAGATGCATTTTGTTTTGTTTTGTTTTGATTGGGGGTAGGGTGGGGAGGTTGTTTCCAAGACAGAGTTTCTCTGTGTAGCCCTGGCTGACCTGGAACTCACTGTGTAAACCAGGCTGGCCTCAAATTCAGAGATCTGTCTGGCAAAAGACACAATTTGTAACTTAGCATTCCCTTTTATTCACAAGAAGTAAGTTCCAAGTCCTCCAGTAGAGACCTCAGTCTGCACATACAGTACTCTGTCCCATATACAATTTTAATAGTTTTTTGTTTTGGACTTTTTTGTTTGTTGGTTTTTTAGATCTTTTTCATTTAATTTTATGTGTGTGGGCATTTTTCCTATGTGTGTGTGTGTGTGTGTGTGTATGTATGTATGTTTGTATGTGTATATGTATGTGTGTATGTGCACCATATGTTCAGAGTTCACATGAGGGTGGTGGATTCCCTTAAACAGATGATCTGAGCCATTTCTGGGTTCTGAACCATCTCTCCAGCCACTCAATAGTGTTTTGAGTTTCGACAGCAAAACTAGTATTAATTTCTTTTTCCTTCCTAATTTTACAGATTGAAGACTCTTCCTGAAAACTGAGTATAGTGTCTGGGGATGTGGCTCAATTCCTAGAATGCCTGTCTGGCATGTGAGAAGTCCTTGGTTTTATCTCCTGTACCACATAAAACTGGATATGTATGATTACACATATATAATCCCAGTACACAGGAGGTGAAGGCAAGAGACTCAGTTCCATAACCAGGCTAATCTACATGAATTCCTATATTCACCCTCTCAAAGAAACCCCAAGACAAAAGTTAGGTATGATGGAATCCTTCTGCAACCCCAGCACTTGAGAGGATGAAGCAAGAGGATCATCTAGAGTTTGAGGCCAACCTTAAACCTAGGCTACATGGTTTCAAGGCCAGTGTGGGCTATGTAACAAAACCCTGTCTCTAAATAAATAAATAATTAGAATAGAGTACAGTAGAGTAGAATGGAATAAAGTAGAGTAGAATAAAGTAGAATAGAGAATAGAATAGAATTCGAAAGTGGGAAAAAACAAAACAAGAATCCTTTTAAAGATTTATTTTTATTTTATGTGTATGAAAATATATCTTATGCATTATTGTCCAAGGAGGTCAGAGGAGGGCATTGGATTCCCTGGAACTGGAGTTACAGGCAGTTGTGAGATGAGTGGGGTTTTGGGAATTGAACTTTGGTCTTCTGCAAGAATAGCAAATGCTTGACCAGGCATGGTGGTGCACGCTCTTAATCCCAGCACTTGGGAGGCAGAGGCAGGCAGATCTCTGTGAATTCGAGGCCAGCCTGATCTACAAATGGAGTCTATGACAGCCAGACCTGTTACACAGAGAAACCCTGTTTAGGAAAAACAAAACAAAAGAAAGAACAAACAAAGTGCTAAGCCATCTCTCCAGCACTCAACTCCATCTTTTTTTTTTTTTTTTCCTTTTTCCCTTTAGGAGCTTTGATTGGTGTAGAACTTGCTATAAAAACCAGACTGGCCTCGAACTGTCAACAGCCACCTGCCTGTCTCTCTCCCAAGTGCTGGGAGTAAATAAAGGTGTGTACCAACACATTGGCTCAAAAATCATTCTTACTGTCGATGCTAAGATACTAGCTAATTCAGCATCAGACTTTTTTTCTTTATTAAGAACTTTTTGTTTTATTTCATTTCATTTCATAAGAACAGAGCCTTCCTCTGTACCTTATGCTGACCTCAAGCTTTGTATAACCCAAACTGGCTTTGAGCTTAATGTCATCCTGTTTCCTTTCAAATGCTGTGCTTACAGGTGTGTGCAGCCATACCTGGCTCGATTACTTTTAACTTTTTTTATTTAAATGAAGTGCTTTATGTCTTCTCTGGCATATGGAGGTTGGCAGCATCAGCACTGCATTGTTTGGGGGGCAGTTATTAAGTAGAAAAAGGACTACTACTTGAACACAAGTGTTGCTGTAGTGTGATGAGATCTAAGTGAGAAAGAAAATGAGTAACTAGTGTGAGGGTGAATACAGCATGGATCTAATGGGCAAAGGGGCGACTTCACCCCTCTATATGAGTTTGGGGCCAGCGAGGTCTACAGAGTGAGTTCCAGAACTCACTAAGCCAGGGATACACAGAAAAACCTTGTCTCAAAAACACCAAGAAAAGCCGGGCGGTGGTGGCGCACGCCTTTAATCCCAGCACTTGGGAGGCAGAGGCAGGCGGATCTTTGTGAGTTCGAGGCCAGCCTGGTCTACAAAGCGAGTCCAGGACAGCCAGAGATATTCAGAGAAACCCTGTCTCGAAAAACCAAAAAAAAAAAAAAAAAAAAAAAACACCAAGAAATTAATTAATTAATTAATTAAAGCTTGGAAATTATTTCTGGAATTTTTGATATATTTTTGGTTCCCAGTTAATGGTAAATTCCTTAACCTGTAGAAACTAATATTGGGGTATAAGGTAACCTCTATAATTTATGTCTCTCTGTGTGTATACATATGTGTGTACAGTGTGTGTGAATCCAGGTACATGTGTGCCATGAGGCATGTGTGGCAGGAGGAAAGAGAACAAACTCTGAAGATGACATTTTTAATTAGCAAATATATTTGTTAATAACTATAGGCACTTATAACAAATATAAACACTTATTACCTCAACTATTAGCCCTAAGAATAACTATAAACCCCTATTATATAACAACTAACCCTATTAATAACTATAAGAACTATTATCTAACAATTAATCCTAACCTTTTAGAAGGATACAGTCTCTGGGACAGGTCCTCAGTCATCAGTCTCTGGGACAGGTTCTCAGTCATCAGGAAGACCTCAGGAGTATATCCTTTAAGGCACTTGGTCAACAGTCTTTTTTCAAGAACATCTCAGACATAAGGTCCTTTAGAGTAAATTGGCTATGGAAACTTCACTTTCTTTTAATTTAATTTAATTTATTTATTTAGAGACAGGGTTTCTCTGTGTAGCCATGGCTGTCCTGGACTCACTTTGTAGACCAAGCTGGCCTTGAACTCGAAGAGATCCGCCTACCTCTGCCTTCTCAGTGCTGGGATTAAAGGTATGCACCACCAAGCCCGACAATTACAGACAGCTGTGAACTGCCTTGTGGGTGCTGGGATTTGAACCCAGGTCCTTTGGAAGAATAGTCACTGCTCTTAACCGCTAAGCCATCTTTCCAGCCCCGGCAGCTTCACTTTAAATGAGGCTTGCGGCTTTCTTCTCTCTGAAGTCTCAACTGTCCTTAGATCAACTTGGTCAGTTTGTATTAGCCACTCAGCTGCTCTGCCTTAGTCTTTGGGGCTGGCCACGGTTCTATTCAGGCTGCTGTTTGAACTAGTCGAATCCCTCTGGGCAAGAGCTGAACCACAGGCTTTAGTCCTTGGCCTTTTGCTGCTTTGCTGAGACCTTCTCTGTTCACCAGCTTCTTTCTGCCTCAGGGAGAGCTGACCTTATTTTTACAGTCCTGTTTGAGATCAGCTTTTCAGTCCACCAGGATTTTCTCCATCAGATGATACAAGCTCTCTTGCATCGCCTCTAGTGTGGGAACTCTCAGGCTCCACACACTTCGTCCTTAAATAGGGTCTATCTTCTTGTTTCACGTGGCTTCAGGCTAATCTGGACTCTGCCCACTTTGTAAGGCTATTAGTAGCTGTAAACAATGCCAAGCCATAAACCTTGTTGTCAGTCCATATGCTGCCATGCAAGTGCCCACAGGTGCCAGGCTGATCTTCATGCCCCCCTTTAAGAGACTGTATCAGAAGCCCCTAGATATTCACTAAATCTAACTTATATTACTCTAACTCCCCTTACAAAACTCTGGTGTCAGTTCTCACATTTACCCTTAGAGAGGGTTTCTTTATTCTATTTCTGCTACATATACCAGGCTCCCTGACCTTCTGGGGATTCTCCTATTTCTGCCTCCTATCTCTTCACAAGAGTACTAGGATTACAGGTGCTTGTATTCCTGTGTCTGGGGATTTGATCACAGATTTCCGTGCTTGTGCAGCAGATGCTTTATCCATTGGGCCTTCTGTCCTCTATTAGGTGGTTTTTGTTTGGTTGGTTTTCTTACTTTTTGTAATTATGTGTGTGCATGTGTGCGTATAAGTGTGGACATACATGTGCCACAGTGAACATGTGGAGGTCAAAGGAAACTGCCCATTCTCTCCTGCAACTGTGGACTCCAGGAATTGAACTCAGGTCATCAGGTTTGCACAGCAAATGCTTTTACCCACTGAGCCATCTCACCAGCCTCCCTGTAAGTTTTTTTTTTTTTTAAGATTTATTTATTATGTATACAGTGTTCTGTCTGCAGGTATATCTGCAGGCCAGAAGAGGGCACCAGATTTCATTATGGATGGTTGTGAGCCACCATGTGGTTGCTGGGAATTGAACTCATGACCTCTGGAAGAGCAGCCAGTGCTCTTAACCGCTGAGCCATCTCTCCAGCCCTCCCTGTAAGTTTTTTTTTTTTTTTTCGAGACAGGGTTTCTCTGAATATCTCTGGCTGTCCTGGACTCGCTTTGTAGACCAGGCTGGCCTCGAACTCACAAAGATCCGCCTGCCTCTGCCTCCCAAGTGCTGGGATTAAAGGTGTGCGCCACCACCGCCCGGCTCCCTGTAAGTTTTAATACAATATCCTGGTTGTCAAAATGTGATCCAATATCAATGCCATCACCCTATTAGGAATGTAAATCACCCATTTCCTCCTTTGACTTACCAAACGAGAAAATCTGGATACATCCTTGTCACATATTTTTTCGTTAGTTTTTGCAGATCTGGGGATTAAACCTAACCCTTGAACATGCTAGGCAAGTGTTTTACCACTGTGCTATATCCATAACCCCTGGCATCTAAGCTTTACTTTTTTTTTTTTTTTTTTTTTTTTGAGACAGGAGGTCTCACTGTGTAGCTCTGGCTATCCTGAAACTCTCTATGTAGACAAAGCTGTCAGCAAATTCGGAGATCTCCTCACCTTTGCCTCCAGAGTCCTGGAATTAAAGGCTTGCATCACCACACCCAGCTCCGAGCATCTGAATTCTAACAAGCCATTCTGGTGAATATGTGAGATGCCAGTGTACCTTTTTTTCTAGAAGAGCACACAACTTTGTGTCACTTAATTTTCTGTTGACTCAGTGTTAGTGTTTTGTTAATATATGCATGAGCCTTAATTTGAGCTCTAGGGTGCAGAGATAAACATCTGGGAGTTCAGAAAAAGGTGATCTACATTCTTAGCCCTTTTGAAAATTTTTCTGTGCATTCTTTAGAAACATAGCTCTTTAGTGCTGGGAGCAGTGGCACACATCTTTACTTCTAGCACTTTGGAAGCTCAGTCGAGATGGCTGGTCAGCCTGGACTACATAATTCGAGATTCTATCTCAAGAAGAAAAAACAGAAGCTACAGTAATGACTCAGTATTTAAGAACACTTGTTGCTTTTTTCAGTTCCCAGCACCCACACTGGGTGGCTCACAATCATCTGTAACTCTGGCTCCTAGGGATCTGATGTCTATTCTGACCTTTAAGGACCAGAATACTTGCACACAGGTATACACACATAAACAGACACATCCACACAAATGAATAATAATAAATAATAATAATAATAATAATAATAATAATAATAATAATAATAATATATGTTTTTCAAGACAGGGTTTCTCTGTGTAGTTCCTGGCTGTCCTGCAACTCAACTCAGACCAGGTTGGCCTCGAACTGATCTGCCTGCCTTTGCCTCCAGAGGGCTGAGAGTAAAGGCATGTGCTATACGACTCCCCAGCAAAATATCTTTAAAAAACAGGGAAGGGGGCTGAACAAATGACTCAGCAGTTAAGAGCACTGGCTACTGCGCTTCCAGAGGAGCAGAGTTCACTTCCCATTTAACTCCAGTTCCAAGGGATCTAGTGCCCTCTTCTGGCCTCCTGGGGCACTGCATTCATGTTGTAAACACATATATGCAAGCAAAACAACCATACACATAAAATAAAAACTTATTTTCATTATTATTATTATTTTTGGTTAGAGAGCTGGCTTAGAGGTTAAGAGCACCTGTTGCTCTTGCAAAGGACCCTGGTTCAATTTCCAGCAGCCACATAGTGGTTCACAACCATCTGTAACTCCAGTTCAGGGGCATCCTATGCCATCTTCTGACCTCTGGCACCAAGTACACACACATGGTGAACATATATCCATACATACAGGTAAAACACATAAAATAAATAAATCTAATAAAGAAATTAGAAGAGGAGCCGGGCGGTGGTGGCGCACGCCTTTAATCCCAGCACTTGGGAGGCAGAGGCAGGCGGATCTTTGTGAGTTCGAGGCCAGCCTGGTCTACAAAGTGAGTCCAGGACAGCCAAGGATACACAGAGAAACCCTGTCTCGAAAAACCAAAACCAAAACCAAAAAAAAAAAGAAATTAGAAGAGGAAAAAATGGGGGGGTGACTCAGCTGGTAAAGTGCTTCATGGGCAAGCATGAGGATCTGAATTCAGATCCTCAGTACTATTAAAAAAGCAAGGTGTAGCGGGGTGTGGTGGCGCATGCCCTTAATCCCAGAACTTGGGAGGCAGAGGCAGGAGGATCTCAAGGCCACCCTGGTCTACAGAGTGAGTCTAGGACAGCCAGGGCTCTATTACACAGAGAAACCCTGTGGAGGGGGGAGCAAGGTGTAACAGCTGTGGAGAGGGGCAAACTGGAGGATCCCTGAGGCCCTCCCTGGCCAGTCTAGCTGAATTAGTAAGCTCCAGGTACAGTGTGAATGTGTCTCAAAACACTGTGGTGCCAGGAAGGTGTCGTGATTCACACCTTTACTCCTAGCATTTGGGAGGCAGAGTCAGGACTTTGTGAGTTTGAAGTCAGCCTGATCTACATAGTGAGTTCTAGGCCAGCCAGGGCTACATAGTGAGACTGTCTCAGACTTAAAAACAAAAAATAAAAAACTGGATGTGCTGGCATGCACTTATATTCCCCGTGCTTGGGAGGGTGGAAACAAGAGTATTTCAAGAGTTCATTGAGCCAACCTAGTCTTAATCAAAAACCCTAAGTTCCAATGAGAAACCTTATCTTAGAAAACAAGCTGTAGGGGTAGGAAGACCTGAGTGGATAAAGCACTTAGCTGTATCATCGTGAGGACTGTGGTTTGGATCTCCAAAACCCATGTGAAAAGTAGGCAGGCACAGTGGCTGTTTGTAATCCCCAGCACGCAGAAGATGAGACAGAAGATCCCCTGGAAAGTCAGCAAGCTCCACTGACTGGAGTGATGAGCTCTGGGTGAAGCAAGAGACCCCACCTCAGTACAAAAGGTGGAGGATAACCAAGGAAGACACCTGACACGTGTTCTCTCTCTCTCACACACACAGGGAGGGAAAGAGGGGCCACACACACACACACACACACACACACACACACACACACGGAGGGAGAGAGGGGCCTACATTTATCTTTTTTTTTTTCTGTCCTATGAACCACCTCCATGAATACATTTTTTTTCCCTATGTGTAGGCAGTGAGGTCATCAAACCCAATCTTATCTCCTGGCTAGAGGAAGATTTACAAACAGTGCAAAGACAAGATTTCCAGGGTGAGTATTCATGGAAAACAATTGTGATCAGGAAGTCCCTTACGTTTGGAAATAGGATAAAGATTTTTGTGTTGTTGTTTTGGGGGGTCCTCCCCTTTGATTTGGGGCCTCACTGTGTAGCCCACGCAGGTCCCCACAATATTCTGGCTTTCTCCTTCTGGGTGCTGCAGTTGTTGGTGTGCTGTTGTTTTGGGGGGTCCTCCCTTTGATTTGGGCCCTCACTGTGTAGCCCAGGCAGGTCCCCACAGGCTTTGTCCTTCCAGGCGCTGCAGTTGTTGCTGTGCACCACCACAGCTAGCCATAATGGAATTTTTTTTTCATTTCAGAATTGGGGATTGAACCTTGAGCTTACTTAGGCAAACACTCTGGCTACTGAGGTATATCTCCAGTCCTTTGAAACTTTTAAGGATACAGTTGGCCTCAGAAGGTGCCAGCCCTTTAATCTCAGAAGAATTCTGAATTTCTTACACTTTGCCCAGACTTTTTCTGTGATCCCACAAAATGGCCTGTTATATTTATTTATTTATTTTTACAAAATAATTTGCTGAGATTTTATTTATTTATTTATAATTTTTTATTTATTTATTCATTCATTCATTCATTTTACATCCTGATTGCAGCCCCCTCCTCCTCTCCACCCAGTCCCACTCTCCTCACCCTCTTTCCTCTTTTTTCCCTTCCCCTTCTGCTCGGAAAAGGGGAACCCCCCCACCCCTGCCAATCCACCCTGGCTCTTCAAATAACATCAGGGGTAAGAGCATCCTCTTACACTGAGGCCAGAGAAGGCAGCCCAGTTAGGGTAAAGTGATCCACAAAGAGGCAACAAAGTACATGCCAGAGACAGTCCCCATTCCACTTGCTAGGGGATGGACATGAAGACCAAGCTGCCTATAAGCTACACATGTGTAGGGGGCCTAGACCCAGTACATACATGCTTTTTTGGTTGGTGCTTCAGTCTCTGTTTCTTTTTTATGTCTATGCTATGTGCTATGTGCTCTGTGCTATGTCAAGACCTTTCCTCATTATCATCCTTGATAATATTCTTGTTCACCATCAGTTTTCTTCTTTTTTTTTTTTTTTCAAGACAGTGTTTCTCGGTGTAACAGCCCTGGCTGTCCTGGACTTTGTAGACGAGGCTAGCCTTGAACTCACAGAGATCCATCCACCTGCCTCTGCCTCCCAAATGCTGGGATTAAAAACATGCACCACCACACCCAGCTTCAGTTTTCATTTTTAAAAAGCAATTTGTAGCCAGGCAGTGGTGGTGTACACCTTTAATCCCAGCACCGAAGAGACAGAGGCAGGCAGATCTCTTTGGTCTACAGAGCCCCAGGACAGTCAGGGCTACACAGAGAGACCCTTTATCGGTGGGGTGGGGAGAGGAGAAAGAAAGGAAGGAAGAAAGCAATTTATAATAAACTATCTAAAACTATGACTAGAAATTTTACCCTTGCCAAGTTTTTTTTTTTTTTTTTTTTGGTTTTTCGAGACAGGGTTTCTCTGAATATCTCTGGCTGTCCTGGACTCGCTTTGTAGACCAGGCTGGCCTCGAACTCACAAAGATCCGCCTGCCTCTGCCTCCCAAGTGCTGGGATTAAAGGCGTGCGCCACCACCGCCCGGCACCCTTGCCAAGTTTTAACCTAATTAAAATGATAAAATTTAGTTTCTTATTTTCTGTATTTTTATATATTTTGGTAGGATCTCACACTGTAGCCCTGGCTGGCAGTGAACTCAGAGTCATTCTGCCTCAATCTCTTGACACTATCCTGACATACTGGTCACTTTATAAGCCTACAACATACCTCTCTTTTCTAAATCTTTATTTCATTTTGTTTTTATGTCTTTTTTTATAGAATGGGAAATGCAAGTGCAAGATACTTTAAAGGAACAAACTTCTAATGTAGTACAAATGGTAAGTGTGCTAGGGTTAGTGAAGTTATTATAGCATTTAGAAGCATAGGGATCTTGGATTAGCAGAAGCTTGGCATCTCAGATAAAAGATATGGGCAGAACCAGTTACGTCTGTACATGATTACCATTGAAGGGCGTGCCTTGAAAGCCTGCCAAGAGCAGATGACATCATTGATCATGGGACCACAGAACACACTGTTGTGGAGGCATGCCTTGGAAAGCCTGCCAGGGACTATGGCAACAAAATGCCAGAATTCACAGCCAAGATCATTACAACACAAGGGATTTAAATCGGAAGCCCACTCAGTCTCGGCCCTGCATTCCTCCTCATCTTCCTCTACCAACACATGCTGAGACACCACGCTTCACTGCTCATCACCATTTTGCACTGACCTGCCAGGAGTCCATGCTAGTGGAGAAAGTAAAGGCAGACCCTCCCTGGTGCTCCAGAAGGCTGGAATGGAGAAATATCTCCCCTCGGAGACTCAGAGCAATGGAATGGCCAGAATGCCAGAACATAGCCCTTGGAGCCCCAGAGCATTGGAATGGTGAGAGGGTGATTTGGAACGTTTAATATTGTAAGTAATTGGGCCCTAGGACTGCAGAGGCAATTCTTGACTGATTAAAAGGCTGCCCCACATCAATGGTCGAAACAGATTAAATTTATAAACTGGCCTTAAGATCTGATGAATAAGACTCACAGACTTTAAGATTGAAAGACTTGATGGAAACCAGCCACCTGTACGGATCCACACCAAAATAATTAACCTGAGAGTATTAATATCCTTTTAAGAAACTTAAGTTAGTGTTAAGTGTTCGTTTTTTATAGATATTAGAGTATTTTAGGCATTAAGATATTCTTAGTTAGATTATAGGTTTTAGAATTAGGGTTTGAGTTTTAGGATTTAGGAACTTTATAGCTATTTGTTAAGTATTAACAAATATATAAGTATAAATAAAATTTTTCTGTTACAGGTAAGATTAACCAAAGATGCTTATTAGTTTCCACACTCTGAAAAGACTATAACTTCCACTGTAGAGAATAAGTAGCATTCACTTTGGATAGTATGGGTAGGGGAAGCAGCATTTTAAAACAGAAATCCTCCATACGACAGTTTGAAACCAAATTCTTCAAGGTTCACATAAGTGCACATTTCCATGTGTATAATTAGACACTGAATTTTAAAAATAGTTTGTGTTTTATTTACGTGTCGTGTGTGTGTGTGTGTGTGTGTGTGTGTGTGCACATACTCATATGTGCACACTGGCACACATATGCCAGGGGAAGTTTATGTCATAGCCCTCTTGTGGAAGTCAGAGGAGAGTGTTCAGGAGTTGGTTCTCTCCTTTAATCATGTTGAGAGAGTGTCCCTCTTATGTCTGCAACTGCATGAGCTTCTGACCAATTCTCCTGTTTCTGCCTTCCATCTTAAAGTAGTAGTGTTAGGATTACGGATACATGCTCCCATATCTGGTTTTGGGGCATTGATTGTCAGTTGTTAGGTTTGCATAGCAAGCACTTTACCTGCTAAGCCATCTTCCTGGCTCTTTAAAACAATATTACAACCTGCTTAACAGGTTTTATTTTGTTTTAACATTTAAAGCTGATTCTAGCACTCTAGCACTTTTGTTACTTCAGCTTGATTAGAAATCACATAACAACTTTAAGAATGTCGTGAAAATGGTAAAAAAACATAATCTCCTAAATAATGTTTTGGTTTTTTAAGATAGGGTCTCATGTAGCCCCTATCCTCAGAGTTGCTATGTTGCTAAGGATGGCTTTGAATTTCTGCTCCTATCTTCATCTCCTAAATGTTGGTGTTACAAGTGTACCACCATGCCATCTCCAAATAATGTACTTTAATCAGTATTCATTCATATAGAGAAGATACAACAGTGTTGGTAACCTCTAAAATTAATTTACAGAAATTCTTTATAAGAATATGAAAGAATTTGGAATTTATCATCGAAAATTAGTGCAAATGAGAAGTATTTAAGAGAAATGGCATTCTCCTTTGCAAGAGAAATCTCTATTTGATGGATATTTTTAATATGGTAAATTTGGAGTACCCCAATCTTTGCTTAAAAGTTTGGGCTTCAGAATGTCCACAAATATGCACCCCCACAAATGTATCTCCATTGTGTCTTTAAAGAATTTTTTGAAGACATACAGGAATGATTTCAAAGTTAGAACATATGATAGATGATTCTTACTTTAGGGTCTCTTCATTCCACTAGGGGAGAAAAGCAGCAGAATTTGTATGCATGCAACAAGCATCTAATAATATTTCTGTCCTCATAATGGTTGAAACCCTTAATTTGAACAATCCATTGATTATATTTATTCTTTCTTCAACAGCCAGGAAGACACAGTGCTTGGAAATTCTGTGATTGTATGCAACATAAAGATATCTTCAGAGAGCATTCATATTTTAAAAGGCATATGAAAACTGAAAATTCAAGGAACACCTGTGGCTCTAGTCAGTTTAGAAAGTACTTTGCACTGTGCAAAAGAAAACATGGATATGATGGAGCATGGGGTGGAAGGTTAAGTGGTTAAGAGTGCGTACAGCCCCTGCAGAGGACCTGAGTTCATTTCCCAGAACCCATATTGGGTATTTCACAACCACCTTTAACTCCAGCTGCAGGGAATCCCACAGTTTCTTCTGACCCCTGTGGGCACCTGAACTAACATGCACATACTTACACACAGATACACACATAATTAAGAATAAAATAAATCTTTTTTTAAGGTAATGGAGATGTTAACACTCCATAGTAGAAAAGGTAGGAAGAGAATCACTGGACCCTCAGTTGGAATTCCAGCTCTTACTTCTTCCTGCCCTACCTACCTGCCATTTGCAAGTGATTTGGGGATATTGAGTAGATAGGAAGTAAACGGTTATCTGAAAGCTGAACTCCTATGATGTAGCTTCTATGATGCCTTCCACCATGGGATGGGACTTTGTAATCATGCAACTGTCTGTAGGGGGTTACATTATATGGACAGAGAAAGCTATATTTATATACTTTAATATAAAATGGAGCCATGAATTTAACAGAGACCAAGATTGTGTACAAGGGAATGGCTGGAGGGACGAAAGGAGTGGATGTTATAATTTATAATCTAAAAAATTAAATGTTATAATAATAATAATAATAATAAAAAGAATTGCTTCAAAAAAAAAAAAAGAAAAGAAAAAAGAAAACACCTACGATACAGGGGCTTTCGTGTTCGAATCAATATGCAGGAGACTTTAGTCTGACCCCAAATGTTACTCACGAGAGAACAGGCTTTCAGGACAAATCTACTGAATGCACTGACTTCCTTAATCAGTCATATTTTAAGGTACATATGACAATACATAAAAGAGAAAAAATTCTGTGAACTGACTTGTAACAGTAAATTTTTATTTATCATGCATATATTTATTAATATTTAACAATTGCCTATAAAGTTCCTAAATCCAAAACCTAAACCCTAATTCTAAAACCTAGCACCTAAAACTTAATACAAACATTTAATATTAACCTAAGATTTCTCAAAAGGATATTTTCCTCTGGGCAAGGGTCCTTATGGATGGCTGGTCTGTAGGGAGTTAGAATAATTAAATTAGATTTAGAAAATATATAGGGGTATCTGATACAGTCTCTTAATTCGGGGCATGAAGATCAACTTGACTGTGAGCAATTTAGCTTATCAGCTTATGGAAAAACAAGGTTGAAGTCAGGAAAACAGGAAACAAACAGGAGACTTAATAGACTGAAAAACAGGATTGAAGTCAGGAAAACAGGAAAGACTTAATGGACTTAAGAAACAAAGTATTTGGCCTGGCACTGTTTTCAGCTGCTAAGCAGGCAGAGCCCAAATTATGCTGAAACAGAGTTCCTCCTATTTAAGGACAGTGCATGGAGCCTCATCAAAAAAAAAAAAAAGGCCCCTGATGCTAGAGAGCTCCGAAAGTCCTACTGAAAAAAGTGCTGGCCATCTTTGGTGGCCAGATCTCCCTGAAGCAGAAAGAAGCCGGTGAGCAAAGAAAGTCTCAGCAAGACACCAAAAGGACAAGGACTAAACCCTGTGGCTCAGCTTTTGCCTAGAGGGGTTTGATCTGTCCGAACAGTGGCCTAAAGGAAACTGTGCCTGGCTTTAAGGACTGAGGCAGAGCAGCTGAGTTCCTGATGCAAAAGAAGTAAGTTGGCCTACAGACGGCTGGGGTCTCCCAGAGAGAAGAAAGCATTAAACTTTATTTAAGGTAAGACTGTGATAGCCAACTTACCCTGATGAGTCTACATCAGAGATCCAGAAAAAGGACTGCTAAGTGCATTAAAAAATCTACCACAGATTTCCCAGCACTTGGGAGGCAGAGGCAGGCGGATCTTTGTGAGTTCGAGGCCAGCCTGGTCTACAAAGCGAGTCCAGGACAGCCAGAGATATTCAGAGAAACCCTGTCTCGAAAAAAACCAAAAAAAAAAAAAAAAAAGATTTGAAGAACAGCCAAAGACTTTTCCACAAATCTTACACTCATAGACTTTTATGGTATACATTTGAATAGGCAGAGCTCCACTTGTAGAACATGTAAACTCTCCTGCAAATTGGGTCAATGTGATGGGATTAGTGATAGCACTTAATAGCATAGGAAACTTGAAATAGCAAAAGCAAGACTTACTTCCGAAGTGACATGTCCTTGGGAACTCACCAAGGAGGATGACTACTTTGATCATAGGATTGGGGGTGGAGACATGCCCTGAGGCACCCGCCCCCAGATCATGTGGTCTCCTGACAGCCTGTCACTTCACACCCCTCTGTAAAAAGCTTTTGAAGTGACAGAGCCCAGGGGCATGACTTGAAAAGAGCGCAAAAGCTTCTGCTGAAGATATTTAAGTCACGATTTGCATAGACAGAGAGTTTGGCTCCTCTTTCTGTTTCACCTCCTCCTCGTCTGGCAGAGAAACTGGGATCAATCTCATCTGAAGGCTTCACCCTCTGATATTGACCCGTTTGGGGTCTGGAGAGGAGACGGATTCTCACTGAGATTTCTGGAGTTCCTAGGCACGGAATTGTCTTTCCTTGGAGCCAGAGGGAACACTGAAATAGGACCTTTGCAGGCCATAGGCATCTGAATAGGTGAGCCTCCTGGGAGTCTTTTCATATGCTAAATAATTGGTCTTAAGACCACAAAGGCAATTCCTACTTGATAAACTGTCTTAGGATCTGACGAATGAAATTCAGAGACTTTAAGACTGAAAAATTGTATGAAGACCAGTGTTACCGAACTTTTTAAATTATTATTATTTATTTATTAACTAACAATATTCACTTATAACAAATACCAACAATTTCTTAACTATTAATCCTACAAATTCCTACAATCCCTTTAACCTACCACTCATCCTATTGACAATTATTTTCCTAACCTTTTAGAAGGATATAGTCTCTGGGGCAGATCCTCAGTCATCAGGAACAGTCTCTGTGGTAGATTTTTTTTTTTTTTTTGGTTTTTTCGAGACAGGGTTTCTCTGAATATCTCTGGCTGTCCTGGACTCGCTTTGTAGACCAGGCTGGCCTCGAACTCACAAAGATCCGCCTGCCTCTGCCTCCCAAGTGCTGGGATTAAAGGCGTGCGCCACCACCGCCCGGCT
>CAJQZJ010034167.1:3245820-3272872 GCA_907164525.1 Lophiomys imhausi
GCCTCCCAAGTGCTGGGATTAAAGGCGTGCGCCACCACCGCCCGGCTTTGTTCTTCAAATCTTAATAGTCACATGTGAACCCACACTGGGGAGAGACTTTATGAACATAAAATATGTAAGAAATTTTATTCACTACTTCTTCAAGTCTAACTAAACATTTAAGAATTCATACTGGAGAGAAACCCTATAAATGTAAGGAATGTGGAAAGGCTTTTACCAAGTGCTCAGGACTTTGTACACATGAACAAACACATGCTGGACAAAAGCCCTATGAATGTAAGCTGTGTGGACGATCCTTCACTATATCTTCAAACATAACTGAACATTTAAGAATTCATACTGGAGAGAAACCCTATCAATGTAAGGAATGTAGGAAAGTCTTTCATCCATCTTCCTACTTCATAAACATCTAAGAACACATACTGGAGAGAAACCCTATAAATGTGTTAAGTGTGGGAAAGCCTTCTATACTTCCTCTTACCTACAGAAACATGTAAGAACTCACAGTGCAGAGAAACCTTATGAATGTAGGGAATGTGGAAAAGCCTATAAAAGGTGTTATCTATTGAATGAACATTTAAAAACTCATATGGTGGAAAAACCCTTTAATAGCAAGGTATGTCGAAAGTCTTTTAGAAGTTCTGCATGCCATCATAAGCACATGCATCTTCACACTGGAATCAACCCTTATAAATGTAAGTACTTGGGCTGGAGAGATGGCTCAGCGGTTAAGAGCACTGGCTGCTCTTCCAGAGGTCATGAGTTCAATTCCCAGCAACCACATGGTGGCTCACAACCATCTAGAATGAGATCTGGTGCCCTCTTCTGGCCTGCAGATATACCTGCAGACAGAACACTGTATACATAATAAATAAATCTTAAAAAAAAATGTAAGTACTGTGGGAAAGATTTCACTGTTTTTTCAAGTCTAACTGAACATAAAAGAACAAACACTGGAGAGAGACCCTATAAATGTAAAGAATGTGGGAAAGCCTTCACTACATCCTCATGTCTGATTGTCCATAAGAGGATTCACACTGGATTACACACATCCCTATGTATGTAAGGAATGTGGGAAAGCATACCAAAGTTGTTACCTACTGACTGAACATGTAAAAACTTACACAGGGGAAAAGCCCTTTGAATGTAAGGTATGTGGAAAACTCTTTGGAAATTCCTCTTGCCTTAATAAACACATTCAAATTCTAGGATAAAATCCTATAAATGTAATTGTTGTGGGAAAGTCTTCACTGTTTCTTCCAGTCTAGCTGAACATGTAAGGACTCATACAGATGAGAAGCCCTACAAATGAAAGAAATATGGGAAAGCATTCACAACATCTTCAAATCTCTATCACCATGTACGAATTCATGATAGAGAGGCTTCCTCTAAGTATCAAGAATATAGAAAAAAAACTACAACAAGTTTTATTGGCTAACTGAACATTTAATAAACCAGTCTTTTTTTTTTATAATAAACCAGTCTTAACAGAAACCCTTTGAATGGGAAAGACGTCAAAAGTTCTTCAAGAATTCTCCACATCTTAATAATCATCATAATGGAATTTACACTGGTGAGAAACCTTATTAATGTAAGGAATGTTTGTTAGCCTTCAAACCAGCTTACTTGAAAGACATAAAAGATTTCTTGTTCTCAAGATGCCCAGGAATTTAAGAAATATGTGAAAGCCATTGGAATGTCATCAAAGTGCACTGATGTGTGAGCTCACCCTGGAGTCGTGTAATGAAAGTCCTACTTCCTGAAGACTTGTTAAATACATAACATTTTGCAATGGAGAAACTGTTGTGCATAGTATGGGAAGGTTGTCATTCTACTAAGTTCTTTACATTCACTGTGATCTCACAGTGGAGATGAAAGTAAGGAAGATTGCACAGTTAATGTTTTCTACATATTGTTCTTCAACTTTTAATAAACATAGCAGTTTATAACCAAGAGAAAATGAGTGCTGGGTATATGAGAATTATGGACATATCTTTAAATATATGCTGACATAGATAGTACCTTCTTATTTTTGTTGCTGTTTGAAGCAGTCCAAGTGTATCAGAGGATGGCCTTGAACTCCTCTTGATCTTCCTAATCACAACCTCCTGAATGTTATGATTACAAGCATGTACCACCACACCCAGTCTTTATTCAGTGCTGGGGAATGAAACCCCAGCTTTGTGCATGCTAGGCAAACATTGTACTAGCTACATCCTCAGCCCCTTTTAGGGTAGTTCTTTTTTGTTGTTGTTGTTTGGAATTTTTTTTTTTTTTGAGACAAGGTTTCTCTGTGTGACCCTGGATGTTCTGGACTCACTTTGTAGACCAGGCTGGCCTTGAACTCACAGAGATCCGCCTGCTTCTGCCTCCCAAATGCTGGGATTAAAGGCGTGTGCCACCATGCAAAGCACTGGGTGAAACCCACCTTTTTAAAATTAATAATCACTTATTTATTAGTAACTATATTCACTTATAACATACACTTACTTAACTACTAACCCTACAAATTCCTACAACCCCTATGAATGCCTACAACCCCTAAACCTATTGATAACGATTACAACTATTTTCATAATCTTTTAGAGGATACAGTCTCTGGGCAGGTCCTCAGTCATCAGGAACACGGTCTTTGTGGTAGACCTTTTAATGCACTTAGCAGTCTTTCTTCTGGAATATCTCAGACGTAGATTTGTCAGGGTAAATTGGCTATGGCAGTTTCACCTTAAATAAGGCTTGAGGCTTTCTTCTCTCTGGGAGACCTCAGCCGTCTGTAGGCCAACTTCTTTCCTCCGTATCAGCAACTCTGCTGCTCTGCCTCAATCTTTAAAGCTTGCCACAGTTTCGTTTAGGCCACTGTTCGGACAGGTCAAACCCCTCTAGGCAAAAGCTGAGCTACAGGGTTTATTCCTTGGCCTTTTGCTGTCTTGCTGAGGCTTTCTCTGCTCACCAGCTTCTTTCTGCCTCAGGGAGATCTGGCCATCAGTCCACCAGCACTTTCTCCATCAGAGAATACAAATTACTCATTGTCCTTTTTAGTGTGAGGACTCGCTAGTATCGGAGCTCTCTAGTGTGCAGCTCTCTATCATGGGGCTCTCTAGCATGCAGCTCCTTTGGCTTCATCCACTTGTCCTTAAATAGGATCTCTCCTTGTTCCACCTGCTTCAGCTTAATTTGGGCTCTGCCCACTTAGCAGCTGAAAACAATGCCAGGTCATAAAGTCTTTCCTTGTTTCACCTGGCTTCAACCTTGTTTTTAGTCCATAGGCTAACCTCGTTTCACGTGACTTCATCCTTGTTTTTAGTCCACAAGCTGATAAGCTAATTGCTCACAGCCAAGTTGATCTTCATGCCCTGGATTAAGAGACTGTATCAGCAACCTAGATATTTACTAAATCTAATTTATATTAATCTAACTCCCTACAACTGGGGTAGTTCTTATATTTACTTTGAACACTTGTGATTCTGAACTAATTGTTCTTGAAGTGTTATCTATTTTTTTTTTTATGTAGCAGCACTGTTCCCACTAAGTTACTGTGCCTTCCAGATTGCTCCAAGCAAAAAGTGAACCTCCAGAATATTAACTAATAAATTTGTTGTCTGGAGGTTAAAGTAGGGCTTCATATATACAAAGCATGTTTCTACCCTGGAGCTAAACTCACACCCCCAAATCCTATTTCAATAGTATCTATTCTCCAGTTGTCATGTTTTAAGCATGATCCACCTGCAGTAGATAATAGCAATCAAGTTTAGGGGTTAATACAGTTCTTTTGGGGTAAGATAAGGTCTCATTCTATAGACCAAGTTATCCTAAAACCCATTATGCAGCCCATGCCAACCTTAAGCTTGTGACATTTCTGTCTCAGCTTCTCAAGTGTTGGGATTACAGGCATGGGCCACCAGGCCCATCTCCTTTTTTTCCTTTTCTCTTTTTTTTCCTCCTCCTCTTATTATTCTTATTCCTTCTTATTCCTCTTCTTCCTCCTCCTCCTCACTATGTTGCCCTAGCTGGCCTAGAATTCACTATGTACACAATACCAGCCTCTAACTTATAGGGATCTCTTTGCCTTTGCCTCCTGAGTGCTAAGATTAAAGATATGTACCATCATCTGCCCCTAGAGGCATTGCAAATATGGCTGCTATATCACATGTGCATCAGTAGGTGGCAGAGAGGAAAGAGGCTATATCTACATTCAGATTCAGTGTTTTGTCCTATGAACATCAGAATGAATAGTAGCCTAACATTCCTAGAAAAAAAATCAAGCTGGAGACCAGCACCACTTTGGTGCCATAGGGTCTGGACAGGGAGCTAGCCTGTGATGACCACCAGTTTAGCACCAGGCAAGCACCAGATGGGCTCCCAGGACAAGAAGCAAGCCAGAGACTGTAAAAATACTCCCTGGCCCTGAATGTGGGGATTGTGGGTGAACTGACCCTGAGGAAGTGAATGTAGGAGAGCCAGCCCTGACTTCTCTCTGCTTTGTGGTGTTGGCAAGAAAGAGATCCCCTCAACTCTCTGATGCCCTCAACACAGTAGCAGCAAGAGAGTTGGCCCTGATGGGCTCATGAGATCAGCAGAACTAGTCCAATCCCTTACCTGCTGTAGCACTTGGGATAGCAGTCCCTGAACCTTACCTGGGTAGCACAGTAGACCTGGCCTTGGATATGGGGGTTGCAGGCCCAGAACCATGGCTTTGAGTTGGCCCACACCAACATATACCCCATGGATGAACTGCTGGAGTGCATGAAGAGGCCAGTTTCACAGGCCCCCAACTACAGGATTTCCATGATACAGGACAACAAACAGGATATCTGAGAGGAGTCCCAGTGAAGTTCCAGTATTGACAAAGTAGAAGAAACCAGAGGTCTTGTCAGACCAAGGAATCATTATAATGAACATTTACAAGCAAAAAAGTGTGGACAAAATTGAATATTGTGGGACACTCTGAGATACACTATAGCTTCCACAATGAGATTTTTTTTTTATGTTGGGAGAGGTTTCAAGAGTAGAGGATTGGTCTGAGGGGAAGTGGGAGAAGAGAGGGAACAGGGTGCATGATGTGAAATTCACAAAATAAAAAACAATAAAAAGAAAAATAATGAAAAAAGATAAGTACCACTATACTCAGCTATGCCCAGCTCTTAAAGTTGCTCAAAGATCTTTTGCAGGGTGAGGATATAGTTCAGTAGTAGAATGCTTGCCTGGCATACATGAGCCCCTAGGTAAGTTTGGTCACCAGCAACACACACACACACACACACACACACACACAAACACACACACAAAACATACACACACATACACACACACAAAACATACACACAATGTAAATTATGCTTTCATAACTGGTCTTTGTAGATAAAAAATGAGAATACAAAAAGAGGTAAGTGAAGAAAGGATAAGTGTGTAGACCAGTAGTGGGAAATACCTGTTTCACAATCATAGGGAAGTCTTACATTGAGAATGGAAATTCCTGTAACATCACACATTGTAGGAACAGCGAGAACCCTGAATTTCTTTTCTTTTTTCTTTTTTTCTCTTTAGATCTATTTCACAGACTGGCAACATAATCAGATTGCATTGCTGAATCATGCAACAATGAGACTGACAAAAGGCTTTCTTTGGGATTTGTTCTTTGTGCTACATCCTGTGGAAACATAAATGCCTTTTGAATTTAATCACAATGAACATGGCTGACATCATGTTCTGCTGCGTTGCAAACCATTTCTGGCAATTCCTGGATGTGGCCCATGGGTACAGACGCCAAGATCAGGGTTAGCACGTTTCAGTCTCAGTGATGTAAATTTGTGTATTTCTGATGATTGAACAACTGTGGCTCAATATTGGCAGCTCAGTATGGGCAGCTCATGGTAACTTGGTGACCCATTGTGAAATATTCAGTTCCATTACAGCCCAATAGTAGGCCAAGAGCTGTCTTTCAAAGGGAGAACAGTTGTCTGCAGATGATGGCAGAGCCTTGCTCCCAAATCCCAAAAGTTTCTAATATGATTCACCTATACAGATCTGCAAAAGGCTCCAAACAGCATCCCTATCTGCCACTGACACTTCAAGTACCATTGGGTCTGCTGGATCATATGGCCTAAGTTGTAGCACAGCCTGCACCTGTTGAAGAGCCTTCTTCTGCTCCAGGCTACACACAAAGCTAGCTGCTTTCTGAGTCACCGGTACATGGGCCAGAGTAACACACCCAAGTGAGGGATATGCCATTTCCAGAATCCAAATAGGCCCTGTAAAGGAGGTTGTGTTTCTTTCTTAGTGGTGGGAAGGGCCAGGTACAACAACTTATCTTTCACCTTAGAAGGAATATCCCTTCATGCTCCACACCACTGGGTTCCAAAGAATTTTAAAAATTTATTCTTCTCTCATATATTACATCCTGAATGTAGCTTCCCCCTCTCTCTCCTCCCAGTTCCTCCCCCTGCATCTACTCCTCCTCCATTTCTCTTCAGAAAAGAGCAGGTATCCCATGGAAATCAACCCAATATGGCAGATCAAGTTTCAGTAAGACTAGGCACCACCCTAGTATTAATAATGCTGGACAAGGGTACCCAGTAGGAGGAAGTGTCCCAAAGGCCCTCAAAATAGTCAGAGACAGTCTCCCTACCTCCACATGATACCACTGTTAAGAGTCCCACAAGAAGACTAAGCTACAGAACTGCAACATAAACGCAGAGGGCAGAGAGCCGAGGTCAGACCTATACAGGCTCCCTGATTGTCAGTTCAGTCTCTGTGAGCCCCTATGAGACTAGCTTAGTTGATTCTGTGGGTTTTCTTTGGTGTCTTTGACCCCCCTGATTCCTAGAATCTTTCCTCCTCTTCTTCCACAGGATTCCCCAAGATCTACCTAATGCCTGGCTGTGGGTCTCTGCATGCCATTTTTTTCCTTCAGTTGCTGGATGAGGCCTCTCTGATGGCAACTGGGTTAGGCATCAATTTTTAAGTATAGCAGAATATCATTAGGCATCATTTTATTGACTTTTTTTTGAAGGTCCTGTTTTGTTCTATGCTGGGTCTCTAGGCTTTCCAGCCTCTGGTTCCTGGCCCTCTAGGTGGTGTCATAAATGGGCTCCCTCTCTTGGAATGGGTTTCAAGCTGGACCAGTCATTGGTTGGCTACTCCCATAATTTCTATGCTACCTTTACCCCAGCACATCTTGTAGGCCGGACAAATTGTAGGTCAAAGGTTTTGTGGCTGGGTTGGTGTCCCAGTCCCTCCACTGGAAGTCTTGCCTGGTTACAGGAGATGGCCAGTTCAGGCTCCATATCCCCCATTACTATCAGTGTTCTGAGTCTTTCAGGATGATCAAAGAAAGAGGGTCACTCCAGAATGTAATCAGGCTTTGAGGTAGCAGAGAGGTTCAGCCTCAATGAACTGATCGTTAAACAGTCATGCAGAAGCATATTTATTGATTATTACACAAAAGTTGGGTTTTTTTTGGGTGGGGAGGGAATAAAACAAGTTCCTCATACCAAATCCCCTAATCTATATGTTTCCTGAAGGAAAACATCATATGCCTGCAACTTCAGTACATATTGTACACTGTGCAGTACCAAATAAGACATTCCAGGTGTGTCAGGACCTTCTTGTGACCAAAGTCATGGAAAGGCTGTAAAGCTCCTTCAGAAAAGCAACTCTATAGATAACAGAAAACAATCACTGTTTTCTACAATGATGTCTTCAAGGTCAAAATATTTCTAGAAAACTATTCATTCTGACATACAGCAGGACTTTTAGACCCACCAGTGGCATAATGGCACAAAGGCTTTTTACTATTTTAAAGTTTAGGCCTTTTTAGCTAGGACAGTCTTCCAACCAGATATCTAGCTTAACCCAACTAATTCTGGCACTATGTCCTGCCCTGTGGCTACCTCTTCCTTTCTGCTCTTGTTCACATCCATTCACCTCCATGTCTACTGGCAAATATCCAATCTTTATTCTCTCTCTCTCTCTCTCTCTCTCTCTCTCTCTCTCTCTCTTTCAATCTCTCTCTCTCTCATTCCACTCTCCACTTCCTGCCCAGCTATAGGCCATCAGATCTTTATTACAACCAACAAGCAAGTGAAGGATGAATATTTACAAAATATAAGACCAGTGATGGGCCATAGAAATAACAAACCAGCTAGGTGTAGTGGTGCATGCCTTTAATCCCAGCACTTGGGAGGCAGAGACAGGAGGATCTCTGTGAATTAGAGGCCAGCCTGGTCTACAAAGTGAGTCCAGGACAGCCAAGGTTCTGTTACACAGAGAAACCCTGTCTTGAAAAACATAAATAAATAAACAAACAAATAAATAAATGAAAAAAAGAAATAGCAATACCAAGATCTGGCTAGTACTTAGCTCTCTGTTTTGCAATCAACAACTGAATACAGAGACACACCTTCACACAATGTACCCCAACACTGATGTTTACCCAAAATATTAAGAAAACCAACTATTTCATTCTAATGTTCCCCCTAGATATAATGATTCTACTAGAATTCCACTACACATCACTAGGAGTGTTATCTAGGGTCACCCTCATAGATATCTAGGAGTTTCTATTGCATTAGTGTAGGCATAAGGTTATTGTGTAATTCAAATGCTGATTTCTATATACCCCATATCTGGTTTCAGTCCTTGTTCTAAGGATCTCATGTCTCAATGATATGTAAACACTCCTCCCCAATTGTCCCCTGATATGCCAATAAAGCATCTTACAGCCAATCACTGATCAAGAGAAAGAATAGGGTTGGACTTCCTGCCCTCCAGAGGAGGAGGAATTAAAGAGAGGAAGTAGGAGGATTCAGCAAGAGGCAAAGGCAGGAGAGACCAGGAGAAATTCAGCTGAAGCAGGAAAGTCACAAAGTGTAAGTAATTCTGTAATTTACACTGGAAGAAGGCCAGATTAGCTTAGTGGATTAAGAATAGAGTAATAACTGATCAGTTTTTTGTGTTGTGAAACCTGTTTAACAAATAATATGAGTCTCAATTGGATGATAGCTAGTTTAAGAGAGAAAATGTGAAACAAACACAATTGTATAAAGTTTACACTAACACATTAGGTTTCTAGCTTATTGCCGAGATTCCCCCCACAATTCCAGTTCTCTCCCTTCATCCCATGCTCCCCCACCTGACCCCTCCTGTTCCCATCCCCACCCACCCCCAGTCTCCCATGATATCTATTCTATTTCCCCTTCCCAGAGAGATTCATGTGTCACCCCTTGAGTCTTCCTTATTACTTAGATTGTCTAGGTCTATTGATTGTAGTATGGTTACCCTTTACTTTATCCACTAATACCCACTTATAAGTGAGTACATACCATGTTTGTCTTTCTGGGTCTGGGTTACCTCAAACAGAATGATTTTTTTTCTAGTTCCATCCATTTGCTGCAAATTTCATGCTATTTTTTTAAAAAAGTGAATACTCAACTGTGTAAATGGATTAAAGGCATGTACCACCACCACCACCCAGCTAACCTGTCTGTCTTTATGCCAATACCATGTGTTTTTTATTACTACAGCTCTGTAGTAGAGCTTGAAATCAGGAATGGTGATACCTCCTTAAATTCTTTTATTGTATATGATTGTTTTAGCTATCCTGGTTTTTTGTTTGTTTGTTTTTTGTTTTCCCATACGAAGTTGAGTATCTTCAAAGGTCTATGTGGTTGTGTTGGAATTTTTATGGGGATTGTGTTAAATCTGAAGATTGCTTTTGTTAAGGCGGCCATTCTTACTATGTTAATCCTACCATTCTTTGAACATTGGAGATCTTTCCATCTTCTGATATCTTCTTCATTTTCTTTCTTTTTTTCGTGTTTGTTTGTTTAGTTTTTCGAGACAGGGTTTCTCTGTGTTACAGCTCTGGCAGTAATGGACTCACTTTATAGACCACAGAGTTCCAGATCCACCTGCCTCTGCCCTCCTCCTTGGAGTGCTGGGATTAAAGGTGTGTGCCACCACACCCAGCTTTCAATTTCTTTCTTAAAAGACTTAAAGTTCTTGTCATACAGGTCTTTCACTTGCCTGGACAGAATTACCCCAAGATATTTTATATTACTTGTGGCTATTGTGAAGAGTGTTGTTTCCCTGATTTCTTTCTTAGCCATTTATTGTTTATACGTAGGAGGGCTATAAACTTTTTTTTCCTTTTTAGTTATTCTTGTATTCAGCTACTTTGCTGAAGGTGTGCTTCAGCTGTAGGAGTTCCCTGGTAAAATTTTTTTGGGTTGTTTATGTATACTATCATATCATCTGCAAATAGCAAAACTTTTATTTTCCAATTTGTATCCTCTTGATCACATTTAGTTGTCTTATTGCTCTAACTAGAGCTTCAAGTATTATATTGAATAGATATGTAGAGAGTGGACAGCCTTTTCTTGTCACTGATTTTAGTGGAATTGCTTTGAGTTTCTCCCCATTTAATCTGATGTTGGCTTTAGGCTTGCTGTATGTTGCCTTTATTACGTTGAGGTATGTCTCTTGTATGCCTGTGTTCTGCCCAGTTCTCGAGACCCCAAAGACCACCCAGGAGCCAACTTCAATGTAAATACATGAGGGTTGTTTATTCAAGCTCAGAGCTTGGACTCTCAACACTCACTGACAGACCAGTTCAAGTTGAGACCTCCCAGACCCAAAAGTACAGAGTTTATATAGAGACTCAGACAAAGAAGCAGGTTCTTTACCATATGATTGGATGACATTTGGGTAACTAGTCATGTCAATTTCTTTTTTTCTTTAAACATTTATTTATTTATTATGTATACAGTATTTGCTTTACATATGTGCCCGGGCACCAGATCTCAATGTAGATGGTTGCAAGCCACCATGTGGTTGCTGGGAATTGAACTCAGGACCTTTGGAAGAACAGCCAGTGCTCTTAACCTCTGAGCCATCTCTCCAGCCCGTCATGTCAATTTCTGATTGGCTCGTTGTTACTGACTAACCAGCTGAGGTCAGCTTGACCATCAGAAAGTTTGTTTAGATTTTTTGGGTGCTTTCTCAGAATGAGCTGTCTGGTGATGACGAGGGAATACTCCTGGAATGCAAGGTTGGGTACATTTTGTTGTTGTTCTGGAACTGGAGGTCAGCTCTGAGTCAAACTTCATACAAAATGGAATCTTTTTTCAAGATGGATTCAGTCAGGCTCCACATTTCCCCCTTTCTCTAGGTCATAGCGAGACCCAATCATGGGTCTTCAAACATGTCAGTGGTCTGTCTCTGACAAAAGTTCAAAGGACTATAAGCAGTAATCATATAAGGACATAAAGCATAACCAGGAGAAACAGAACCAAGGACCCAAGTAGTATATCAGTTGGCATTATAGAAATAGATATCCATTTGTAGCCTATGTAAGGGAGTTCCATTTGACATAGCATTTCAGCCTGTTAGGGGGGACAATGGACGATATATTCTTTTCTGTAACTACTTCCAGCTGACATTAGGACATTGTCATCGGAGCCCAGAGAGGCTGAAATGATAGTCAAAGGCTGAGCTGGGGCAGTTATCAAAAGCATCAAATTAGTCGATCCAACTGAAAGACAAGGAGTAACCATATCAGCTGGACTGGTTCTTATCAGCTTTCAGGAAGTCCAGGACTCAGCAGTTTGCAGTCCATAGGTGATCTCAGGATAGAATCTATAAGCCAGGTGAGAATCTGCTGAGACAAACATAGACAGAGAACAGAAGTTAAAATTGTTTAGTAATTGGGAAGGTAAGGAACCCCATGACCAAGGGAAAATCTCATTGTAAGAACAGGCAGTTGTACTTATCTGGAATCCTGTTTGATCTGAGGCTGGTGGATCTAAACTTTATGACTAGATCTCAGAAGGATAACATGACAAACACTTGAAAAACAACTTTGAATTAGTAGCATGAACAATTTTTAAACCAAAGGAGATTTAAGATCTTAAACTTGTGACTAATCATTTAGTACTAACAACTTATTGGAACTTTAACAGTAACATAGCAAGGCAAGGGGAAGAAGAAGCTAACTGTTTTCTGAGTCTGGTAACAAGATAGACTGAGAAGGCATCTGAAGCCTTGGTTTTTGTTGTTAAACTGTTAAATCTTTCATTAGCATAGTCTTTAGAGTCATCAGGGATCTAAGAACGATAAATATCATCTGAGTAAGCTTCCAAATCTATAAAAAAAATGACAGTCTTTATCTTGACAGCCATCCCATTGTTCCTCTGTGTCTGTGGGGCATCCATATTTGGCCACCAGTACCAAGGTATGACAGACTTTTTGTGAGACAGGAATTATGAAGGACAGCTTACCTTGTCTTTGGCAAAGTTCAGAGGTCGACTTCTCCATCTGTGTCCAGCACTCAGCTTGGACAGCATGCTGTCTGCTGTTGAGGCAAAGGACAGTCTAGCCCAGTGGCCAGCTTTGTTATACTTAAAGCAAGATTCAGGTGGAGTTCTTCTGTGCCCATTTTCTTCCTTGGAGGAAACTAGGAATGCTGTCAGGAGTTGGCATGTCTATCAGGAAAAGGCTTTTGTATTAAATATTTAAATGTCACATTCTGCAGATCTCTGAGGTGTCTGAGGACCATCATATCCATCTAAGATGGATTTTGTTTTTAGTTAGTTACTTTCTATTTGACTGTGAAAGCCTGTATAAAGCTCAATCTCATAACTAACTGCATAACTTCTTGGCATAATTACAAATAAGGTGACTATCAGCTTGTAAACATGAGATTTGTTGGTTTCTTAGTCTAAAAAGAGGCTACAGTAATGAACAGAGCCCATCACAACCAAGAAGTTCCATAACTGGAACAAAACCATAACTTTGATTGACAATCAACCTGCAAACCCGCATCTAGAACATATCTTTAACCATTTTTGTCATCTTTTATCCTTTTTCCAACCTTAGTAACTTGCATTTACCAAACCTTAACATCTTTTCATATTCCTAGACATCTTTCTAGATAGAAGCTTTCTTTTATAACTTACATTTACATCCTCAGACCCTCACAACTTGCTTAAGCTTTTTATCCCTTCTTTCTGGTGGGGACCCCAATGATGCCTGACTTGTTTCTCCTTTTTATTTTCCAATCACTGTTTTTTTTTCTTTTCATCCATCTTTGTTTTCCCCCTCTTGTAGTTTTTTATTTTATCTCTGTTTCTGTTCTAATAATTAATTATCTAGGTGTACTCAGACATCAGACATTCTGAACAATTTTTCATTCCCAATTACAATGTATAATTAAATCCAAGTCATGTTTTCTCTGACATACAAATATTTTCATGGCCAAACCTTTATTTATATCTCCTCCAGCAAACTTATCTTTGTTGCATTTTTCAACAGGCAAACAGGTAGGACTCAACCTTGCAGTGTTTTTCCTTGTGGGACCCTTTTTATCTTTCCTGATGGCAACAAACCTCCCCTTAGCCTTTCTAGTTTTCATTTCTGCCTCTGGAGAGGAGGGGTGACCCCATAACTTGCCCAGCTCAAGGCAGCTTTTACCTTAGGGAATCTTTCCTGTTTTTTTTTTTTCCTTCCCGTTTTCTTTTTTCGTTTTTCTGCAATGATGTTCCAGATGACAATTGGAATTTTGAAGCTGCCCTGGTGGAGAGTAGGGCCTTGTCCCCTTCACATTGATTTTGATGAGGGAAGATCATCTTTTCCCCCATCTTGGCCTGGATGCAGACAGTGGGAGAAGGGAGATCAATCTCAGTGTGGCACAAGGGGAAAGGCAGCCAAGGTCTAAGGCTGTTCCTGACAGATATGCATGCACATTCAGCTCGCATGTAAACTCATTTTCTTGTGTGGATTCAGAGAAAGACATAGACAAAAACATATAAACAAGAAGACAAACACAAAACCAGCACACAACCACTGGCCAGGCAGATCCTGAACAAGCCTGGAACGTCAGCCCAAATCAGTCTGAGACCAAAACAAGGAAACAGTCACATAGATTATACAGTGTACAGCAGAACAGTGAGACAGTGCCAAGCTCAATTCAACAACCGGCTAGGCAAGACCAGTTCCCATTCCCCCACTGCCACTGGGGATCCGGGCAAGAAGGAAGGCACCTCTTCCCCCTTCTTTCTCAGAGAGAGCTGGAGCATCCTCCAGGCTCTCATGACTGACAGGATAACAGGAACTTCTGGCCTACTGGTCGGTAGTCGCCTGCATTATCTGACACACAGAAACCAGAAACTGTACGTTTTCTGACATGTAAAAACCCAGAACACACATCACATGCGTTTCAATTGTGCATTACCTGACCTGAACAAACCAGAGTATTTCTGAACTCGGACAAACCAAGAAGAAAACCAAAAGTAAGGCAACAGAAGCCAAACCATAGAACAGAAACAAAAACAAACGGTCTCACAAACAATAAATCAGTCCAGACAGACTTTCATGCAGATCCTGAAAACAAGCCAAACTTGAACTTTCCACAAAACAAAAACAAAGAGTCTCACAGACAACATAGACAGAGAGTTAGACTAGACAAAAAAAATGACCTCATACCTCCATCTCAGGGTCTTCCTGGTGACTCAGGGTCCCCAAGATCTTGATGGGACATCCAAATGTAAAGGTCAATATCACTCTACTGGACATTCAGGAATGGCGCCCTGGTTTTCACAAGTACATAGAGAGACATATATACAGAAACAGACATACATAGAGACACAGTAGCTTACCAGCTGGTTTGAACCCTCTGGGCAGGAGTCCTGGTGACCTTGGGGATCCCAGGTGGACAAGCCCCCAAAGTTCTGCCCAGTTCTCAAGACCCCAAAGACCACTCAGGAGCCAACTCCAATGTAAATACATGAGGGTTGTTTATTCAAGCTCAGAGCTTGGACTTTCAACACTCACTGACACAGCAGTTCGAGTTAAGAGTCCCCAGACCCCAAAGTACAGAGTTTATATAGAGACTCAGATAAAGAAGCAGGTTTTTGGATGCACATGGCATCTATTCACTTATAATCGGATTTTAGCTATATAGTACAGGATACCTATACTACAGCCAATGCACCAAAGGGAACAGGAACATAGACTTTGTTACCTGTCAATCAGACACTTTGCCCTAGTGGTGCTGCCTTACAGACCCCCAGTGTATGAGGAGGCTCTTGGCCCTCATATGACTGCTGAACTGGGGCGGGGGACTGTTATGTAGGGACACTCCACTCCAGAGGAGTGGGATGGAAGGGATAGGGGGTAGAGGGTAGGAGGGGCGGGACTGGGAGGGGTGGAAAGAGGACACTGTGATGGAGAGGTAACCTGAAGTAATAAATAAATATTAAAAAAAAGAAAAAAAAAGCAGGTTTTTTACCATATGATTGGATGACATTTGGGTAGCTAGTCATGTCCATTTCTGATTGGCTCATTGTTACTGACTAACCAGCTGTGGTCAGTTTGACTATCAGAAAGTTTGTTTAGACTTTTGGGTGCTTTCTCAGAGTGAGCTGTCTGGTGATGAACACCCCTGGAATACAAGGTCGGGTACATTTTGTTGTTGTTCTGGAACTGGAGGTCAGCTCTGAGTCAAAGTTCATACAAAATGAAATCTTTTTTCAAGATGGGTTCAGTCAGGCTCCACACCTGATCCCTACAAGACTTTTGTCATGAAGGGCTTTTGGATTCTGTCAAAGGCTTTTTCAGCATCTAATGAGATGATCATGTGTTTTTTTTTTCTTTCAGTTTGTTTATATAGTAAATTGACAGATTAATGACAGATTTTTGTATGTTGAATCATCCCTGTATCTCTGGGATGAACCCTACTTAATCATGGTTGATGATCTTTTTGATGTAGGGATATCATTGGATTCGGCTTTATTTTTATTGAGTATTTTTGCATCAATGTTCATCAGGGAAGTTGGTAATTGTTTTTCTATGTTGACTCTTTGTGTGGTTTGGGTATCATTTGTGGCCTCAAAATGAAGGACAATGTTCCTTCTGTTTCTATTTTGTGGAATAATTTAAGGAGATTTGGTCTTAGCCTGTGTCTTTTTACTAGGGAATTGAGGCCATTGATACTGAGAGATATTAATGACCAATGATTATTAATTCCTGTTATTTGTTTGCTTTTTGGTTGGTTTTGTTTTGTTTTTCAAGATAGGGTTTCTCAATGTATCCCTAGCTGTCCTAGAACTCACTCTGTAGACCAGGCTGACCTCAAACTCAGATCTGCTTGCCTCTGCCTCCCAAGTACTGGTATTTGGTCAAAGATAATTTTTTTTTTTTTTGGTTTTTTTCGAGACAGGGTTTCTCTGAATATCTCTGGCTGTCCTGGACTCGCTTTGTAGACCAGGCTGGCCTCGAACTCACAAAGATCCGCCTGCCTCTGCCTCCCAAGTGCTGGGATTAAAGGCGTGCGCCACCACCGCCCGGCTCAAAGATAATTTTTAAAAAGAAAAATGTTGATCTCTACTCAGGGCCTTGGTGCACTTCGGAGCCACTCAAGGGCCTAGAGCTCCAGAAGCAAACATTATCCACACATATTTTGTTTGGGGATGAAGAGGTGGCTCAGCAGTTAAGACCACATACTGCTCTCCTAGAAGACCTGATCACATCTTACAAGTACCCACGTCAGTTATCTTATAAGCAAGCACCTTAACTCCAGTTCTGGGGGATCCACACTCACACACACAGAAAATTAAAAATAAATATTGGCCAGGCATGGTGGTGCATGCCTTTAATCTCAGCACAGAGGAAGCAGAGGCAGGAAAACTACAAGTTCAAGGACAGCTTTGTCTACATCAGTGGTTCTCAACCTCTGGGTATCAAACACCTTTGTGGGTCAAATGACCCTTTCACAGGGTTGCCTAAGCCCATCTGAAAACAGATATTTACATTAAGATTCTTAACAGTAGCAAAATTACAGTTATGAAGTACCAATGAAAATATTCTTATAGTTGGGGGTCACCATAACATGAGGCTCTGTATTAAAGAGTCACAGCACTAGGAAGGCTGAGAACCACTGCTCTACATAATGAGTTCCACAGCCAGGGATGCATAGGGAGACCTTGTCTCAAAAATAAAAATAAAAAATAAAATAAGAGGGATCAGTGGATGCTCCACAAGCTCTACCACCTGGGTTTAGTCCTAGAAACCCACCATGGAAGGAAAGAACTGACTTCTGAAAGTTGGACTCTGAGTGCCACATATGCATGGCTGCACTCACATACCAGCCCACCCCTCTGAACCAACCCCAGAAATGTATTGGTAACAACTGTGGAAGCTTCGAGTCCAAGATCACTGTAGGTGTTGTGTGTCTGCTGAGGACTTCATAGGTCTTTCCTGTGTCCTCACATGGTCTCACAGTGGGATGGAAAAGGGTCTTGAGAACAACTTTTAATTATGTGAGGAGGATTGCACCCACGTGCACATGCTGAGACATGCTGCTCTGTCACTTTTCTGCTCTATGACCAACCAGGTCTCTCCGGAAATAGGATCTAGGCTGGTGGCCACCAAGCTTAGAAATCTCCAGCTCCACCCATCCAGTGCTGGGGTCAAGGCGTACCCTCACCTGGCTTTCTCTGTGGGTGCAGGGATTTCAACCCAGAATCTCATGCTTGCACAAGTGCTCTTCCACACTGACCAAGCTCCCCAGGCCCTCTCAGAAATATCTTTGATAGGAAAGCAGTAATCTCATTCATGAAGCCCCTGCCCTTTTGCCCTAATTCCCTCCCAACACCCACATCTTCCAATATGCTTTGCCCCAGCTCAGATCAAAGTGATACACTCAGTGTCATCAAGCATTTGACACCTGCATTGACACCTCTGGGTTTAGAGCTTCAATAGATAACCTTAGGAGGAATATGTATCCCCTGAAGTTCCATATGATAGAAATAAAAATACCAAGTTTCACGTGAATTGGTTGCCTGAGTGGCCCTGAGTCTCCTTGAAGGCCCACATGAAGACTTTGTATTCTAAGGCAAGAAACATACTAGCTCCTTTCTGATGGACGAACTTGGAATAAGGAACTTAGTGTCTCCAGCTCAGCTCTCTGCACCCTCCGGGCTCCACTCACAGCAGGTGGTGAGACCACAGATGTGCTTTGCCCCAGCTCAGATCAAAGCATTTGACACCTGCATGATCTAACTGTTCCAATTCAAAAAACAGGAAGAGGCACCAGTACATACTGAGCCCCACCCCCGGGCCCTGCCCCCATGTCTCTGACCTGAGAGGCTCCATCTTTCTCCCCTGTTTATTATACTACAGAAATATTGTTTCTGGTAATGTCCAATTCATTCCTCAGGGTCTTTTTTGTTGTTACATCTGTGTGCGTGTCCAAGTGCATGAAAATGTGGGCATCCATTCTTGCCACAGCACATAAGTGGAGGTGAGAGGACAACTTACAGGGGTCAGTTCTCTATTCACCATGGAGACAGAACTCAGATCAGAAAGCACCTTCACCTACTAAGCCATCTTACCAGCCCCTCACAGAGGCTTTTTAGTTCTGAGGACAGAGCCTTATGCATTCAAGGGGTTTGCCACTGATCCATACCCTGGGACCCAATCTCAACATCTTGGCTTTTCCTGTCATCCCTTAGCTATCCTCACATCTTGTGTCCCTTCACTTGACTTTTTTTTTTTGAGACAGGGTTTCTCTGTGTAATAGCCGTGGCAGTCCTGGACTTGCTTTGTAGACCTGGCTGGCCTCAAACTCGAACACACAGAGACCCACCTGCCTCTGCCTCCCAAGTGCTGGGATTAAAGGCGTGTGCCACCAAGCCCGGCCCCTTTACCTCTGACTTCTGAGGAGGCCCGCCCTGTCCTACCAAGTATCTGTATCCCATGACATAACCCTGGCTCACCATCTGAGAGGCTCTGAAATAATCCCAAGGATGTTTGTTTTGGAGACTGGGTCTCACACTAGTGTAGGCCACACTAACCTCAAACTTGAAACTCCTTAGCCTCCTGAATACTGAACAGGCCTGTGGCATGTCTGGCTTATAGATGTATTTACCTCGTTAGTACCCTGCCATCTACACTTGGAGCTGCAGAGTCTTCCCTTTACTCACAGTATAGCCCAGTACCTAGAAAGGGGTGGTAGCATTGCTCAGTGGGTAGGGCATTTGCCTGGCATGCTCAAAGGCCTGGATTCTATCCTTAGCATCCCATAAATAAGAAGTGGCGGTGTACACCTAAAATCCACCTAGGAGGTGGAGGTAGGAGAATTAGGAGTAGAGATTCATCCTCAGCTACGAATAGATTTCAGTCATTACATGAGCTCCTGTCTAAAAATTAATAAGTAGCCTATAAGATGGCTCAATAGTTACAGGCACTTGTCACCAAGCCTGACCACTTAAGTTTGATCCCCAGAACCCACAAGTTGTCCTCTAGCTGTAGCATGCACACACAAAATAAATAATTGTAATAAAAAAAAGATAAATAAATAAAGCTGCCTGAATAGTAGGTGCTAGGGAGGAACAACTCCTGCTAAATAAATGAACACACTTTGAAAAACATCATTTTTCTTTAATAGTAAAATATTGTATGCTGTAGAAAACTTGAAAAAGGCAGGATACAAAATATAGAAAATACAATTGAGAACCTTTTAGAACATGAGGACAATCCAAAAACATGGCTCTCTTGCCCTTGACCTATGCGTCTCCCAAGCATGTAGGTAGACAACCAGGCAGACCTCAGAGACCTGAACGCTATCCACTTGCACCTGACCATTCCTGAAAATGGCCCCTTTATCAAGGTCTTCTGGGGTCTGTTAGAGATTAAAGCTTCATGGGGCTCCAGTGTGGCTCAGTAGCACAGCAATGCTTGCCTATACCTAAGGCCACAGGTTTGATCCTCAGTACTGGAAAAGAAAGGGTAAAGATTTACAAATGAATCATGAGGTAGCTATGATGCCTATTCCTAATGTATGAACTGCGCCTCCCAGAGGCTGGAAGACAAGTCTGAGGCCACCCAGATTACAGATAACCCCAACTCTGGATGCCCCAAGGTCCTGGCTTAATTTTCCTTGTGACCTCTAGTTCCCTCGAGCCTAATTAATTTCCATGCTTCAGTTTTCTGCTTGGAAGGTCAACTTTAAAAGCTAGGATAGGTCCCAGGGATGGATGGGTGATGCCTTCACATCCACCAATCCATGGATTCTTTGGGACAAGCTCTGACAATAACCATGCAGTTAGGCAGGCCCTTGCACAGGACCTTCTCTGCCTCCTGGCCCTCCCAGCCCAGCCCTTGAACCTCAAGCACTCTGAGCTTAGGCATGGTGAGGCAGGAGGACACAATCTGAGAGGGCGTAGGCATTTCTGGGGTGATGAGGGGACCCTGGAAGCACAAACTCTCCAAGGCAGGCATTCCCTCCAGGAAGACCAGGCCCTGGGCTGAGAGGCCCCCAACGGTCAGCCTAATCTTTCGCACATCTCGGAGGTGGCGGCTGATGGCCAGCAGGGTGCTGTCAGCCGACAGTGTGCAGCCCAGCACCTCCAGCCTTTGCAAGTAGCTGAGCTCCTGCAGGCTGGCATCCAGCCCGGTCTCAGTGACCCGGTAGGTGCCACCCAGCACCAGGGAGCGCAGGGCTTGGAAGCGTGTAAGGCCCTGCAGATGCTCATCACGGAAGGCCGGCACTCGGTCCAGCACAATGCACTCCAGCAGCGGCAGCACAGTGGGGTCCTGCTCCTTCTGCAGCCAGATCATTGAGATCTCGCAGCTGTGCAGCTCCAAGGTCCTCAGCGTGCTGGGCAGGCTGGTGATAGGCACCATGCTTAGGTCAGCTACATGCAGGCACAGGCGCTTCAGGTTGGGACACTTCTGGCCCAGGGCCCGCATCAAGGCGGGGGATAGCTGTGGGGCCTGAGAGCCAGAGAACAGGTAGCCGCCCATGCGCAACGAGTGGAGCCTGGAGGCCATGTACCGGCGCAGGAGGTGCCACATGACTTTCGGCCGCATCTGTAAGAGCCAGAGATTGGGGTGACTGGGTGAGAGGTATGGGGGGCTCCCAGATGATCCACCTAGCTGATGACAGACATGCCTGGGATCTGGGTTCTGGTATCCCCCTGAGATTCTGCTCTTCGGTCAGCATCCTTCCCTAAAGCAAGATCATTTCTTTCGCTGGGAATCAAGAGTTATGCCCTTGGTGTCAGCCAGAACACAGGGGAGGCTGAGGCAGAAGGATCCAGAGTTCTGGCCAGCCTGTCTAGTCAATCAGAAAGATCCAAGTTCAGTGGAGGACCCTGTCTCAAAAACAAACAAACATACAAACAAAGCAGAATCTGGAATTGTGGCACACACACCAAGAAAACATGCTAGCAAAGAGTCACAGTTACAGGCCTTTTCTGAATTTGTATTTCAAGACAGGGCCCAGGCTGGCCTTGAATTTATGATCGTCCTTCCTCAGTACTCTCTGTGGTAACTGGAAGTGCATATAAAATTCTCGGTATAAGTTTTGTTGACCACTTTTTGACAGAGAAATTAAATACTTAAAAAAAATTATTTTGTGTAGTTAATGGAGAGATGGCTCACCCTTTTTGAAAAGTGTCTTGATTTATGACTTTCTCTATTGTGTTACTATAAAATTTTGCTGGACAGAGTTAGTGGATGTACATCTTTAATCCCAGCACTTGGGAGGCAGAGGCAGGCGCATCTCTTGAGTTCAAGGCCAGCCTGGTCTACAAAGTGAGTACAGGACAGCCAGAGCTACACAGAGAAACCCTGTCTCAAAAACAAAACAAAAAATAAAAAGTAAAATTTCACAGAACTGTTATATTTAAACATGTATTTGAGGAAGCCTGACTGTATTCTCATTATGTGGTCACTCATATTTGGCTTCAGAATAAACTCTTATCCACTCTGAGGTAACAATTATATTTTGCATTGACAGACCCTGTCTCAAAAGATGGAAAACTAGAGGCCGGGGATTGTGTTAGTAAAGTACTTGCCTAGCAAATGCAAAATAGTGGATTTGCTTCTCAGCACCACATGAACTATGTGGTGGCACACATCTGTAATCCCAGCATTCAAGAGGAAAAGGCAAGTGGGTCAGAACCTTAAGGTCATTCTTGGATACACAGCCAGCTGGAAGCTATTCTGGGATACATGAGACCCATCTCAAAACCCAAAACAGAATAACAAAAAACCCAGAAAATTAATACTTATAAGTTTGCATTATCATATGCCAGAGCCCAAACACTATTCTAAACCATCTCCCTATGCAACTGGCTAAGTCCTACAATACACCAGGCAGGACGTTGCTTTTTCTTTTTTCTTGGTGTTAGAGTTGCAGCCCAGGGCTTCACCAGAGTCAAACACTCTCCCACTGGTAGCTCCACAAGCGCTATTTTTAATCCCCATATCTTGGATGAGAAACTCAGCTCTGGGGGTTTATGAGGGGGAGGTAAAGGCTGCTGCTAGGACAAACATGTAGGAAATTTAATGAATTTACTTAAAAGCCACACCAGCTGAGCATGCTGGTGCACACCTTTAGTTCCAGCACTGGAGAAGCAAGGAGTTCCAAGACAGCCAGGGCTACTGAGAAACCCTGCCTTGAGAAAACAGAAAACAAAAATCAAACACTTCCTGGACCAGATATGATGGCCTACACCTGTAATTTCAATGTTCAGGAGATTGGGGAGGTTGGTTAGTGGGAAACCAGCACATGGCTCAGCCAGCAGTATGCTTTCCTAGCATTCAAGAAGCCTAAATTCCATTCCCAGCATCACAGTAACCAGGCATGAGGGCCCACGCTGGTAATCCTAATATTTAGAAATTGGAGTGGATTAGAAATTCAAGGTCATCCTCAACTTCACAGGAAGCTGAAAACCAGTCTGGGCTACCCCTCCCCCAAGAAAGAAAGAAAAAAAAGAAAGAAAGAAAGAAAGAAAGAAAGAAAGAAACAAACAAACAAACAAAAAACAAGAAACAAATATCCAGAAAAATTAAAAGCTTCAAGAAACCATCAAAAATAAATAAGTAAAACCAGGAGCAAACAAACACTAGAAAGCAACCCCCACTTCTGTCCCAGGGCAGGAAGGAAGGTCTCCATGCACCGCTCCCGGGTCCCTCGTACCGTGTAGAGCGTCAGGTCGACGTGTCGCCACAGCCACCGGTCATCCACTAGTCTCTTCCATCGGTGACAGACCCTGGAGGGGTGGACCGGCCATTAGAACGACTCTGGCCCGCTGGGACCGGATTCGAATCTCCTGCGGAGCCCCTGCCCGGCTCTTTCCCCTGAGGAGCGGGCCCGCACCTGGAGATGCGGATCCGGTCCCGGACCGGGAGGTAAGAGAAGATTTCCAAGAGCACCAAGTCTGGGAGGTCAAACAGCGTCGCCATGGTCCTGCAGTCGCACGCTTCCGCTTCCGGTGGCCGCGATTCCCCTGAGGGCACTGAGGTGGTCGGACTGGCCAAACCGGCTCGCCTTTCGAAGGCCTGCTGAGGATCTCTACTTTCCTAGGAATGTGCTTGAGGCCGTGGGCATCGGCCAGCCTGGCTTGGCCAGTGCGTGAACTGGGAGTAGACAAACCCAGAAGGTGTGGCTTGGATGAGGAGGGGGCTTGAGGCGTGGCCAGGTCAGGATGGAAGACGAACAACACAGAAGGCGTGGGGACGTCTCAGGGCGTGGCCATGAGATGGAGCTAAGTATAAGCAGCAAACCCAGAGGGGGCTAACGGGCAACCTAGAAGGCGTGGCTCTGACAGGGAGGGAGCTCAGGGCGTGGCCACAGCCCGGTGACGTGGCTAGCCGAGGCAAGGCAAGGTTCGGCCCGGCAGAGTAAAGCCGCACGCCTAGAAGGCGACGCTCTGCAGGGCGGGGAGAAGTCATGGGCGGGGCCAGGGCCAGGGGCGAGGCTGAGGAAAAGCAGCAAACTCCGAAGGCGGAGCTCTGGGGGAGAGACAGAGAGAGGCGAGGGGATGTTGGGAGCGAGGTCAAAGAACTAACAGCATTTTGATTGAGAAGGTAGGACTGAGTGGAGGGGTGCAGCCAGGAGAAAAGGAACAGATTGGAGGCTTTCAGCAATCTCTTCAGTAGGAAGAGGCCAAAGAGCGCGTCCAGAGCTAAGGAACTAATGGCATGCCCAAAAGGCTTGACTTGCGCTGGAAGAGATTTAGGGACGTTGCCAAGGCAAAGACCAGCCTGGGACCAGACCGTATACCCAGAAGGCATGACTTGAGCAAGGGAAAGCTAAAGAGCAACAAGCCCAGAAACCATGGCATGAGGAGGAAGGGACTCAGAGGTGTGGCAAGAACCAAGGGTCCTATCTGGGTCCGAAGACCAAACTTGTAAAGCCTAGCTTAGGCGAAATAAAGTCCGATATAAGGGATGGGGTCAAGTTTGGAATGGGTGGGCGGCGTAGGGAGAGGCTGGGGGACTTAGGACTGGAGGAGTGGTTAAGAGCAGAGAAGGAGCTTTAAAAGCATCGCTGGAGGTAGAAACGAGCCAGGATCTGGATGTGCAACTCAGTGGGAGAGTCCTTGGCTGCTAGCATGCTAGAATGTACTAGATTCGACTTCCAACATCCAAAAGGAAAAAACAAAAAACAAATCTCCACCACTTTTGTGGTACGTATGCTCAAGACTATGGTCTATGGCTCACTCTCCAATATGGGAGTCGAGTAGAGCCCGGGAAGTCTTTTCGGAACGGAAACAAGCCACTGGGGAGAGGATGGAACAGATCTAAGCAATAAGGACGTGGAGCAGGACTTCATTTCAGACCGAAAGGTGTGACTTGAGTGGGAGTGAGGGGCCAGCAGGACTGCCACCTGGGAGGCGTGGCCACAAGCTGCAATAAAAGCAAAAATACCTTTTTTGCTGCCTACACATAAGTATTAAATTTTGTATAAGTGGTATTAGGTAAGCACGAGGCCCTGGGTGGATTTTTCTTTTTTGAAACAGTTTCTCTACAAAGCCCTGTCCTGGAATTCACTATGTAGACCTCTACAACACAGTCCTATACCAGCAACTTCCAAGGCTGGACAGGAGGATCACAAATTCGAGGTCAGCCTGGTCTAAAAAAAGTTAAACTAATTTTAAAAAAATGAATCAATATATGCTTACCTTACTGACAGTCCTGTCTGCTAAGAAGGAATCGTTCAATAGAGGCGGAAACTGGTTGAATTTAAGAAGAGATTCCTTCGCTCTCGCGATTCTGTAATCTGCAACAAGCTGTTCCTTGAAGATAAAACAAAAAACAACAAAGCAAAAGATCTTTCCCAGTATGCCGTTTCCAACATCTTCGCAGGGAGCACACAGACGCACGGAGTGTTGCGTAACATGCCTTCCCTTCCAGGATCCGGTTTAGTTTTCATCAACTGCAATCTGCACCTCTGGGGTCTAGGAAACAGTCACTACGGTCAGAGGGGAAAAGCAAGTTCAAAGTCCGAGGTTGATCTTTGAATGAAAGCAGAGAGCCCAGCAGCCACAGGACCTGCATGACTCCAGTTTCGCTCATCTGCCGCCGGAATTCTACGGTAGGAGGCTTGCCTGACTTCGGAATGGCAGATTACCCCGTCCCTGGGATCCTTTGGGTTTCTTCCACAACGAAGGAATCTCCAACACCTGTCTCAACGTCGGCTGTAAATTCACTAGGAGCGTCACTTAGTCGTCTTATCCAGCCTCAGTTCATCAAGACTGCGCCACAGAATCGCAAATCGGCTAACCAGGAACCCGGAAGCACCTAAGGACCGGTGGTTCCGTTATGTAACTTCCGCTTCCTGTTTCCAGTCTCAAATCGGGCCAGGGTTCAGCGTTCGAGCTACAACAAGCTGTGTTGTCGTAGATCTGAGGGAATTAGAGGTAAGAAGGCTGAACGGAGAGGCCTGGGATCTCGGGAAGCGGCCGAGACTCGGGAGCCTAGGGGTTGCGGGAGGCAAAGTCGGGTGAGTTCAGAGCTGGGCCTGCAGGAGTTAAGGGGAGGAGACCCGGCTTTCTTGGGTCCCCACAATTGAGACCGTAAACCAAGGTTGCAGGAGATTTGCGTCCAGTGTTCGGGGAAGTGTAAACAGAAAACTCTACCCAGGAAGGGACTTTGGGGGCCTGGGCGACCCCGAAAGTCCTGACTGCTGCCTTCCATCCTCTCCCTCCACCCGGTGTAGCACCAGCCACAATGATTGAGGTGGTTTGCAACGACCGTCTAGGAAAGAAAGTCCGTGTTAAATGCAAGTATCCACCAAGGGGTGACTGGCAGTGGTCTCTGGGGCAGATGGTGGTGTTGGATGAATTTTAATTAAATGACGTAGATGGGGAGACCTAATATCGGCTTCCTCAGTCTACCTCTTCTTTTCATTTGCCTTAACTCCTTCGTGCCCAGCACCGATGACACCATCGGGGACTTGAAAAAACTGATAGCGGCCCAAACTGGCACCCGTTGGAATAAGATCGTTCTTAAAAAGTGGTAAGTGCGCACAGGTCAGGATTAAACTTTTAGATTTTGGTAGGGGGAGCACGCAGGCAACCCCGATGAGTGCTCAGCTTGTTTTCAGGACAAAAGACACCCCACTCCCCATCGGTTTCTCTCTGAAAGGCATCTATCCCATAGGTACACGATTTTTAAGGACCACGTGTCTCTGGGAGATTGTATCCTTTTGCTGACTTTGTTAAAAGAATTCACATATTTATCCCAAATTCTGATTCTATACTGAAACTTGTAGGGAAATTAAGCAAGAACTTAGAATGTGATCTGTAATCTATTATGACTACTGAGAAAATGGAAACTGGAATTTTTGTTGGTGAGGAGGGTGGTTGGGAAAATAGTTTAACTTGGCTCAGAAGGATTTTGACATTCAGGTTCAAAGTACTTATTTCTGAGCACCACTTGGGTGTTGAACAGGATGTGAAAGCAGAGTGTGACTGTAGCTAACAACCAGTATGATTTTTTTTTTTAATTTATGAAGGGGTTGGGGGTCTGGGTCTTTTGCCTGAAATTATGTCTGTGTACCACATGCATGCCTGCTGCTGGCAGAGACCAGAAGGAAGTTTCAGATTCCCTGGAACCACCATGTGATTTCTGGGACTTAAACCTAGGTCCTCTGAAAGAGCAGCTGTGAGTGCTCTTCAACTGCTGAGCTATCTCTTCAGCCTGAGTGTAAACATTTAAGAAAATGTACTATTGGTGTGTGTGTGTGTGTGTGTGTGTGTGTGTG
>CAJQZJ010034167.1:3272882-3299443 GCA_907164525.1 Lophiomys imhausi
GTGTGTGTGTGTGTGTGTGTGTGTGTGTGTGATGAGGGTAGAGGAGCACTAGGGGATCTGACTCTGTACAACAGGCTTTGGTGGCAAACAACTTTGTCTTTTCCGTGGTCTTAAGGGCCACTGTCCATTACCTATAGTTTGTATTCTTAGATCAAAGTGCCCATTCTAAAACTGCTTCTTTAGTCCAAGGCTGGGTGTTTTGCCACAGGATCCAGCTGTGAGTGGATGAAGGGTAGAGTCAACCCACTGTGAAAGTTCCTTAATACTTGTTCTTCAGATGAAATCCATGATGGGATGAACCTGGAGCTTTATTACCAATAGAGAGGAATTCCCCCACCTTGCCCTGCCCTGCCTTCCTCTCTCACCCTCATTTGACACTCATATAGATGCTCATTTTTAACAATTCACATGAATAAAAACTCTGCTGCCATCATACTTGTATGAGAGTTGTGTCATGAAGGAGAACTGGCGTCTGATAGGTGGGTTCAGTGTACTCATTGTGAGGAGCTTAAGAATGACTGGAGGCTAGGCCTGGTGGACACACCTGACCTCTCGGTACCTGGGGAATTTTTGCCATGAAAGCCTCACGTAGACCAG
This sequence comes from Lophiomys imhausi, assembly GCA_907164525.1. Lineage (NCBI taxonomy): Eukaryota > Metazoa > Chordata > Mammalia > Rodentia > Muridae > Lophiomys > Lophiomys imhausi. The sequence continues at coordinate 3,273,480 of CAJQZJ010034167.1, forward strand.
GCTAGCCTTGAACTGACTGTGTAGCACCAATGATGTTGAACTCTTGCTTCCACTTGCCAAGATTGAGAAAAGCCGGCACCACTATGCCTAATTCAGTGTGGTCTCATTTTTACTTTAAAAAAATTGCCAGGAGCTATGACTGCCCACACATGCATTATCTTCATCTGCCCTTCACAAGTGGCCCAAGTTTGGAAAAGGAAACTAAGGGTGTCTTTGTTTCCTGTAGCCCTAGCTAAATACCAGAGGCTCAGTAACTTGTGAAGAATGTTTTTTTGGTTCTGTTTCTTTAGTGGGAGATAGGTAAAGTGCTTCCCCTGCACGCATGAGTTTGACCTCCACACCCGTGTAAAGATGCTGGGTGTGAAAGTGTGCACTTTAATCCCAGCATTGAGCAGAGAGAGACAGGAAGATCTCTGGGCTGCTAGCTAGCCAGTCTAGCTTAATGGTGAGCTTTAGGCCAGTGACTGTCTGAAGAGATAGATTGTGTTCCTATATGATACTCAAAGTTGTCCTCTAGCCTCCACACTTTGGCACACACAGAAACAGAAACACACATACATACTTGTAAAAAAAAAAAAAAGAGTTATTTGGGTGGCCAAGGTAGGAGGATCCTAAATTTGACACTAATCTAAGCAAGAGATCCTATCTGAGAAAGTGGAAGGCACCTGGGGATGAAGCTGGTTGGTAATGTACTAAACTTGCTTTTAGTGGATATTTTGTCCATGAGGCTGGATGTCTCAGCTAGTCTTTAGAGTATATGCTGGAATCCCAAAGTAGGCTCTTATTCCAGTGAAGGAATGAATTTGCCAGTGAGAGTAAGCAGGCAGAGTAAGTGCTTCCTTTTTCTATGTCCTTTATATAGACTGCCTGTTTTAAAAAACTAAAATTCCCAGTGATTTATTTTACCAATCGCAGCCACTGCAAAAATTCCTGGTTTGCCAGGGATTTCTTGTGACTGAGGTCATGCAAAGGCTCTGAAATTCCCTGCTGGGCGTAGTGGCGCACACCTTTAAGCCCAGCACTTGGGAGGCAGAGGCAGGCAGATCTCTGTGAGTTTGAGGCCAGCCTGGTCTACAAAGCGAGTCCAGGACAGCCAGGGCTACACAGAGAAACCCTGTCTCGAAAAACCAAAAAACAAAAAAAAAAAAACCAAAAGGCTCTGAAATTCCCATAAGAAAAGCAACTCCATACATCTCAGATAACAACCACTGAATATATACAAATATTTACAAGAGATTACTTCAAGGCCTAAGTGGACAAAACTCCAGAGTAATGCCAGGCACAATGGCATTCCCACTACATGTTCCCACTTCAAAAGATTCAGATTTTGCTGGGCATGGTAGTGCATTTCTTTATTACACAAAGAAACCCTGTCTCAAAAAAAAAACAAAACAAGCCGGGTGGTGGTGGCACACGCCTTTAATCCCAGCACTTGGGAGGCAGAGGCAGGTGGATCTCTGTGAGTTCGAGGCCAGCCTGGTCTACAAAGAGAGTCCAGGACAGCCATAGCTTGTTATACAGAGAAACCCTGTCTCTAAAAACCAAAAAAAAAAAAAAAAAAAAAAAAACCCAAAAAATACCAAAGATTCAGATTTAGGGTGATCTTCCCACCTTAAATAAATCAGTCAAGAAAAAAAATCCCTCACAGGTGTACCCAGCCTGCTTGGGTTTCAATTAATTCCCAATGTAGTCAACTTGACAACCAAGAGTAGTCACATATTTAAATAAGTACATATTTACATATATACTAGGATTTAAATTTTTACTTATGTGGGGGTTGGGGTGCAGACATCCATGTATCATAGTGCACATGTCAAAATTAAAGGACAACTTGTAAAAATCAGTTCTCCCCTCTACTTTTTGAGTTCTAGGGTTGGAACTCAGGTCATCAGGCTTGACAGCAACACCCTCACCTCATTGACCTTGTATCTGGGATTTTTGTTTTTCGAGACAGGATTTATCTATGTATCCTTGGCTGTCCTGGACTCACTCTGTAGACCATGCTAGCCTTGAACTCAAAGAGATCTTCCTGCCTCTACCTCTCAAGTGCTGCGATTAAAGGCACGTGCCACCATGCCCAGCTCCTGTTTTGTTTTTGTTTTTTTTGTTTTTTTCAGTGCTGAGATCAAACCCAGGGTGTTACACAGTCTAAGCTGGTTGTACTAATGAGCTGTGAGTTCCGGGTGGGGGAATACCCAGCCTGGTATGGTATCAGACTGGAAAGGCAAGCTCCTCCCCGCTGGACGGTATGGGCTAAAAAGGCCCAAGCAGGAAAAGGGGAAAACACAGACTGGGGATCTGGACCCCGTCCAGGCAGAAAAGGGATGGCCACAAGGTAGCAGGCTAGGCAGGAGATGTGCTCGAGGAACCAGGCTGAGAGGCATCAGAAAGTGCCTCTCTGGGGGAGCATGCACCTGGAACAGGCCTAACCCACGAAGCTGAGGCAGCAAGGCCTGAGCTGGTGCTCAGGAGAAACAGCTAAGGCCTGGGGGGGGGGGGGGGCACGAGATGAGCCTGGCTAGGCTACTGGTGGCAGCAACGGCGCAGAGACAAGCCCCAGCTGCCAGCTGGCTAGGCTGTTCCCTGGCCTGGTTATCCAGGCAAAAGGCAGCGGGGGATCCTTCATGGAAGGAAGAGCATTTTCCCTCAAAATACACAGACTCAGACATTCATCTTGGGAGCATGGAGAGAAAAGGGGAAGTTTATTCTGTGAACCTGTAATATATACCTTTGGATAGCAGGGGACGGGTATTTTTTTTTGGGGGGGGGATAGACATCTTTGATTAGCTGAGTATTGTCCAATCAGAAGAAAGAAAATGGACTGCCTAATTAATTCATCCATAGGCAGTGAGGGTGGGGAAAACTATTGAGAGGCCAGAGGACCAGAATGAATGTCACTGGCTTAAAGCAAAGGCACCACCAGACCTCAGCATGGTAAAGTCAGAGGAGGATTAGGCCTATGACACGTCTCAGGGGATCTAGGACCCCCAAATCAGAGGAAAGAGGAGGTTCCACTGAACAGGGAAGTCTGTCATTCTAGCGCTGGGCTCTTTCAACAACACCAAACTTCCACCCTGTCAGCAGAAATCCCCATACTGAGCTGGTGTCGTTATCTTTTATCTTGGTGTGCATACTGAATTTAGGTGTACACCTATACCCTGGCCTGTTTATATGGAGGTCAGAGGACAACACTAGCTGTCAGTTCTAGTCTTCTACCTTGTTTGAGACATGGTGTCTTTGTTGTTCACTGCTTGTACTTGAGGATACCTGGTTTGGGAGCCATAGTAATCAAAGTTTGTTTTAATAAATTACCTTTTGGGGGGTTTGCTATGGCTCCTTTTGCCCTTAAATATCTATTACAGGTTTCTACCTCACTTTTGACCATTTAGTTCCCAAATAAGTGGCACAGAAGCACTTATTAATAAGCTGTAAGCCCTATGCTGGGCAGGTTCTGAGCTACTCTAACCCTACTACACTTAAAACTCACATAAATGCCTATCACTTGCCAATCTGGTGACTCCTGGGCAGCTTCTCCATCAGTCTCTCCTCTTGGCCACATGTTCCTGGTCTTAATGTCCACCTCGTTCCTCCTCTTCTACCTTCTCCCATTTGGACTGCTGCTACTCCATCAGGCCAGCCGTCATGGCCATGCTTACAGTCCATACTGTTCCATGGTGACCTCCTTCCTCTTCCTCTCCATCTCATGGTCTCCTCTGAGACCCATCACCCAATTCTAAGTCCAACCTTCCTCTTTTTTCTCTGCCCAGCTACAGGCTGTCCAGCCTTTTATTAACCAACCAAAGATAACTGGGGAGCATTCTTTACATTGACACAGGAGATGGTTCAGTATTCATAACAATGCCCATGTCTGGGCTGTAACTCAGGGCACTGAAACTCAGCATCTGAAAACACAGTGCACAAGACCCTCCTCCAACAAAAGCTCTCTAAAGGAACAGAACTGATAGAATATTTATATGAGATTCCAGCCATGGAACCTATGGAAAGGTGGAAGGAGTGAACCAACTACATAGGGATTGTAACAGAAAACATCCGTTTTCTCTCAGCTCAGGCCATCTTTAGTTTCTAACCATTGCCCTGACGTGTCCTGGGAAAGCACCCAACCCTGTTCTAGTACCTTAGGGTCAAAATACCCCAGCTAACTGCATGTTCTTGGCTCTTGTTAAACTGCTTGCTTCCCCCTGCAACTGCCAACCAGAATGTAGTTTTTCTGTGTTGTCTTTTATTTTTAAAAACAAAATTTTTATTATATTAAAAAACTCCTTGTAATATGCACTTGGGGCTGCTCTGTGAGAAATGTTACTCTCCCACCAGTCACCAGTCTTAATATAGACTCAGTTCTAACTTTGGTCATGTTGTGTGGTCTCTGGGTTTTTACCCCATAACAGAGCTGTGAAACCGAACTTTTAAATTACTACTCAACACTCATTTATTTATTACTAAATTCACTTATAACAAACACCAACAATTTCTTAACTATTAATCCTATAAATTCCTACAACCCCTTTAACCTATCCACTAACCCTATTGATAATTATAACAACTACTTTCATAACCTTTTAGGATGATACAGTCTCTGGGGCAGGTCCTCAGTCGTCAGGAATACAGTCTTTGTTGTAGATTCTTTAACACACTTAGCAGTCCTTTTTCTGGATCTCTCAGATGCAGGTTCGTCAGGGTAAGTTGGTTATTGCAGTCTCACCTTAAATAAGGCTTCATGCTTTCTTCTCTGTGGGAGACCCCAGCCGTCTGCAGGCCAACTTACTTCTTTTGAATCAGGAACTCAGCTGCTCTGCCTCAGTCCTTAAAGCCAGGCAGTTTCCCCTAGGCCACTGATCGGACAGATCAAACCCCTCCAGGCAAAAGCTGAGCCACAGGGTCCAGTCCTTGGCCTTTTGGTGTCTTGCTCAGGCTTTCTTTGCTCACTGGCTTCTTTCTGCTTCAGGGAGAGAGCTGGCCATCAATGGCCAGCCCTTTTTTCAGCAGGACTCTTGGAGCTCTCTAGCATCAGGGGCCTCTTCCCTTTCTGGGCTCCATGCACTGTCCTTAAATAAGAGGAACTCTATTTCAGCTTAATTTGGGCTCCGCCCACTTAGCAGCTGAAAACAATGTCAGGCCAGATACTTTGTTTCTTCAAGTCTATTGAGTCTTTCCTGTTTTCCAGACTTCAAACTTGTTTTTCAGTCTATTGAGTCTTTCCTGTTTTTCCTGACTTCAACCTTGTTTTTCAGTCTATTAAGTCTTTCCTGTTTTTGCTGACTTCATGCTGATAATGCTCTTCAGGCCCCGAATTAAGAGACAGTATCAGAAACTCCTATATATTTTCTAAATCTAATTTATCTAAACCCTACAGAGCTGTCCTCTGACCTCCACAAATGCACCAGTCCATACACTCAGGTTAGTAATAAACATAACTTTTCTGTTTTTCTTTTTTTTTTTTTTAAACATTTTTTTTTTTAAGATTTATTTATTATGTATACAGTGTTCTGTCTGCAGGTATATCTGCAGGCCAGAAGAGGGCACCAGATTTCATTATGGATGGTTGTGAGCCACCATGTGGTTGCTGGGAATTGAACTCATGACCTCTGGAAGAGCAGCCAGTGCTCTTAACCGCTGAGCCATCTCTCCAGCCCAACTTTTCTGTTTTTCAAGACACGGTTTCTCTGTAATAGCCCTGGCTGTCCTGGACTCTCTTTGTAGACCAGGCTGGCTTCTAACTCAGAGCTGCCTCTGCCTCCCAAGTGCTGGGATTAAAGGTGTGTGCCACCACTCCTGGCATTACTTGGTTTTGAAGTGGGTTTTGTTGGTGCTTATGAGACAGGTTCTCTGTATGCAGCCCTGGCCAGTCTGTGACTTCTATGTAGATCTGTTTGGCACTGAATCCAAATAACCACCTGCCTCTTCCTCCTGAGGTCTGAGATTAAAGGCATGAGCACCACACCCTGCATAAAATAAACTATTTTTGTTTGTTTTTTTTGACAAGATTTCTCTGTGTAACAGCCCTAATTGTCCTAAGACTCCTTTTGTAGACAAGGCTGACCTTGAATTCACCTGCCTCTGCCTCCTGAGTGCTGGTATTAAAATAAATCATGTGCCACCTTGCCAAGCAAAATAAACATTTTTAATGGAACTTTATGTGACTGCTTTGAATATTTCTGGCTAGGAAGAATATCCAGTGAGGCTTTCTTTTGAATTTTTTGTTTGTTTGTTTTTTTGTTTTGGTTTTTCAAGACAAGAGTTTCTCTTTGTATCAGCCCTGGCTGTCCTAGACTCACTTTGTAGACCAGGCTGCCCTTGAACTCACAGAAATCCTGCCTCTGCCCCCCTAGTGCTGGGATTAAAGGCATGCACTACTATGCCTGGCAATTACAGACAGCTGTGGACTGCCATGTGTCATGTGGGTGCTGGGATTTGAACCTGGGTCCTTTGGAAGAGCAGCCAGTGCTCTTAACCACTGAGTCATCTCTCCAGCCCCTGCAGTGAGTCTTTTTGTCTGGCTGTTGGGGCCTGGTTTTATAGCATACCTACAGGCATTTTTTGTCTTCAGTCTCCATTTTAGTTATAAGATGAAATTACTTGTACTTTGTTACCTTGACACTCTGAAGTGTCCCCAACTACAGCTCCACCAATCAAATTAAAGGTCAGTTAGAAATGCTTTGTCTAGCTAGTCAAATGATGTAGTACTGCCATCCCCTTGCTTCCTACACCTGGTTACCTGGTTGTGGCTTTTCTTATAAAAGCCTGCCTTAAAAAGTAGACCAGGGGGTTGAAGGAGGGGGTGGCAATGGAGACATAGCAAAGTAATAAATAAACTTTAAAAAAAAAAAAGCAGACCAATGTCACAGTTAGTCTCCCAAGACCTCTGTGACCCTGGTCATGCTGGCCATGATCAGTCTTGGGGTGTGTGTTCAATAAACCATCAATATCTGACTGAGATCGGTGTCTGAGTGCTTTTATTCTTAGACTATAACACTGGCCTGCATGCTTCTGCATGGTTTGAAATAAGAAAGTAGCCTTATTAAATTTATCATGTAGCCGGGCGGTGGTGGCACACGCCTTTAATCCCAGCACTTGGGAGGCAGAGGCAGGCGGATCTTTGTGAGTTCGAGGCCAGCCTGGTCTACAAAGTGAGTCCAGGACAGCCAAGGATACACAGAGAAACCCTGTCTCGAAAAACCAAAAAAAAAAAAAAATTTATCATGTAAATTTTTCATGACTACAGTTTGAACTCTGGATCTGGGCTATTCTCCCCCACTTTTTTTTTTTTTTTTTTTTGAGACTGGGCCTCTCTTTGTCACTATGTAGACCAAACTGGCCTCAAACTCCTCACAGAGATCTTGTGTCAAATCATCAGGCTTGGTAGTAAATGCTCTTACCCACTGGGCCCTCTCCTTGACCCATGCTTTCCTACTGTAAGGCTGAATCATTGAGGTTAAGCAGTTCACAGCAAGTGGGAGAGTCTGGCTTTAAACCCAGTTACATCTTACTTTAATCCCCTTTCATGAGTTCATGTCACTGAGTGCTATCCTTTTTGGGGGGGTGGGGGTGAGACGGAATTTCTCTCTGTGTAACAGAACCCTGGTTGTCCTGGACTGGATTTGTAGACCAGGCTGGCCTCGAACTCATGGAGATCGGCCTGCCTCTGCTTCCTGATTGCTGGGATTAAAGGTATGTGCCACCATATGCAGCCAGTCCTATCCTTTTGAAGTCACACAAGGGTCTACACTATTGATAAACTGTAACTGAACTCCTCCCCTGTGGGTGTCTTTGAAAATAATTGTCCAGGGCCAGCTTGAGTAAAGGCTCTTACCACCAAGCCCAACAACTTTAGTTTGTCCTCCAGAACCCATGGTAGAAGTACAGAACAGATTGCCACAAATTGTCCTCTAACTACACAGTTGTAATGGCAGTCTCCTTTATAAATGTAATAGGTTTTTGTTTTGTCTGTTTTGGGCTTGTTTGTTTTTCGAGACAGAATTTCTCCCTGGCTGTCCTGGACTCACTTTGTAGACCAGGCTAGCCTTGAACTCACAGAGATCCACCTGCCTCTGCCTCTTGAGTGCTGGGATAAAAGGGTGTGTGTAGCCATCACACCCCTCTTTTCCTTAGATTACCAATTGACTTGACTGTCGGAGCCGCCCACCCTATCCTATTCCAATTTCTCATCCTAGTGCCAATGCTATCTATCACCCATCAGTCACCTGCCCAGAACCAAGAAAGCCAGATGGAAAGTGGGTGAATAGACCAGTGAAATGGTTAGCCTTGCCAAAAAAAAAAAGCCCTGCTTTTCGCTTTGGACATCTGGAGGAAACAAGTGGGAAGAGAGAGAACTCAAAAGCCAAATTTAGGTTCTGGGCAATTAGCCTTTCGTCACCAAGGCGACTGCATTGCTATGGCAACGACAAAGTACAGAAAAAGTACCAAGTACCTTAGCTCCAGCTATCCTCTTCCGCGTGGAGGCTGGCCGACAGGCGAGAACGGCTCAAGGAGGGATTGGCTGCCGCAGGAGCCAATCTAATAAGCTCTGTTCTATGGGCCAAGCGCACCAAGAAGGGTGGAGAAACAGCGTTTGACGCTTAAAGGGAGCCGCAACCCCGGTTGGAGCGCCCTATGGACGTCGCTTCCAGAGAAGCCAATCAGCAGTGGGTTGGGGAAGGTCCGGGAGGTAAGAGGTGTGGAGGGGGCGGTCCAGGAAACCGCGGGTGAGTCCAATAAAAAGCGAGAGCGCTAGAGCCGCCGTGCGGCCGTCCAATCGGCGTCTCTACTGGACGAGCCAATCAGCAGTGGCGGGGGGGTCAGAGCCGCGGAGGCGGAGCGGGCGCTGCGGCAGGAGGGAAGATGGCGGACGAGGAGAAGCTGCCTTCTGGCTGGGAGAAGCGTATGAGTCGCAGCTCAGGTACCTATCAGGGGTCGGCCAGGGCCCGGGGCGGGGCCTCGAGGGCTTGCGGAAGTTGGGCTCGAGCTCACGGGGGCAAGAGGGTCGCATCGCAGCCCTGCCTCAAGCGTGGATGTCTGGGCTCCTCCGCGGCGTAACGGGCCCGGAGAGCCAGAAACTGAGGTAGGAGGTGGGGCAGAGACGGGCGCATCCGAGACCTCCCTCACCGCTGGGCCTGGGTGCCCTGAGGTGACGAGGATGCACCTCGGGGCTCCCTTGGGAGGGAGAGATTCCAACCCGGTGCAGAGGGCGTGGGCCACCCTGATCTGGATTCTCTGGCAGCATCGGCGACACGTGCCGGGTCATCCCTATCTCGGAATCCTGCGACAGTGATGGCTCATAACCAGGCCTCTTCATCTCTAGGTTAAGCATGGTGCCAAGCGCTTTTAAAGAGTTAAAGTTCCCTCACAAGTCTATATACATTGGTGTGGTCTCTCTCTCTCTTTTCCCTCTCGTCCTCCATCTCCCCCCCCACCCTTTTTTTCCTTGGCTCATTCTCTCCCTCTCCTCCTCCTCTCTGTCATTACCATTTTTCAAGGGAGGAATTGCTGTCATTTTTCAAGTGGGGGAAACAGGCCAGGACACGGAAAGGACTTATCTGATGATGCAGTTCAGGGACGCCCTGAAATACTGTGAGTTCCTGTCCCAAAAGTCCCCTTCCTAGTGTCAGTGGCAACGCCCAGAGGAGCGTACAAACATATTGGGTAGATCCAGGGTCGATGCAACCTACAGAGCTCACTCAATTCTTAGTTGTTAAGCATCATGGTGCTGGACACTGCATACATTGGCTTTCTCTGAATTAGCTCGGCTAGGTTTAATGTCTTTATTTGCTTTTCCCCTTTAAGTGAGGATGAAGGTGGAAAGGTGTTAGACAGAACCCCATACAGTCAAGTTGCTCTTGAATTCTTGATTCTCCTTCAGCCCCTCTCCCCAAGTGGTGGGATTATAGGAATGTACCACTTTGCCCAATTTGTTTATTGAGACAGAGTTGGGGTTTTTTTTGTTTTTTGTTTTTTTGTTTGTTTTTTTTTTGAGACAGTGTTTCTCTGTGTTGCCAGCTGCTCTGGACTCACTTTGTAGACCAGGCTGGCCTTGAACTCACAGAGACCCTCCTGCCTCTGCCTTCGGACTACTGGGATTAAAGGTATTAAAGGCGTGTGCCACCACTACCAACAATTACAGACAGTTGTGGACTGTCATGTGGGTGCTGGAATTTGAACCCAGGTCCTTTGGAAGAACAGCCAGTGCTCTTAACCGCTGAACCATCTCTCCAGCCCTCAAAGTCTTTGTTAATAATATTAGTAGTCGCCGGGCGGTGGTGGCGCATGCCTTTAATCCCAGCGCTTGGGAGGCAGAGGCAGGCGGATCTTTGTGAGTTCGAGGCCAGCCTGGTCTACAAAGTGAGTCCAGGACAGCCAGGGTTACACAGAGAAACCCTGTCTCGAAAAAACAAAACAAAACAAATAATATTAGTAGTCATATCTTTAGTGTGTGTGTGTGTGGAAATCAGACAATAAGGAGATCGAACTGAACATCTTCAGGCTTGATTGCAAGCACTTTTACCCACTGAGCCATTTTCTGTTTAAGATTTGTGTGTGTGATAGCTCAGACTGGTTTTGAACTTGCTACTTATCCTAGGATGACCTTGAACCTCTGGTCTTCCTCCCACCTCTGAGGGCTGGGATTACCATCACACATTGAGATAAATAAAGTCTTGTGTAGCCAAAGCTGGCCTCCAACACATCATTCCTTTAAAGCACCAGGACTACAGCTGTGTGCCAGCATGTCTAGCTCTGATATCCTTATTCTCTTGCCTCAGTTTTGCAGATGAAATAGCTGAGGTTCAGGGACATGGCCTGTTGTGAATATTTTCGTTGGATTTATCCCTACAGTCCTTGATAGAAGAAGCAAGGACTGTACCATTCCTGGCCTGGAATTGTGACCGCTAGTGTAAGCAACATGCTTCCAGCTGGGTGTGGTGGCACATAGCTGTAATTCCAACACTTAGGCAGAAGCAGGAGGATCTAACATGGTTATCCTGGGCTACATGAACTGTGTGTGTTTGTGTGTGGGGTATTTTTCAAGACTGTTTCTCTTCGTAATAACCCTGGCTGTCCTGGACTCTGTAGACTAGGCTGGCCTCAAACTCAGAGATCCACCTACCTCTGCCTTCCCAGTGCTGGGATTAAAGGCATGTGCTACCATGCCCAGCTCATACATTTTTTTTTTTTTAAGTGACCAGGCTTGGAAGCCTTCCCTCCCCTCCCCTCTAAAAATAAATAAATAAACAGGCATTATGGTTACATGTGTATCACCATGTGCATATAGTGCCCACAGAGAAGCCTGAAGGTGTGCTAGGTGCTCTTTGACTAGAAGTACAGACAGTTGTGAGCCTCCATGTGGGTGCTGGGAACTGAACCCCAGTCCCCTAGAAGAATAGCTGGTGCTGTTAGTCTCTAAGCCATCTCTCCAACCCCCATAGTGAGACTCTTAAAGACACACACACACACACACACACACACACACACAAACTTGCCCCTCTGCCTAGCTGTAGACCAATTTTTTACCATATAGTCTCAATAGGACTATGATAGCTTTCTTTCATGGGTGATACCCTGCCCTTCTTGGTGCTAGGTTGGCATGTAACCTAGATAGACTCTCAGCCTTTAGAGTGGCCTGAATCTACTGGGTCCTTCCTTCAGCCTCCTGCCATACCCCTTCCTCTTCTTTGCTCCTTTACTTTTTTGAGACAGTTTTGCAAACTTACCTTTACTAGCTTCAAGCTGTGGACATCCATCCTCCTGTCTTAGCCTCCCTAGTGCTAGGCGTATAGGTGTTCCCACCAAGCCAGACTTTTCCCTTGAGTTTTTGATTTGCCATCTCCTTTATGCTTCTCACTGTCACTCAGGTCCCCCAGTAAAGCTGCTTCCTTGCTCTCTGATTTAAACCATCAGGGCAGGGGTTAAGAATAGAGCTTTAGGGTATCTAGCTCTGTTTATGCACAGACATAATTGCTGCTGCTGTGAGCAAATGGAGGAGGGGGGTGCCTGGGTTTTACTTACAATGGAGTGAGGGCTAGAAACAGTCACACTCACTGGAATGGTTGTGCACGCCTTTAATCCCAGGAAGGCAGAGGCAGGCAGATGTTTGTGACTTCTAGGCCAGCCTGATCTACAGGGTGAGTTCTAGGACAGCTAGGGCTGCACAGAGAAACCCTGGCTCGAAAAGCCAAAAATAAAAGAAACAGTCACACTCTTTTTGGTGATATCTTCTTGGGACTTGAACCTAGAACCTCACAAATGCCAGGCACACACTCTAACAGTAAGCTAGATCCTCATCCCCATGCTATTTGTTTATGTATTTTTGAACTTGGGTCCCATGTAGCCAAAGCTGCTCTCAAACTCTATAACTGAGGATGCTCTTGAACATCTGATCTTATTTATTATGTAGGATGGGATATGCCATGATGTACATGTAGAGGTCAGAGGACATCTTCGGGTGGATGGGTGGGTTCTGTCCTTCCAGTAGGCAAGTTCCTAGAGACTTAGGGCTTCAGACTTAGGCAAGTTCCTTTACCTGCCATCTGGAAGACCTGGAAGCTGTTTATCTGATTTACTGGTTTAGTATCTGTCTGGCTCCACCTAGAACCTTAGCCTAGTCCTGTATGGGACAGGTTCTAATGGGGACAGCTTCCTCCCAAGCCCATAGCTTGGGGGAAATGGGAAATGGGTCTGCTAAAGAAGGCATCTCCCAAGTCAGTCCTCATCCTGGCTTTTGGGATGGAGTCTTCCTCAGCCGGGACCCAGCTGAACTAGGTGCTGCTCTCTCCCAGGCCGGGTATACTACTTCAATCACATCACCAATGCCAGCCAGTGGGAGCGGCCCAGTGGCAGCAGCAGTGTTGGAGGCAGTAACAAGAATGGCCAGGGTGAGCCCACCAGGGTGCGCTGCTCACACCTGCTGGTGAAGCACAGCCAATCTCGGAGGCCCTCATCCTGGCGGCAGGAAAAGATCACCCGGAGCAAGGAGGAGGCCCTGGAGCTGATCAATGGTATGTATTGGGGGTTGGGGCTTATTGGGGGGTCCTCTCCCAAGAGGTCCAGAAAGGGCTATCTCATTTTCTTTTCCTGTTTCTCTGACAAAGGCTAGCAGGAGTGTCCCTTAGGCAAAGGCCTGAGCTACATTCCAGGGATACTTAGGGTGGAAGAAGAGACCCCACTCCTGAATGTTGTTCTGTTGCCTCAACAACCCACCGTATGGTTCCTAGCTCGTGTATGCTTCCCTGCTCCAGCCATAGTAAATAAGTGAACTTTTTTAAGAGAAGCAGATTAAGGGAGAAAAGTTTATTTGGGCTCACATCACAGTTCCAGGTCACAGTTCACCACATCAGGAAAGTCCCAGTGGCAGGAGTGGGTCACAACATGCTAATGCTCAACTTGGTTCTCTGTTTAGACTAGGATCCCCTATCCAAGATGGTCCTACCAACAAGTAAGATGGGTCATCCCATATCGGTTTAAGGATTCCCAGCAGCCCATCTTTCAGGTTATTCTAGATTCTTTCAAGTTGACAATAAGCACTACCCATCATAGGGGCCTTGCTGAAGTCCCTCCACCCAGTCTACTCAGCAGTCACTTGTAGAGAAGTGCTGTACTGTAAAAAAAGCTATGGCTAATTAAGTTATTTAACCTGTATTTACATTATTGTTAATTGGTTGGGCAGTTGTTAATCTTTAAGCAGACATTAAAAATGAGCATACATCTACAGTTGACATGAATTTATTAATTGATTATAACAGGTTTATTCTGTGTTGTTCTGGCTTTTTGTAGATTAGGTTGGCCTCAAACTCAAAAGGAACCAATCTGTCTCTGTCTTTGTCTCCCATTTTTTGGGAGCAAAGGTATGCATTTATGTATTTTTTCTTTCCTTTTCTCCTTTCTTTGGAGATTTAATTTCTATGTGGATATATCTATCCTTATTGAGACAGGGTTTTGTAGCTTGGGCTGTCTTGATTTGCTCTGTAGAGCTCTGTAGATTAGATTGGCCTCGAACACACACGGAACCTGTTCTTCGCTTGTCTCCCAAGTTTTGAGACCAAGGTATAAACTTAAATAATTGAATTACCCTTATTAAACAATAACATTAATTAAATCATTTTTTGTATTAGTTTGAGTTCCAATTCTCCCATGGAAGCACCATTATTAAGGAGATTGATTTAAAATAGCATTTTATGTTAGCTTTTCTTAACTGTTGGCTGTGGGAGGCATGCTGTTTGTATGTTCTTCCCTAGCCTAACTCTGGGTCATTACATTGGTTAACAGAATATATTTCTTTTTGTTTTGTTTTGTTTTGTTTTCCTGAGGCAGGATTTCTCTGTGTATCCTTGTCCTGGACTCACTTTCCATGAGGCTAGGCTTGAACTCACAGAGATTAGCCTGCTTCTGCCTCCAAAATTCTGGGATTAAAGGTGTGCACCTTCATGCCCAGAGATTAACATATCTCTTTTAGGGGCAAAATGCCTCTTGAAACCAGTTCTCCAGTGGGAGCCCCACACCTAAGGAGACTGGCTTGTGACTTCTCTTTACATAAATTTAAGATCAGTAAGGATATTATTAAACTTAACATCAAGGAAAAAATGTGTCAGTTTTTAATTCTAGGCTGTCTTTAGTAAACCGACTTTTCTTAACAGCAGGGTTCCTGCCCTGCCTTCATTGTTTAAACCAGGCTGATCTAGAATCCAGAGATCTGCCTGTTTCTTCCTCTAGTGTGATGGGATTAAGGGATTAAGGGCATGTGCAGTACCACCCTGCTCAAATATTTCACTTAAATCCCAGATTTTAGTAACACTTTAACCTTGAGAGTAACTTTGAACTGCAGTGACATTTCAAAATCTGCCCAAAATCTACAAAAATCTCTTATGTTTTAGCAATGCCAAACCAGAAAAATATCCTTTCTACCTCCTGATATAGGAAAATCAAAGATATCTAAACAAAAATCAAGCAAAGAAACGACATTCCAAAAGCCTTGGCATGTCTAACCATGCCATCCCATGCTGCAATTAAAGCTTTGTTCATTATTCCTTAGAGTCTAGTTTTGGCTGCATTTCATTGGCGGCCCTATACCAGAAACTCCTGACAGGCATCTAGTACCCAGGGAGCTCTTAGCTCCAGCTGCCATCAATTTTGTCTTATTTATCAGGAAAGGCCTCCCTCTTTCCTTCATTATCATTGTTGGCAATTTAGCATTCCATCTGTAAATTCTTTCCTTTAAGACTATCCTAGTCTGAACTTTCTCAAAAAAGATACACAGAACCACAATTGTCAGGGTAAAAATCATTTACATGCTAAGAGGAACAAACTCAATTGGAATACAAACGTATTGAGGCTTTATGAATTCCTCCATTTTTAATCTAGGCGGTTAATTGCGCTCTCAAATTCTGTTTAGAATGGTTCCAGTTTTTTAGTACGTAAGGAGAGCTAAGCTTTAGCTCTCTGACTTTGCTGTAAGGCAACAGCTTTTGTTAAGGTAGCCACACCTTTGAAATGCATTTGAGTTCAGTTCCCTGCTCTTGGGCTAGGAAACCGGCTTTCACTAAGGCCTTCTCACACTGTAAGCATGGATTCTAATTGCCCCACGTTGGGCGCCATTTGTAAAAAAAAGATATGGCTAATTAAGGTATTTAACCTGTATTTAGATTATTGTTAATTGGTTCGGCAGTTGTTAATCTTTAAGCAGACATTAAAAATGAGTATACAGAGACCACATGGATTTCTAACAAGCTTTGGCCTGAGTTGTGCATTCCTGGCCCATCTAGGCTAGCTCTTAATTCTATTACCCAAATATGACCCCATATATACATACGTCCCCTTGGACTGCCATTCTCCACAATATGCCGATGTTCCTGGCCATGTGGAATGAGGTTCCTTTTTCTATCCCATGGTGTGTGCCTCCTTCCTCCTGCTGCTGGCTGGAATGAATTCTTCTTCCTGCTGCTCTAATCCCAGGAAGTCCCACCTTTTTCTGTCTTTGTCCAATCTCAGGCCTCGGTATTTTATTTAACCAATCAAAGTCAATATAAGTTACAGACAGCAAACAGGGCCAATTAATTAACATTTAGAATGCTTAACACTACCCCAACACTGTACTGTACTGGGGATGTAGCTCAGCTGTTAGCGTGCTCGCCCTACTTACAGGGAACCCTGGCTTCAGTCCCTAGTACCCTGTGAACCAGCATGGTCATACAGATCTGTAATCTCAGCATAGAGGTAGACAGAAGGGTCAGAAATTCAAGCTGGGGCTGGGAAGATGGGCTCAGAAGGCAAAGGTACTTTGCTACTAAACCTGAGTACCTGAAGTCAGTTCCTGGGACTCACATACTGGAAAAAGACAACCAACCCTCTCAAACTATCCTCTGACCTCAATGAAAACACTAGCACGTATGCACAAATAAATGCATTTCTTTTAAGTCTTCGGTCCTACATGCTGAGTTCCAGGCCACTTGAAGACCTTATTTTGAAAGAAAAAGAAGTGCCTATAGGGCTGGAGAGATGGCTCAGCGGTTGAGAGCACTGGCTGCTCTTCCAGAGGTCATGCCTTCATGAGTTCAATTCCCAGCAACCACATGGTGGCTCACAACCATCCATAGTGAAATCTGGTGCCCTCTTCTGGCCTGCAGATATACCTGCAGACAGAACACTGTATACATAATAAATAAATCTTTAAAAAAAAAAAAAAAAAAAGAAGTGCCTATATTGAGATGAGCTCAGCCTATGCAGGCCCCTCATCCTTTACTTTCTGCTTGCCATTTGGAGTGGCTAGTTCTAGAAAGCCAACACACCTTAGATAGTAGCAGTGTCTGGTGACCTCTGTGATCTGGGAGACTCAGAACCTCACTCAAGACTCAGTTTTCTCTTGTGTGAAATGAGCTTTAATATGTACCGACGCCCAAGGGCTGTTGTAGCAGTGCAGTAATGGAAGACAGCCTTGGTTAGTGGGTTTATCCCAGTGACGTCATCTGTGGGTGGGCTTGGAGACAGAACAGGGACTAGCAAGTACTAAACTGCCTCTGTAGAGTGATGAGTCAGTTTTTAACTACCTGTTTTTAATAAATATGTGTTTTGCCTGCATGTATGTATGTGCACTATGTGTGTGCCTGGTGTCAGAAGATGCTAGAAGAAGGCATTGGATTCCCTAAAATTGGAGCTAAGTTTGTGAACTATTATCTGGGTATTGGAAACTAAACCCAAGTTTTTATAAGAACAGCCAGTACTCTTAACCTCTAATCTATCTTTTCATTGTGTGTGTGTGGTTTTTTTTTTTTTTTTTTTTGGTTTTGGTTTTTCGGGGCAGGGTTTCTCTGTGTAGCCCTGGCTGTCCTGGACTTGCTTTGTAGACCAGGTTGGCCTCGAACTCACAGAGATCCACCTGCCTCTGCCTCCTGAGTGCTGGGATTTAAGGCGTGCATAATTGTTTGTGTGTGTGTGTGTGTGTGTGTGTGTGTGTGTGTGTGTGTGTGTACACATAGGTATATGGGAATGCATAGGTTCAAGTGTAGAAGTCAAAGGACAGTTCTCAGGGATGGACTCTCACCTACTATCTTAGTCCTGGGTTGTGAACTCAGATCATCAGGCTTGGCAGCAAGTGCTGGCCCTTTATAATCCCAGCACTCGGTATGCAGAGATAGGCAGATCTCTGTGAGTTCAAGGCCAACATAATCTATAAAGTGAGTCCAGGAGAGCCAGGCATACACAGAGAAACCCTGTCTCAAAGAACAAAAACAAAAAAAGATTGTTTTATGTATATGTGTGAGTGCCAGTACATATGTACGTATATACACCACATGCATGCCTGCTGCCCACGGAGACCAGAAGAGGGCAGCAAATCCCCTGGAACTAGAGTTACAGGCAATCATGAGCTGCCATTTGTGTGCTGTGAACCAGTACTCTTAATCACTGACCCATCTCTGCAGTCCCCTGTTTGGTTTTATTGAGACACTGGCTCACCTTGACCCCAGAGCTTGTTGCAGGGGGTCAGGTAACAGTGATGGGCAATGTCTGCCCCAACTTCTAGCCTTGGCCTGAGGGTACCATCCGTTCCCCTGCTGCCCTGAGGAAATAGACTGCCTCGTTTGGAAGCAGTACCTCTGCATCACTGCTGCAGCATCTTTTCCAGTGCTGGCTCTTCTACAGCTGCTGGGCAGCAGCCAGAAGAAACCTGAGGCCCAGCTGGTATCATTGCCATGTCCCTTGTCTGAGGCAGCCTAGCAGTGGACAGACCCTAGCTCCCTGTTCCGTGTTCTCCTGTCCCTACTCATCCAGTCTGTAAGAATCTTAGGAGGCCTGGAACCAGAGTACGAGGAACGCTCTTTCAAGGATCAGCCATCTCCTCTAGCTGAGTGATGCCCATCCAGCCTGGTAGCCTGCGTCTCTGAGCCCCTCCTGCTGGGTCATAGGTCTTCTAGGACGGCATACCTGGTGGTGTCACCTCTTCCCTGACCAGACCCTTCCTCACAGGCTGCCTGTGATCTGGGAGAACCTTTGAGCCTGTAGAATGGGCTGGGGGTTGCCTTAGCATTTTTAGGGTGATAAGCCACCCTTTTGGTTCATTCTGTCCCATGGTCTGCTGTAACACAGTGCCACAGCTTGTTAGCTTAAATGACAGACGTTTGTTTTCTCACAGTTGTGGAAAAATATGCTTTTCCACTAAAGTCACTCCACCAGCCACCACCAGACCTTTCTCGCTTTCCCCATCAGGTTCCTGGTGAGATTGCCTTTCTGGACTTGACAGACAGCTACTTCTGTTGTGTCCTTTGGGGGTCTTGGCTCTTGTTTGTTTGTGTTTTGTTTTGAGAAGGGTTTCTTTGTGTAGCCCTGGCTGTCTTGCTCTGTAGACCAGGCAGGCCTCAAACTCATACATCCACTTGCCTCTGCCTAGTGCTAGGATTAAAAGCTTGCTGTGCCTCCAGCTACTGTTCTCTCCACCTCCCTTTAAAGATAGAGCTTATGCATCCCAGGTTGGCCTTAAACTCTGAGGGTGACCTTGAGCTTCTGACCTGCTCACCTCTGGCCACCAAGTGCTGGGATTACAGGTTTGCACCACTATCCCTGGGTTAGTGATTGAACTGGGGTCTGATGCAGGAAGGAGGAGAGCACTCTACCAACTGAGCTGAGCCTCAGCTTGGCTGTGTCTCTTATGAATTGGTACTCATCATATTTCAGGGCCCACCCTTGTAGACTCCTTATTCCCCAGGATGTCACCCAAAACCAGGACTTCTTCATAGTCCCATAGAGCAGTGAGCATAGAGCAGTGAGCAGTGTCAGACTTGTTCTGAATCAGACTTGACTGTGGTAGTCACTCATTCGTCCCTTAAAATAACCCTTTGAAGTGAGAGTTCCCATTAGCCCATTAATTTTTTACTTTTACACTTGTTTATTTGTATGTGTGCCAGCATGCCAGCCAGGGTAGCCATGTGGAGGATAGAGGACAACCTGCAGGAAGAGTTGGTTCTTCTGTTCCACCATGAACATCCTGAGGATAGAGCTCAAATCATCAGGGATAACACAAGCACCTTTACGCACTGAACCATCTCCCTGGCTCCCTGCTGCCCTAGTTCATAGGCCAATCATTTTATGATGCTCCTAGAATACTTACTCATAAGGCTAGGGAACCACAGAGTAGGGTCCGATCCCAGCAACTGGAGTCTCGAGTTGGGCCTGCCACTCTTGAACCTACACATGTCTGCAGAGATGGGCATTTAACTGTTAGGCTTGCTGTCTAGGAGCCTCCTGAACACCTTTGTCTTAGTCACTGTTCTAATGCTGTGAAGAGACACCATGATCAAGGCAACTCTTATAAAAGGAAGCATTTAATTGGGGGCTTGCTTGCTATTTCAAAAGTTAGTCCTTTTTCATCATAATAGAGAACATGGCCCCACAAATGGCACTGGAGAAGTAGCTGAGAGATTTACATCTTGATCCACAGTCACTATATGAGCCTATGGGGCATTCATATTCAAACCACCACAGCCCCAAAGCTAGTAGAGGGCCCTGCTCCAGTCTGGAGCTCTGGAGAGGCTCTCCAAGAGGCAGAGCTCTTCCCAGAGTCCTGGCTGGAGTGCTATTGGCTAAGTTGGGCAGGCACCCTTAGAGGAGTTGTTTCCACCCCACCTCCCAGTGAGGCTGGGATTTGTCCTGGAGGATACCTGGGAAGCCTGGCCTCAGCTCTAAGTACAGAGGTCCAGGTGACAAGAAGAAAGAGATGGCAGTGTCTGTCTGAAGATTAGTGATGGATCTCCATCTCCTTCCTCATAACTGGTTTCTGCTCCATTTATTGATTAATTCCTTGGCTTCCAGAAGCTCTTGTCTTGTGGATAGGCCTAGATACAAGGGTGGTGGGGAACATTGGTAACCAAGGGCACGTGGCTAAATTTCTTTTTTGAGACAGGATCTATGTAACCCAGACTGCCTTGGTATCCTGAGTGCTGGCATAGGCATGTACCACCCAGCCTAGTGGCTATAACTTGACAATGTGTAAGAAGCTCTCCCACTATCTCATCTATAGATTCCTGTGGCCATGGCTACATCTAGGTGACACTGCCTCAGGGCTGGAGGTGGACAGGATTCTTGGGTAGATCCTTTGATTCTCACCGAAGAACACAAGGAATCTAGTGTATAAAGGTCAGGCTGGGAACACAACTAGACATCCAGGGAGAGGAGAAGCAGAAGTTTGCCAGGTCGAGGTCACTGATATGATTCATTCTGTACAAGGGGACTTTTTTTTGTTGTTGTTGTTTTTCAAGATAGGGTTTCTCCATGTAGCCCTGGCTGTCCTGGACTCACTTTGTAGACCAGGCTGGCCTCTGGAATAGAGGCATGTGCCACCACCGCCTGACCACAAGGGGACTCCTAATACCAGGGGCAGTTTCCACACAGATGTCACCAGGATGTGGGGCTCAAACCACATGACCTTGTATACCTCTGACAGACTCTAGACAGTGCTTTGTGGTGACAGCCAGTTCTGACCAAGACAGCAGGGATAGGCAGAACAGAAGGGAGTTGGGGAGCCCCTGATAGATAGGTGTGTCCTGGCAGTGTGTAGACCAAACACCAAGGTAACTGCCATGCAGTGCATTCAGATAGGGGTGACTCCTGGGCTGTCAGTCATACTGCCTGCCCTGTGTGTCAGACATTGGTACCCTGCAGGATCCGAGTCCCCAGAGCCCTTAGGAAGTAGCCTGGTTACTACTGAGCCTCGAGGCATTGGTTGTAGCAGCTGGTAATGTCACTTGTCACACAGGCACCATTTGGGGCCTTTAGTGATGTGCACACTGGGCAGCTCACAGGTGTTCTGAAGCCTCTTGAAAGTCAAGACAGGAAGGGTGGGTGGAAGTCCAACAGCAGCTGTGTCAGGCCACCCTCATATCTGCAGAGATCACTGTGGAGCCTGATGTAGCAATGCATGCCCATGACCAACACTCCAGAACCTGTGGCAGGAAGCTTGGGGTTCAAGGAAAACCTGGGCCGCATAAGATGTTCTCTCTCAGAAATGAAAAGACATGGTCCCCTGGGAGCAGCTGCCAGGCTAGCTGGGAAAGCTTTGAGAGCAGCTCAGGTCAGGGTGGCGGCCCTGGGAGTCTGTGTGAAGGCCCTGGGAGTCTGTGTCTGTGTCCCAGGCTTTCTTGCCTACTCCAGGCACTGCCTGGCACCTCCCCACCTAGCACATTTCTACATGTATGCATAACACAGTCTCACGCCATCCATATGATGTGCACTGTGGTCTCCCTCCCCTGGGACCTAGGCTCTTAGAAAAATGTTGTTTGATTTTGTTTTGGTGGTTGGCAAGTGTGTATGAAGGTCAGGACAACTTGCAGGAGTTGGTTCTGTCCTTCCACTCTTGTAGGTCCTGGGACGGTTTTGTGACAAATGATTTGTTGTTATTTTTAGGCTTTGCTTCAGTCACCATTCACCTTCTTCCCAGTAGCCCTGGCTGGCTTCCTGGCCCTGCAGGAGAGTCACAGCCCAGTAGAGCTGCTTTAATGTCTCCTGAGCTCTGCCAGAACACTGTGCACTGTTGTGTCACTTGCCTGTTAGACCATTGTGTGTGCGTTTACAGCCCTTACGGCCTCACCTCAAGGTCTTCTCAGAATCTCCTAGTGAGCGCTCTGCTGTGCCTCCCGTGTCGCACAGGTGGGGATTCCTCATTCCCACAGCTGAAGATGTCGCCAGCTCCTGTGCAGAGCTTGGCTGTATGCTGGCTCCCTGCCGGTCTCCAGAGCCTTAGACTGCTCCAGGAACGGGGTGGGTAGTCGTCTGCTGTGAGCTTCCAGCTCTGTGTGTGTCCAGGGCTGAAAAGAGGTCACTGCGTGCGTGTGTGGGTGCTTACATGTTATGTATGACTAGCCTGGCTATTCACGTCATAGTAGGGCCACAGGTGCATGGTGGTGGGTGACAGGTTTGTACCCTAGAACATGCACGTGGGAGAACTGTCTTCATGGGTTCACATGATAAGGGTATGATTGCTCGGGCATGAAGGTATGGGAGGTGTTGTGGGTGGGTAGCAGCATGTTTTTGTAGGGAACAAGGTGCACAGACCAGGCAGGCTTTCCCAGCTCCTAAGAGTGGCCTGCTCTTCCTGCATCCTGCCTGGCCCCTGTGTCTCTGACATGGGCTCTCTCCTTGTGTCCCTGCAGGCTACATCCAGAAGATTAAGTCAGGAGAGGAAGACTTTGAATCTCTGGCCTCACAGTTCAGTGATTGCAGCTCTGCCAAAGCCAGAGGAGACCTGGGTGCCTTCAGCAGAGGTGGGCAGGAGTGGACACTACCACACCCAGCCCCTCCCTTGTAGTGTTGGGGGTGGTAGGGCCCAAGAACAGAGGGAAGCCCTACTCTCTGGAAGGATGGCTCCCCTGCGTAGGCCTTCCTGGTCCACCAGGTGGCAGCATAGCCCTCCTCAGTCTTCCTGGCCTGTGTATTTATTTTGTACTGCAAAAGAGATGTAAAACCTTCTCCCTCGTGTGTTTCCTCCCAGGATTATTGTCCCCCTCACAGGCCCATCAAGGTGATTCTATTCTGTCATTGACATCTCAAGGATGGGATCCTTGAGAACTCCAGGGTCTGTCCCCCAGAATCCTACTCTTCCTCTTTGGCAGGTGGGGAAAATGGGCAAGGGAGGCAAGGTCATGCATGTCCAGATAGGCAACCCAGAGCTCAGACCTATCTGCCAAGGGCAGAGGAAATTATATCCCTTCTTCCACCCTCCTCCCTTATCTTCCTCCTCTCCTTCATCTCTTTGGCATGGGCTGGAAGTGTGCAGTGTGGGCACCTGCCTAGGAGAGGGGGCTAGCAAGCCTCTGTTGTCAGCCCAGGCTACCTACCTGCAGGACAGATGGTGTTCAGCTGGGAACTGGGAGAGTTCATCATGCAGTGTGTCTAAATGCACAGCACAGCTCTGCCTGCCATCCCTCACGCTGTCCTTGAGCTTTGCCAAGCCTCCTTAATGGTCCTGTGGTCCTCAGTTGGGCCACAGCTCAGCACTGTAGTGACAGTCCCATACACCCTGTGATGAAAATGCTTGAGACTGAGTGTAGGCAGGAGCCCCCACCTGCTCTACAGCCCACACCTGACCCCTACCATCTCTGCTATTTCATAGGTCAGATGCAGAAACCATTTGAAGATGCATCGTTTGCTCTGCGGACAGGGGAGATGAGTGGGCCAGTGTTCACAGATTCGGGCATCCATATCATCCTGCGCACAGAATGAGGGCAGGCTCCTGGCCAGCCTGCTTGGGCTGCCAAGAAGCCCATGGACGCCCCTTCTTGCTACTGTCACACAGTATTTATTGTTCCTAAAATGACTGGGAGGGGGGCTCTGAGATGGGAACTCTGAGCATCCTGCTCCCTGTTTGCCCCCCAGTTGGGGCTGTCCTAGCCAGGCTCCTTCTGGAGGAACTGACTTCAGAAGAGCAATGGGGGTGGGGAGGCCCCCAGGCTCAGGGGATCAGAGGTGACCTGACCCCCAGGTCCCAGAGACAGGTAGGAGGGCCTTGTTTCTTGTTAGTTATATGCTCTGTTCCTCTGTTCAGTTGCAAAAAGCAGACGCTCCACACCTGGCGACGCAGCAGCTCAGCCTCAGGGTGCGATGCAGCGCCCCGTGCACCTTCCATTAAATCTGGAACCACTGGTGGCTCTGTATCTCATTACCTCCCTGGCGAGGTGTAGGGCCCTTGTCTTAGGGAGGGAACTTTCACCTACCATGCCCCAAGCCCAAGTGTCCAAACTGTTACTCAGCCCAAAGAAGCCTCTTTTCCAGGGCCTGGGGATCCTGGCAAGAATTCTTCTCACTAGCTAGACTGACTCCCAGGGTAGCAAGGTACTTCTGAGCCCCACCAGTCCAGACCCAGTTGTGCCAAGCCCCCTGGAGACTTTCAAGGATGCACAGACCACCCCATCCCCTGCCCCACTTCCAGCTGTTAGACTTGGAGAGGTCCTGGGGGAACCTGGCTCAGCATCTGCCTTGGCACATCCCCACCTGCACCTCTCTCCCCCACACACATACATTCTGCTTATTGATGAGAACATATCACATCCAGCATCTGCCACCCACTTCTGACTGGTTATTCCTGGCTGGGTTCAGCCACCAGACCTAGCACCCTCCAGGTGCTGTTTCCGTGGTAACAGAGGCCCCCTCAACTGGAGGAGAGAGGGGCTTTATCAGCTCCCAGAAGAACAGAGATCCTGATAGAGGAGGCTGGGGAATGGATATCGCTTTGAGTGACAGGTGGGAGGAGAAGGAAGGGGCTCTCCTACCTTGGCTAGGGGGCCCATGTCTTCTACAGCTGCCCCTGTGCCTAGCTTGGGCTGAGGGCTCAAAATTCAATCAGGGTTTCTGTACACACCCACAAGTGATGGAGGTCAGCCTGGGTGGTGGGGGTGGCTGCAACCAGCAAGGCTTAGGAACCAGAGCAAAATAAAGCCTGGACCCCAAGGGAGCCCCCCCCACAGGCCAGAGCCTCATGAACAGTCACCTGAGTCTGCTTCCATCTGACTGCTTTCTAGAGTGATCACTCTGCCAGCCGCCTGCTGGACCATTTGTCATTAGGAAGGTTTAATGAGTTTCTTCCCAGCTCAGGCGGGCACAGGCTGAGCTGAGTTGGCTATACCTCCAGCAAAATGTTCTCCAGTGGGCCAGTGGGGACTCAAGGCAAGCAGTCACAGCTTTGCTGTCTTGCAGCAGTAGGGTGGGCTAGGGAGGCAGTGGTAGCCCTCCAAGTATGATGGAACCTTATGGGGGAAGGAGAGGACCCCTATCCTGGCTTGCAACACGAAAATCTCTGGAAGGATCTCCCCAAGGCTGCTCTCACATCTGAACCACTGCCTGTAAGAAGCCATATTACCATAGTCTGTGCATCCCTGTGTGGCCATGTGACTTGTTATCGGTGTTCTGTATGATCCCAACTCCCTGTCTAGGGTCTGTCCTTTTGGACCCCAACCAACCCCTTTTGTCCTCTATACAGTAGTGAAAACACAAGACTGAACATTGTTGTTAGATAAATGAGCCCCAGGAGCCCACTCAGTGTCCCCACCATGTATTATTAACTACCTGTGGTTTCCCTCACCTGCTCCAACTCCTACCCAGGCTTGCTACTGGAAACTGGCTATAAATCCTGGGCCTTTAGGATGGCAACAGTGTAACATCGCACCCCCACCACACACACACCAAGGGATGGAATCTCATCTTTTGCAGATTTCACTGCTCATTTTTAATGGGCTCTTCTTAGACCAGACACAGGGGATTCTGGGTTATTGCTGCAGTAGGGAATGGCAGCTCCCTGATTATAGCCAAACGCTCATCTATGATTTAGGGCAAGTTGGTTAATTCAGCACCATGTAGCTGAAGACAGACACAACAAATGAGTCTGGCAGTGATGCATGGGGAAGGAGGGGAGGACCAATTGCCCATCCTTAGTTGTTCGTGTGTGTGTGTGTGTGTGTGTGTGTGTGTGTGTGTGTGTGTGTGTG
>CAJQZJ010034167.1:3299453-3329078 GCA_907164525.1 Lophiomys imhausi
TGTGTGTGTGTGTGTGTGTGTGTGTGTGTGTGTGTGTGTGTGTGTGTACTTTATGTGTAAGAGTGACACAGTGGGTAGATGTGCTGCGACATATTCTGGCTCAAACACTCCCCACATGTGACAGACATGGTCACATCAGTTCTGTCCTTGGGAAAACATCTCTAGGCACAAATGTACTCCACAGCCCTGGAGTTGCAGCCTCATTCTCCATATCTGAGACCATGACCACCTTGAGCAAAAGTCACAGGCAGGAGAGCTCCTTTTCCTTATTTGGGATTTTGAGAGAAGGTCTAACACAGGTGGCATCTGCCTCCCAAGAACTGGTGTGACTAGTGGGTGTCTCCATGCCAAGCCTTTGCTGTTTTCAGTGGCATGAAGTCTGTCTCCTCATGCTAATCCAGAACCGTATTCTTTTTTTTCCCCAGTGTCATGCTTGTCCACTTACATGGGAATTAATTGCTGTTCGTGAGGATGCCTTTAGAAATTGGTTTTAAATGAGTGCATTAGGCAGCCCCATTCATTATTCATGGGTTTCCTTCCCAATATGGCATCCAAATCAGAATTCCCGGAGATGATTTAATCACAGAGGCCATTAATTAGAGGTAGGGACAGCAGCCTCCTGGTGGCCTCAGCAGGTGGGGTCAGAACCAGTGGGGATTGCCACATGCTTTTCCTACTTTGGGTTCAGTGGGCTGACATGGGGGATGGGAAGTAGCACTCAGTCTCTACCCCATTCCAGATGAAAGCACTGCACATCATTCACTGCTCTATCAAATTGTCCCTCTTTTTTTGTGACACCTTGGCCCCAGCCTCATCCTTCTAGCCCAGTGGTTCTCAACCTTCATGACCCTTTAATACAGTTCATGTTATGGTGACCACTAACCATAAAATTTTTTTTGTTGCTACTTTATAACTAATTTTGCTACTATTATGAATCACAAATAGTTTTGGAGTTAGAGGTTTGCCAGAGGGGTCACGATTCACAAATTGAGAACTAGCAATTGTCTCTATCCTTATACCACAGACCTGGCTGACACGAAGCCCTCATCATGTTGTGGCTCATTTGGCAGAGCACTTGGCCTATCGTGGATGAAAGGGTCCATCTTCGCCCGGTGTGGTGCACACTTTTAATCCCAGCACTCGGGAGGCAGAGGCAGGCAGATCTCTGTGAGTTTAAGGCCAGCCTGGTCTACAAAGTGAGTCCAGGACAGTCAAGGATACACAGAGAAACCCTGTTTTGAAAACCTAAAAAAAAAGGGTCCATCCTCAGCATCATTAAACACCAGGCTTGGTAGTGGAGGTCAGGTCAGGAGGATTAAAGGCTCAAGGTCATCTTTGGCCACACAGGCAAGTAAGTCTGTGCTTGGACCCATTTCCTAATTAAGCCTTTGTCTCGTTCCTGTACTGCCACAGCTTGAGAGTACTAGGCCTCTCCTCTGGCCGCCTAACCCTACCTTGCCACCCTCCCCTCTACCTCCTCTCTTTGCTTGTTTGCTTTAGCTTAGTGATTGGATTTATTAAGGGAGAATGAAAAATAACTGCCAGGTGCAAGTTACCAAAGGAGGAATGCCTGATGCCTCCATTTCAGCCTAACCACCTCCCCCGACTCCTATCCCTACTGCACTGGGCATATCTCTGTTCCAGCCTCTTACGGAGTACAGTTGGTTTTTGCCCAAAACTTGGCTGGATGCACCTTTTAAGTTAGTTGAGTCTTACTGTTAACCAGCATGGCTTGTATAAAAATGATTGCTGCAGTTACAACGTTTGGGGGCCCTAACTTTCTCAAAAGCAGCCAAATTGTGAAAAAGCCATTAGAACATCACCAGACACTCAGTGATGTGCCAGTGTGATCAGTGAGTGAGCCAGCAATGGGGAATATTCACTTAAGGCCAGTTTTCATAGCTATAATAGAATTCTCTGTTGTTCTGATCCAATTTATTTTAAATGAATTGCTTTTGATTGAATTTGGGTTGGGTGGGCTCCTCCTGGGTCTGACTAGCCTGGGCAAGGGCGGTTACAGGGCTCTACTTCAGGTCACCATAAGCACAGAGAATAAAGGACCCTGGAGCCAAGTCATCTTCTCCAACCATCATGGGGTACAAAACTACCCAAACATCAAATGTCAAAGGTCCCATTTATTCTGGCAACCCAGAAAGAAAAAGTGTAAATCACAAATTAAAAAAAAAAAAAATCCATGCATTCAGATCCAGGGGTAGGGTGGAAGTGAGGGATAGGGAATTTGGGAAACTGGGAGAGGAAAAAAGAGGAAGGGGTTGGATACAGGGAGAGGAGAGAAATGTGATCAATTGGATACAGGGAGAGGAGAGAAATGTGATCAATAAGGAAGAGAAGCATTCATAAAAAGGCAGAAAGATTCAGAAGTGGAGTATCAAAAGCAGAGATCAATAAAATGGAGAAAATGCATGGATATAGAGATACAGAACGGAAAGCTAGGCTGGGAAAGTGGGAAGAGAAAATCTAGGAAGAGGCTGAAGGGGTCACAGGCAGTATGGGAAGGCTCCCCACAGCTCCTGCAGGGTCATCTAGGGATCCCCAGCAGTGTTGATAACATGGAAGAGGGTGACGTTGTACAGCACCTGGTGCCCGTTGTTCCAGGTGTACAGGGCGCGCTCCCTGGGGTTGTAATCCAGCATGGAGATGTGCGAGTACTGGTTGTGGAAGGGCACATCCGTGTACTCGTAGCTGGATGTGTTGGTGAAGTAGGCAAAGTAGACCTTGGCTCCGGCCAAGTGAGAGTTGGTCACATAGAGGACACCGCAGATCATGAAGGCCTCACCGGCGCTGCGCTTGGGGTACCCGGTGTCCCAGGACCTCACCACCTCCAGGGTGTGAGGGTCCAGCCGGCTGACCACGATGTTGCCTGCATTCTGGTTGGTGGTGTACACAGCCCACAGCCCGCTCTCGTCTACCATGAAGTCCATGTCTGAGAAGCCGCCCCAGGAATAGGGGAAGGTGTTGTTGTAACCAGCCCCCGGGAGGCTCCTCTGTACCAGCACTGAGCGTGACCTAAAGTGGTACTTGACCACCACGTTGCTCTGGTATTTGTTGTAGAACAGAGAGCCATTGTACACCACATGGCCAGTACCTGCCCACGGCTGTGGCAGCAGGTGCTGGATGAAGTTCTGGCCTTTGATGAAGTCTCCCAGAGTACGAAACTCCAGCACTCGGCGGCCTTTGTAATAACCATCCATGTACCAGACCTATGAGAGCAGCAGCCAGTTACTGGAGGGACTGTAACCTGTGACCCTCAGGGATCAGCCATCATCAACATATCATAGTCACAGTCCTTCCTTTGACCTTTGTGATTGGTTATAGTTTAATGGTTGTGAGCATTAGTAGGCCTGAGAAGGTGATTCAAGGGGTCAAGTACTTGGCACTCAAGCATGAGGACCTGAGTTTGGATCCTAACTCCCCCAGTGCTGGGAGTCAGAGATAGATCTTTGTAGCCCATTGACTAGCCAGCATAGCCATATTAATGAGCTGCAAATTCTGTGAGAAACTCTGACTTGGGGGTGGGGCAGGAAAATGGCTCAGTGGGGAAGATAACCTGCTTTGCAAGCATAAATATTAAATTTGAACCCAGAACCCATCTGAAAAGCTGGGCATGGCCACATGTGCCTATAACCCCAGTGCTTTTGAGAGCAGACAGGGCATGCTGGCTGCCAGCCTAGGTCCAGGTTTACTGAGAGAGCCTGTGTGTAGGGACTAAGACTTGGAGTGACAGATCACCTGATGTCTTCCTCTGGCCTCTGTGAATGGACACACTTGCACACAAATGTGCACATCACACACACACTAAAAGGAAAAGAGACAGGTGGAGAGCAATAGAGAAAAACATGTTGACCTCTGGCCTCCAAATGCATGAGCACCACCTGCCTATCCACACACCTTTATGAACACACACAACAAAAAGACTCTATTAGTGGTGGTGACCCGAAGGATCAAGGAACATTCTGCCTCCAGGAGACTACTGGGGTCACAGGTTCACTGGATCCTGGGTTGAGAGTGTTCACTGAACAGGTATTGGGTAATAAGGGGTCGCTTTGAGTTCACTGTAGTTTGTTTGGGTTGTTTTTTTTGTTGTTGTTCATTTTTGTTTTTGTTTTTTGTAGCCCAGGCTGGCCTTGAGCTCACAGAGATCCACCTGTCTCTGTCTCCCAAGTGCTGAGATTAAAGGCATGCGCCACCATGCCTGGCCCAAATTCATTGTCAATGGCTAACTCCTGTAATCACAAGGTTGCCAGGCATGTTGTTGACTCAGCAGCATCATAAGCACCATGCTAAAATGTACTTGTGAATGCCCTCAGTATTGAGCTAAGACTTCAATGTCAAAGGACCACACTGAGGATAAAATTAGAAGAATGGTATTAAGGTACTTGCCCAAGTGCCCCTGGCTAAGAATGAACATGACTATTTAAGTTCAAACCCAATTCCAAAGTAACCAGTTTGTTGGACCATCATCATCAGTGGACGTGGGTGATCATGGTGGAATGATGTTTGCTGCCTTGCTCTGTGACACTTGATCATCCATTGTGGTAGTTAGCTTTTTAAGATTTATTTATTATGTATTTTATGTATGAGGGCTCTATCCGAGTATGCACCTGCATGCCAGATGAGGGCATCAGATCCCATTAAAGGTGATTGTGAGCCACCATATGGGAATTGAACTCAGGACCTCTGGAAGGGCAGACCTCTGAGCCATCTCTCCAGCCTGTGACGGTTAGCTTTAATGTCAGCCTGAAACAACTGAGAGTTACCTAGGAATGAGTCTCAACGAGAGATTGTCTACTTTGAGTTGGCCTGTGGGCACATCTATAGGGGATTGTCTTGAGTGTTATTAATGTGGGAAGACCCAGTCTGTTGTGGGCAACACCGTTTACCAGACAAGGAGTCCTGAACTCCATTCTCCTGAATGGAGAAACTGAGCTGAGCAAACGCAAGCAAGAGTGCATGCATGCATTTCTCTCTGATCTGACTGTGGTTGTGATGTGACTAGCTGTTTGAAATTCCTGCCTTGACTTCTCTACAATGATGGTCTGTAACCTGGATACACTAAGCCCCTTTCTTCCCTAAGTTGCTTTTCATCAGAGTATTTTATCAACCACAGAACTGAAATGGGGAGAGGTCAGAGGACATTGGGTATCCTGCTGTATTGGACTCCACCTTCTTTCTTTGAGATAGGGTCTCTAACTTAACCTGGAGCTGGCAGCCCCGTGATCCTCCTGTCTCTGCTCTGCACAGCACTAGTACACATGGCCTTTTATGTAGGTACTGGGGGTTTGAACTCAGGTCCTCATGTTTGTGGAGCAAGCACTCTTGCCCACTATGCTGTCTCCCTCCCTAGTCCCATGCCATCTTAACTTGTGCAAGTTCTCTATGATGTCTGCACCATGACAAGATTGCCTAACTGTGTGATTCTCAGAATGTGTCCCCTGATGTTAAAGTACACATGAGTGCACCTTGCAACCATATTCTCTAGTCAGTAGACTCAGATTGACAAGGATAGAAGAACCTCAGTCATGAGGTTATTAGGCAGTCAAGGGAAGGTCCAAGGACCCAGGGACCTAGGATGATGGGCTACAAGTCTCTGGTGTGTGAGCTGGTAAGATTTCTCAGGGGGTAAAGATGCCTGCCTCCAAGCCTGACAACCTCAGTTCAATCCCCAAGACCCACATAATGGAAGGAGAGAACTGGCCCAAGCAAGTTGTCCTCTGACCTACACACACATGCTGTGGTACACATGTACACACATGACCATGCCTCCACAAACAAATACATGAACAAATAAAAATGTAATTATTTTTAAAGAGTGGTGGGCTGTACATGGTTGCACACACCCTTAATCCCAGCACTCAAGAAGCAGAGACAGGCAGATCTCTGTTTGAGGCCAGCCTGTTTCTACAGAGTGAAACTCTAGGGAAAAAAAAAAAAAAACAGAACTTAAGGGTACTCATTGCTCTTGCAGAGGATTTGAGTTAAATTCCCAGCACTTACATCAGGTGACCCACAAACACCAGCTCTAGGGACATCCGATGCCCTTTTCTGGCCTTCAGACTCAAGTTCACTACCCACCCACCTCCATGTACACCCACAACAAAAATGAAACCTAAATTAAGAGTCACAGTGTGGATTCTCCAGGAATCTCCAGGCAGTCAGTGGCTCTGGCCCCTGAGTTAGGATCACTCACCCGGCTGTCTGCACTGGGGGCCATCGTGTCAGTCATCCAGGAGCCAAATCGGGACCCCATGGCCCGAATGGTAATGGGGTTACTGACTCCTGTCAGCTTCCCACAGCCTGGGAGATGGGAACAGTGGGAGTGAATACAGAATCCAGCAGGAGCTCAGGGGAGGCAGGCACTGGTTGCATTGAGAAGTGCTAGGGGCCAAGGGTCAAGGAAGAAACCTGGGTGTGATCTCAGGATGTGAATATGAACACAAAGGATTGGAAATCAAGAGCCAAAGCCACTTCCAGCTTTGGGGCCTGGTGTGGCCTTGGGTTGGGGAGACCAAAAAGGGAGGTTTAGCAGTTAGATGCCAAACCATATCTAGCTTTGGAACACATGGGTAGCGTTAGGGTTGGGTGTGGAGGTCAGAGGCCAAGCTTCAGGGTCAAGGCATACCCAGCTTCTGTGCGCAGGCATGGAGTCGGGCCTCCAAGGCCATCACACGCTGCTGCAAATCTTCATACCCGTAGGCGCCCATTTCCTCCTGGATGGCAGCCAGGTTGCTGGAGAGGTTCCTCACCTCCTCCCGTAGGCGCACAATGGTCCGTGTATCTGCCTTGTACTGCTCTAGCACTGAGCTCAGGGGCAGCAGCTCTGTCATCCTGTCCTTCAGTTCCTGCTCACCAGGAGACAATGGCCGCCGATTCAAGCCCTGACCCTTGACCCATACCTTCACCTGTCATCTTAGATGCAGGGCTTGGCCCATGCCAGAGGCAGCCTTCCAGACCTCAGAGACCAGCCAACCCCTGATTTCTTCCTAGACATGACCCCACCCTTGGAATTCATGTACTCTTGCCTTCACAGCAATCACTCTTACCTCAGCACCTCTCCAACCCCTCCAACCATTGTCTTGACCTTTGAGCTGAACTCAGAAGAACCCACCTGGAAACTTTTGGCTGAGACTGACCCATCGGCTGCCCTGAGCCTTGCATCCAGGCTCCGCATGAGGGTCTCCATGCTGCGAACATACTGGAGATCTCTGTATGTCCTTAGCTCGAGGACCTCCATGGACTGAGACACATTCTGGACCTAGAAGGAGAATCATTCATGAGACAAGCTCCTTCTCCCAGCCACTCACAGAAACAGAGGCAGGCAGGACCAGCACAGACAACTGTCAGCCCAATCACCTCCCCAATCTCGCTAGTAACCTTCCAATAGAGGGTTCCATCCATTCCCATCCCCTCACACGTGTCACCTCCTCCCTGTCTCTTGGCTTCCACCCCCCTGACCTTCAGTAAGTTCTTCATACTAGGCAAAGGGTGTTTTCCAAAATGAAGATCAGAATCAGGTGAGGTAGCACACCCACTTGGAAATATAGGCCAAAGGGTCAGAATTTCAAGGGTAGCCTCAAAAGAAGGAGCCAGGCTGGGCAACGGTGACACACCCCTTTAATCCCAGCACTCAAGAGGCAGAGGCTGGTGGATCTCTGTGAGTTTGAGACCAGCCTGGTCTACAGAGCAAGTTCCAGAAGACCCAGGGCTACAAAAAGAAGCACTGTCTTGAAAAACCAAAAAGAGTCAGGAGTGATGGACCACAGTTGTAGTCCCAGCATTCAGGAAGCTAAAGCAGGAGGATTGCCATGAGTTCCTTCTCAGCCAAGGCTACAGGATGAGTTCCAGGTCAGTCCAGTTCAGATTGTAACCTTGCCTCTAACAAAAAACAAACAAAAGCAGTGGTGGGAGGGTACTGGGACTTTGGCTCAGTTCATAGAGAGCTTGTATGGCATGTACAAAGCCCTGGATCTATCCCCATCATAAACTAGGTGATTCATACTTGTAATACAAACCACTTGGGAAGTGGAACTAGGAGGATTCAAAGTTTGAGGTCATTCTTGGATACCCAGTGAGTTCAAGAGCAGCCTAGACTATACAAAACCTGGAGGTACACATCACTAGTCATGCCATGAACTTTTTTTTTTTTCAGCCATTGTGAACAACCAAAGGGCACTACATGAAAGTCCACAGCTTTGGGGAAAACAAGTTCCAGTAAGAGGAATGGGCAGAGCAGGATTTCTGAGAGTCAATGGTAGGGGTTACAGGTGCCCAGATGCTCCCCTCTGCCAAGTCTCAGCTTCCTCCTCAGTTCAAGGGGGGGGAAGGGGGTTGTTGCAAGCATCACAGATGACAAATGGACAGTGACAAGGACTTCATTCAGGAAACTGAGAGTCCAAAACATCCTGGGGACAGATGAAGTGGAGGCAGTCTAGGTGAAAGGAATATATGTGTGTGTACATATATGTGCATATCTAAGTGGATATGTGTTTGTGTGTGCACACACGTCTGTGTATAAGTATATATATATATTTGTGTGTGCATACATATCTGTAT
This sequence comes from Lophiomys imhausi, assembly GCA_907164525.1. NCBI lineage: Eukaryota > Metazoa > Chordata > Mammalia > Rodentia > Muridae > Lophiomys > Lophiomys imhausi. Next base: position 3,308,025 of record CAJQZJ010034167.1, read on the forward strand.
TTTTATGTTTTTGTGTGTTCATACATATCTTGTATGTAGATGTGTATATTTATGCATAATCTGTGTGGTTAAGTGTGGATACATAAATATGTCTGTATTTATGTATTGTATGTGCATACATATCTTGTATGTAAGTTTGTATATGTGTTTGATGTGTTTTTATACATATTTGTGTATGTAAGTGTGTATATGTGTGTGTGCATACATATCTGCATAAGTGTGTCTGGTGGCCAGACATTGATGTTGGTTGTTTTCCACAATCACCTTCTACCTTATTTTTTAAGACAAGGTCACCAACCTGGAGAACATACTTCAGCCAGGCTGGTTCAAGTTACCAGCTACTCCTGTCTCTCCTTTAAAGTGTTTTAAAATTACATTTGTTTGTTTGTTGTGTGTCAGTCAGAGGACAACTTGTGGGAGTTTATTCTCTCTCCTAGCCATGTGGGACCTAGAGATTGAACTCAGGTCATCAGGCTTGGTGGTGATTCACCACCCCTCCACACCTCCCACCCAACAGGATCTTTCCATGTAGCCCAGGCTGGACTCAAACTTGTGGCAGACATTCTGCCTCTGCCTCCCAAGTCCTGGCATTATAGGTGTGCAGACTCTTGGCATGAGCCTTGACAGTTCAGGTGAGACTCTTGCCTGAAAAGGGCACCAAGTACCTTCTTAGAGGGTCACCCAGGCTGCCAGGCCTGAGTGCACAGGAAGAAACTCATATGTTGCCCCTGACACTACAGCCTTCCCAGCACTTTAAACTTGTGGCTTCTCTTCCTAGGAAGCCTTGAACAAATAATGAATGAAGGAATTCACCTTGGAGACAAAAGTGGACACACACTTGTCATCCCAACACTCCAGATACAGAAACAGGAAGATCAGAAGTTTAAAGCTTTGGCTACATAACATAGTGAGTTTGAGCACAGTCTGGGCTACATACTATCTCAAGAAAGAAAACAAGCTTGACACAGAGGTGCACACTTTTAGTCCCAGCACTAGGGAAGCAGAGGCAGGTAGATCTCTGTGAGTCTGAGACTAGCCTGGTTCAGATAGCAAGTTCCAGGCCAGCCAGAGCTTCACAGTGAGATCCTGTCTCAAAATAAACAAAGCAACAACAATAAGAAGGGTAAATTCAAAATATTTAATAAAGCTGAGTGTCGTGGTGCATGCCTTTAACCCCACACTAGTGAGGCAGAGGCAGGTGAATCTCTGAGTTTGAGGCCAGCCTAGTCTACAAAGTGAGTTCCAGGCCAGTCAGGACTACATAGAGAAACCCTGTCTGGAAAAAAAATATGTAATAAAAATGTAAATAAAATAGAAAAGCAAATAAATTTAAAAATCTTGCTAGATGGGATCCCAGTCATTGGCCTCTTTAGAACAGTCCACCTGATTGGATCTTATGTGGTTTAGCCTAGATGGAGACAGGGGTAGTAGGACCCAAGAGGGCATCTCAGCCTTTCCCTGGTGCCTGTCAAGGCCCCTACCTTCTCCATGAGCTGCCGGAGCTCTCTGCTCCTACCATCTCGGGCACAGGTGCTCTGTGCAGGGATTACTGCCGTGCAGATGCATTTGCCATCGGGTGCCTGGGCTGAGGTATAGAGCTGCCAGCCCTCCTCTGGGCTCTGGAAGAGAGTCTGCAGAAGAGAGAGTACAGTCAGAGAGTGGAGACCCAAAGAGGGGGCTCCCCTCCATTTTGCTGTGAAGGACAGAAGCCCTTTGCTGGGAGAGATGGCCTTGCCCGCATGAGGACCTCAGTTCAGATCTGTAGGGCCCGTGAATAAAGCTAGGGACAGAAACTGGCTGAGCCCTGTAAGCTCTCTGGCCTGACTGGATAACTGGAGAACTTTGCAGGCCAATGAGGCTCTGTATCAAACAAGGTTGGAAGTTTGAGGAACGTCACCAGCTGAGGTCTTCCTCTGGTGTCCACACATGTGTACAGATGCATACCAGCACACACATAGAAAGACACAACTCAAGGGGTAAAGCACTTATGCAACAGTGAGGACCCAAGTTTGATTCCCCACAACCCTCACAAACCAGACACAGGAGATGGTGTCTTTAATCGGAATGAAATACATCATGGTGGGAGATGCAGACAGAATCCCTGAAACTCTTGGTCCTTCTAGCCCGGCTTACACAGGAATGAATAAGACACTGTCTCAAACAAGTGGACAGTGGGGACTGATGCCCAAGATTGTCTTTGGACTGCTACATGCATGTTGTGTCTCATGAGGCTTAGGCTGGCCTTGAACTAACTGTATGGCTGAGGGTGACCTTGAACTTATGATCCACCTACCTCAACCTCTTGAGTGTTGGGATTACAGGAGTGTAATACCTGGTTTATTAGGTGCTAGGAATGGAACCCAGGACCTCCTGCATGATAGGCTAGGACTCTACCACTGAGTCCCAGCGCCAGAAAGGAAAACTTTCAGCACTCTTATTTCAGTGTGCAAAGGGACCTAAGAGTAGCCACGGAAAAAACCTTGACTTTGAGCTGGATACTGCAGTACTGCATGCCTGTAAACCCAGCCCTTGGGGGCTGAGGCAAGAGGATCATAAGTTGGAGGCCTGCTGAGGCTTAGAGAGACCCTGCTTCGTGTGGTGCAGTGGTGCACTCCTATAGTCCCCGCTACATGGGAGACTGAAGCAGGAGGATTGCTTAAGTGCAGGAGTTCTGTGCTGGAGTGTGCTATGCTGACTGGGTATCCATGCTAAATTCAAATCAATACAGCAACCCCCCCCCCCACCCAGTGGTGCTTAAGGAAACCCTGTTTCAGAAGAAAAACCATAGAGTGGAAAGAAACAGATCTTTTTTGTTTGGTTGGTTTTTTTTTTTTTTGGTTTTTTCAAGACAGGGTTTCTCTGAATATCTCTGGCTGTCCTGGACTCGCTTTGTAGACCAGGGCGGGCCTCGAACTCACAAAGATCCGCCTGCCTCTGCCTCCTAAGTGCTGGGATTAAAGGCGTGCGCCACCACCGCCTGGCCTTTTGGTTGGTTTTTTGAGACAGGGTTTCTCTGTGTAACCCTGGCTGTCCTGGAACTCCCTCTGTAGACCAGGTTGGCCTTGAACTCACAGAGATCCACCTGCCTCTGCCTCCCAAGTGCTGGAATTAAAGGCATGCACCACCACCAACTGGCCTGGAAACATCTTAAAGACCATATGTGAGAGTCGGATGGCTCAGTGGATAAAGTGCTTGCTGCATGGGCATGAGGACCCTAGTTCGGATCCCCAGCACCCATATAAAGAGTTCTGGGGTGACAGGAGGATCTCTGCACCGTCTAGCCAGCCCAGCTTCCTTGGTGAGCACCAGGCTAGTGGGAGACTGATCTCAAAAACAGGCGAATGGCTCCTGGAGAACTATGCCTGAAACTGTCCTCTGTATTCCACATGCATATGCCCACATGTGCCTGTTCTGTAAACCTGTGCACATCCACACACATTTTAAAAAGTGGAGAAAACGCATGTAAAGATATAAGTGAAGATCAGATATTTAAAATTGTTGAGCAGCATAGACAGAAGAAATACAAGGAAAAGAGGATGGGGGAACAACTGCCACTCAGGGTGTGACTTCAGGTGTCATTGGAGTACAGACTGGAAGGAGATGAGGGGTGCCATGTGTATGGAAAGGTTCCAGGCAGGAGGAACAGCAAGGGCAAAGGCCTGAGGCAGAGTCATGTACCTGGGTAACCAGAACAGAGAGAGCAAGGAGCTAAGTGAAGGGAGATAAGAGTGGGGAGGTGAGAGAGGGACAGTGAAGGATCTGGTGAGCAGCACCCAGGACTTTGGCTTCTGGTCTGAGTTAGGTATGAGCCATGGAGGATTCTTAGCAGAATAGAGATGCTCACTGACTTACTGTACTCATGGCCGAGTCCAGCTTAGAGTGGCTGCTCAGGTTCAGGCAAACAACAGTGAGTAGTGGCCATGAGTTGGAAAATGGAGAATTCTGGTCCTATCTAGCATGCTTGTTTTTGTTTTGAGACAGGAACTCATGTAGCCCATGCTGGCCTTGAACTCCCTATTGTAGCCACGGATAATGGTGAGATCCTGACCTTCCTGCCTCTTCCTCCTGAGCTCTAGGCTGAGAGTCATGTGCTGCTGCACTCAGTTCATGCAGTGCTGAGAAAGGAACCCAGGCCTTCGTACATGCCGGGCAAGCACTCTATCCACTGAGCCCAGCCCTGCCTATAGTGTGTCCTACCACAAAGTGTTTTCTGGAGAGGCAAGCAACACATAGTTCATCATTTGCTCACATTTCAATAAAAGAATTTATTGAGTGGGAGAAGGCAGGGTGAGGCAGGAGTCTTCAAGACCAATCCTGACTGCCTGGCTCACCTCTGCCTTCTCCCACTCAATAAATTCTTTTATTGAAATGTGAGCAAATGAGCTGACAACACAGTGAGCTCTACTCCTCCACTAATTTATAAGAAAAATAACCCATTCACAGACGACAGCTGAGACCGCAGTAATGAGTCAGGCTGTGCTTCCATACACCCTACCTAAACTGGGGGACACCCTCTATAAGAGCCCACATGACTTTCCTTGGATGAACTCTCCTTCTCAATCTCTTGTTTGGTTTTACAAATTACATGTATTTATTTATTTATTTCTAGTGTAGTGTGTGAACGTGTGGACAAATGTGTTCCATAGCATGCATGTGGAAGAGGGCGGTCAACTTGCAGAAGTTGGTTCTCTGTTTCCATAGTGTGATTCCCAGGAATAGAACCCAGGTCGTCAGGTTTGGTGGCAAGGGTCTTTACCAGCTGAACCATCTCACCTACTGACCTTATTACTCTTCTGTGCATATAGAATTAGGCAAAGCCAAGGCTCATACAGCAGAAGCCAATGATGTGTCCTCCCCGAGGGTTGGCAGATAATTAACAGTTTCCAGGGGAGGGGCTAACGAGGCCACAACCATCTCTGGGGATTGCTAGGCAATTAGTGGTAGCTGAGGGGAAAGAAAGAGCAATTCCCTGCCCCTGCCTTAAGATTAACAGGCAGTAATGGTTTCTGGGGAGGAAGAGACATTTCTTCAGAGGTGTGGCCACTGGTAAGGAACCCACAGCCCTGTAAGCAGCCCCTCACCCTCGCTCTGTAAGTAACCCCCACAAAACTCAATGGGTCACAAAAAAAGAAAAAGACATGAAAGCCGAAGGGTGAGTTGGTTGGGAAGAGGGAGGGGTCAGCAGGAGTGGGAGGGGACAAGAAAGGGGGATGGAATAAATATGATTAAAGTTCATCCTGGGCATTATGAAAATACCATAACCATTATGATGTATATTATGCTAACAGAAACTTAAAGAAAAACGCAGTGCCCTCTTCACCCCGCCTAGGACACCCACTGGGTCACAGTCCACTCTGTGTATTCAGGAAGGACCCTCCTAAGGTCCTCTGACATCCCCAGATCCTAGTATGTCCTGCCTCTCCCATGCATTTTGTTTTGTTTTGCTTTGTTTTTTGTATATGGGTATTTTGCCTGTGTGTATATGTTTTCAGTCCCCTGGGGCTGCAGTTCCAGACAGTTGTGAGCTGCCATGTGGGTGCTGGGAATCAAACCAAGGCCCTTTAGAAGAACACCAACCAATGCTCTTAATCACTGAGCCAACTCTCCAGCCCATTGTGGGAGAACTCTTTAAGCTTTTTGTTCGTTGGTTGGTTTGGTTTGGTTTGGATTTTGTTTTTTTCCAGACAGGTTTCTGTGTGTAATAGCCTTGGCTATCCTGTAGCTTGCCTTGTAGGCCAGCTGGCCTTGACCTCACAGAGATCCAACTGGCTCTGTCTCTTGAGTGCTGGGATTTAAAGGCTTAGTCCACCGGGCTCAGTCAGGAGTCCGACCTAACACAGAAAAAAAGGCCCACAAAAAGCTTTCCCTTGCCTCTTGAAGAAAGAACTATTGCTTAGTCTTTCAGAACAAATCTAATTCTTTCAAAACTGAACAATGAACAAGAGCCCAAATGTCCCTGCCTATCCTCCCACTGGCTCAGGTCCCCAAGCAATTAGGCTAGAACTCCCCCAAAGAGTCTCATTATGCAAAAACAAAGCAGCCCCATCCAAATAATTAGCATCTCCGGCCTGTGTTTCCTGGCATGTCCTTTGAAGCAAACAAGACATTTCTCCCAACATATGAAATATTGAATTGTAAAAGAGCAGCAGATCTAAGCACCATGAAGAGAAGGCTTCTGTGGCTTTCCTAAAATAATTGTCTGTGTGGCACGCGCCTTGCTGGAGTGTTCTCTGCAGCCATGTAATTAAACGCCTGGTGTTTGGCCGCCAGGTCTCAGCACACTAAGATCCTGAGTTCTGCCCTGCAGGGTAAGTTCAAATGCTCAGTCAAATTCACTTCTATGAAAGATGAGAGAATGACCGAGAAGGCTTGAGAAGTCCAAATGCCATTCCAAGACTGGGGTCTATGTACCTTGATTCCCAAACCCCTAATTCATGGAGGGTCTTATCCTGAGGGGCACAATGGTCTATCTCAGGGAAATGCTTAAAATGATAGTGTGGAACCAGGAAGATGGCTCAACCAGTAAAAGTGCTTGCCACTAGCTCTAACAATCTGAGTGCAACTCCTGGGGACCTACAGAGTAGAAGTGACCTGGCTCCCACAAGTTGTCCTCTGACCCCACACATGTGTCAAGGCATTCAATTTCACACACAAATAAATATATTTTTAAAAAATTGTAAAGATAGGAAAATCTTGGGCACATGAGAAGAGAGAAGAGCCCCACATCCAGTTGAAGCCTCTGTCTGGCAGAGAATCATCACCAGTCCCAACCCTGAAATCGGCTAGGAATCCCACCAGAAAACCCATTTCCAAAAAAGCACAGGTCCTAAACCCCTTGTGCAACCAGTGGCTTCTGGTTCTACCCAATCCACTCATAATTCCACCCAGAGCACCTCCCGAGCCATCCCATAATCTCACCAAAAGACAGGGAGGTTCTGTTCAAATTCTTCAATCATGTGTATATGTGCACATGAGTGCAGTGCCAAAAGAGGGAGTTGGAGCCCCTAGAGCTTGAGTTATATGTGTTTGTGAGCCACCTCTCATGGGTACTGAGAACTGAACTCAGGTCCTCTGCAAGAAAGAGTCATCTTTCCAGCCCCCTAGGCACCCTCTTTTGCTGAGATCTGGTTCCCATCTTAATATCCCTGATAATGGGGTCTAAGAGGATAAGCTATGCCTTCAAGTAGTTGTTCTTCAAATCATATTTTATGAGCTGGAGCTTTCAAATACTTTTCATGAAAGCTGCTGTCCAATTAACCACAGGGCTCCATAACAGGCTCAGGGTTAATTAAGCCTGAGACACACAGGGCAATGGTAGAGATTCTGTCTAGAATCTCCCAGGGAGAGGCTGGGATGCAGCTCAGTGGTAGAGCCCCTGCCTAGAATCCCCCAATGAGGGGCTGGTACATGCCTCAGTGGGAGGTTCCTGCCTAGAATCCCTCAGTGAGGAGCTGGGGACATGACATGGTTCAGCACTGGCCTTGTAACCATGGCAGCCTTGAGTTTTATCCTCAACTCTGCTAAAATGAAGAAAAGAAAAAAGCTTCCTGAGACAGAGGAATTGTGGCTGGATCCCCTGAGGGCAGCCACCCCCTGAACACTGGCTGTGGGAGGATTAGCCAACTGGAAGAGAGCAAGCAGCTGCCTCTTAATAAAATGAGGATGGAATTGAATTTGAGACTGGGTAATTTAATCAGCAAGCTGAGGTGGCTTGGGGCTTATATATTTATTTGGACTTTTCCTCCTTCCAGAAAAGCATCTAAGTGGTTTACAAGGATATGTAAAACACCGCACAATGGTTCCAATTAAATTTGAGAGTGGGATCAGACACTCTGGGAGGGCATGCTGCCAACCCACAGCCAAGGTGGTCAGACGTCTGTTCTTGCATTTTACCCAGTCAATTTGAGACTAAAAATCCAGCCCACACAGATCATAAGGATTATAAGGCCAAGTACCAGCCTACTATAAGGTTACTTTTAAAAATTATTTTTAATTACAATTTTGTGCACATGCACACACGCACATGCACACATAGGTGCACACATGTGCACGACATGGGTGTATGTGTGGGTAAGAAGACAGCATGCAGTCCTCTTCTACTATATGGATTCTGAGGGTTGAACTCTGGCCATGCAGTTTAGTGGCAAGCACCTTTACCTACTAAGCTCTCTTTCTAGTCCCTACAAGGGTTTTTGTTTTTTTTAATTAGGCACTGCTTAAAACTAGACAGGTAGGGGGCTGGAGAGATGGCTCAGCGGTTAAGAGCACTGACAGCTCTTCCAAAGGACCCAGGTTCAAATCCCAGCATCCACATGGCAGTTCAGAGCTGTCTGTAATTGCTGGGGGTGGTGGTGCATGCCTTTAAGACATATCTCTGTGAGTTCAAGGCCAGCCTGGTCTACAAAGTGAGTCCAGGACAGTCAAGTATACACAGAGAAACCCTGTCTCAAAAAACCTAAAAAAACAAACAAACAAAAAATAGACAGGTAGGAGTGGTTTTTGGGTTTTTGTTTTTTGTTTTTTGTTTTTTCAAGACAAGGTTTTCCTGTGTCTTGGCTGTCCTGGACTCGCTTTGTAAACTAGCCTGGCCTCAACTCAGAGATCTGCCTCCTTAAAGGCATGGGCCACCACACCCAGACAAGTGTTTCTTTTTTAAGCTTCTAATTATATGATAATTGGTGTAATAACAAAATTGTAAGGTGCATCCATAGGATAGAATATTATACAGCACTAAAAATTGGGGACTTGGGGCCTGGAGTGCATATTTAGGATACATAAGGGCATCCTCTGTACCACACAAAAATACCACATGTACATATGGAACTCAGAATATCAGAAATTCTAGAAAAGGATTGTACCACCCAGCCCTACCCCCCATCTCTAAGCCAGAGGGTTTATGGGCTTGTGCCACCACACTCAGTTTTATGCCATGCTGAGGATGGAACCCAGGGCTTCCTACATACTGGACACTCGCTCCAGCTCTAAAGCTTGTTTAAATTCATTTTTTTATTTTGGCAAAGAAGTAAGAGGGACATAAGCAGAGAGGAGATTGAGAAAAACGAATCTGTTAAAACTCGGCCCTGACAGCATATGGTTGGGCAAAAATTTGGCTTGGAGTTCCTCAGCAGAAAACTCAAAAAGAAAAAGCTGGTCACTTAAACTGTCCCCAGTGTCCTGAAAGCAAAGTACGCCAGATGCTCCCAAGAAGCAGCAACTATTTTTGGCACTAAGAACAGGCGGGGATTTCTCCCACGGCCTCCCAAAAAGGACTCTGTGATGTCACCCACGTCTTTCCGGGCAAAATCCAAAATCCTTACGTTGGGGGTGCCCCTCCTCCCCTGCCTTCTTTCAGTCTTTCTTTCTCGCCCCTTTATTTCCTTCCTTTCTCTCCTTATCTCCCCTCTTTTTCTTTCTCTTCTCTCTTTCCCTCCTTCTCTCTTTCTTTTTTTTGTTCAGACAAATTCTTGGTCTGTAGCCCAGGCTGGCTCAAACTCGCAACCTTCCTGCCTCCACCTTCAGAATGTTGGGACTCCCAGCATCTGCCTGACCTCGGGATGTCTTTCACTCCTATTCCATCAGAGTAGAGCCGACTCCACAAAGTCCTGCCTGGATTCATGCTCTGGATTGATGATTTGAGTGCTGTGTAACCCAGGCAAGCTGTTTAACTTCTCTGAGAGTCATCCTTCTCATCTGTAAAACTGACATGTTACCTGTTCCTACCTCACAAGGATTCCTGGGGAGTGCAACGGTTTAAAAAGATAGCCAATAGCCGGGCGTAGTGGCGCACGCCTTTAATCCCAGTACTCGGGAGGCAGAGGCAGGCGGATCTCTGTGAGTTTGAGGCCAGCCTGGTCTACAAAGCAAGTCCAGGACAGCCAGGGCTGTTACACAGAGAAACCCTGTCTCGAAAAAAAAAAAAAAAGATAACCAATAACATATGCATATTGAATTAGTATAGTTCTAGGCAGACAGGGTTATAGAAGTTGGCTACCATAACCAGTATGCTGTACAGTTTTTTTTGGTTTTGGGGTTTTTGGGTTTTTTTTTGTTTTGTTTTGTTTTGATTTTGGTTTTTTTGAGCAGGGTTTCTCTGTGTATCCCTGGCTGTCCTGGACTCACTTTGTAGACCTGGCTGGCCTCTGAACTCACAGAGATCCACCTGCCTCTCCCTCCGGAGTGCTGGGATTACAGGCATGGGCCACCATGCCGGGCAATTACAGACAGCTGTGAACTGCCATGTGGGTGCTGGGATTTGAACCCAGGGCCTTTGGAAGAGCAATCAGTGCTCTTAACTAACTGTTGAACCATCTCTCCAGCCCTTTTTAAAAAAAAGATTTATTTATTTATGTATTTTATATACATGAGTGCTCTATCTGCATGTATGCCTGCATGACAGAAGAGGGTATCAGATCCCAGTATAGATAGTTATGAGCCACTATGTGGTTGCTGGGAATTGAACTCAGATCCTCTAGAAGAGCAGCCAGTGCTCTTAACCACTGAGTCAACTCTCCAGCCCTGTACAGTTTTCTTTATGGTGCTGGGGATGGAGCACAGGGCCTCACAGTTACCAGCCAGGCACTCTATCACTGAGCTGCACACCAGCCCTGAGGCTATTATTAAAATTGGTACTTTCTTAATACCCAAAGACCAATTAAGCAGTGTGTGTGTGTGTGTGTGTGCATGCATGTGTGCATGTGTGTGTGCATGTGTATGTGTCTGTACGTGCATGTGTGTGTGTGTGTGTGTGTATGTGTGTGTGTGTGTGTGTGTGTGTGTAGGCCTCAGATAACTCAGGAGTCAGGAGTCATCTACATCTTTACAAATATTTTTATCACTGTGTGTGCCAGCATGTGGAGGTCAGGTGACTTTGTGGGGTCCTCTCCTTACATCTTTCTGTGGGATCTGGAGATGAAACTCAGGTTACCAGGCTTCCACACAAAGCATCTGTATCCACCGAGCCCTACCTAATGTTTAGACAGTCTCTCCCCGGCCTGAAGCTCTCAGTTCAGCAAGACTGCCTGCCAATGATGCCTGGAAATCCTCCAGTCTCTAACCCCCCCAGCACAGAATTACAAGCATGTACCTGCAAGCTCACTTTGTTCAAAACAGGGTCTTCATGCTGGCAAGGTAAGCCCTTTACCAACTCAACCATCTCCCAGCCTTGTATTTGTGTGTTTTTCAAATTTAATTTTATTGTCATTATTACTGTGTGTGCATTTGTGTACATGTGTTATCACAAGCAAGCCATGTGTATTCGGAGGCCACATGTCACCTTTCAGGAGTAGGTTCTCCTTCCCCCCCGTGTGGGTTCTGGGACTTGAACTCAGGTCTTTAGGTTTGCATGGCAGGTGATTTTATTCACTGTGCCACCCTGACAACCTCCTAGATGTTTGTCTGTTTGTTAATCACTATACCAACATGCCTGACTCCTTTGGAAGAAAAGAGGTTTATTTAGCCCTCCACTCTAGAGGTTCAAGGACCTAGTGCTGTCATCGAGGTGACTCTAATGATGACACATGATGGATGCTGTCACTGCTCTCATCAGAAATGTAAAAATTCCTCATGATGGGCAGTGCTAATTATCCACTTGGCAGGATCTAGAAACACCTGGGAGATGGGCATGCCTGTGGGGGTATTTTGATTATATTAATTGATATGGAAAGACCCATCGTAGTTGTGGGTGGGACCATTCCTCAGTGTGCTGGCTCTTTTTTTTTTTTTTTTTTTTTCAACTTGACCCAAGTTAGAGTAGCATGGGAAATGGAACCTCAATTGAGAAAATGCCTCCATCAGATTGTCTGTGGATCATTTTCTTGATTGATGGTTGATGTGGAAGGACCCAGCCCACTGTAAGAAGTGCCACCCCTGGGGTGTATAAGAAAACAGGCTGAACCGGGCAATGGTGGCACATGCCTTTGATCCCAGTACTCGAGAGGCAGAGGCAGGGGGTTCTGAGGCCAGCCTGGTCTACAGAGCAAGTTCCAGGACAGTCAGGGCTACACAGAGAAACCTTGTCTCAAAAAAAACAAGAACAAAAACAAAAAGCTGAGCAAGCCGTGGGGCACAGGGTAGCAAGGAGTGATGCTCTATAGTATCTGTCTCAGTTCCTGCCTCCAAGTTCTTGCCCTAACTCCACACAGATAGTCAAACAGACCTATCCCTCCCCAAGTTATTTTGGGCATGGTATTACCACAGCATGACTGAAACCAAACTAATATATTGGACAAAGTGGGTTGAGCATCAGTAGCCATTGCTGTCAGCTAGGACTGTGGATGCCCCTTGACCAGCTGCTTTAGGTTTTGTTGGCTTGACCCCTCCATCATGATGGACTGTACCCCTAGACTGTGAGTCAGAATATGTGTTTTTTTAGGCCAGATGTGGTGGCACATGCCTTTAATCCCAACACTTGGGAGACAGAGATAGGCGGATCTCTGTGAGTTCGAGGCCAGCCTGGTCTACAGAGTGAGTTCCAGGATAGCCAAGGCTATGTAGAGAAACAGTGTCAAAAACAAAAAACTAAAAATGTACTTGTTTTATTTGTGTTAATTAAAATTTTTTCTCTTATGAATGTTTGCCTGCATGAGGCCAGAAGACAGCGTTGGATCCCCTGGGACTGGATTTACAGATAATTGTAAGCTTCCATGTGGTATGTCCTCTGGAAGAGCAGGAAGTGTTTTTATCCACTGAATGGTCTCTTCAGTCCTGCTGCTTGGTTATTATTGTGGGGAGGGACATGTGTACAGCAGCATGCATGTGGAGTTCAAAGGACAACTCTATGCAGTCAGTTCTCTCTTTACCTTCATGTGGGTTCCAGGGTTCTAACTCAGGTCCCCAGGCTTGAGCAGAAAGCCCCTTTACTATGTGAGCCCTGTAAGCTAGATATATCCTTTGTCCCTTAAGTTGCTTTTGTCAGGATGTTTTTGTCACAGCAACAGGGAAAGATACTATGACTTATTCCCAGGCCAGAAGCAAAGGAGGCTGGGCCTGCAGTCCCTCCCAGAGTAAGAATCCATCAGTCCACACTGCCTTTTGGTTTCTTTATTTGCCTTACCGTGTAGCCCTGGCTAGCCTGGAACTTGCTATGTAGACCACACTGACCTTGAACTCAGAGACCTACCTGCCTCTAGCTCCAGAGTACTGGAATCAAAAGCACATCCAACCATCTGAGCTGGGCCCCACCTTCTAAAGAACACATGGACAAGGACTGGGGTGTGACTCAGTTGGCTTTTTAACATGTATTAGGCAGCTCCATCCTCAGGGATATATATATATATATATATATATATATATATATATATATATATACATATATATATACGTATATGTATATATATATGTATATATATATGTATATATATATATATATATATAGAGAGAGAGAGAGAGACAGAAGCTGTGGTTCTGAGCAGGAAATATAAGATACTGAAGCCTCAGCAGGACATAGAATCTGCTAACAGGTTTATTCCTCATTACAAGGTGGAGAGCTGCTGCTTTTCTCTAGGGCAGAGAGAAACCAAGATTCTTGGCCACAGTGGCATGGCCTGTAAATAGTGGAGCCAGAATTCAAACATGATCTCCCTTCAGGAGATCACAGCGAACATTACCCCCGCTGCCCTTCTCCTGTCCTTTACCTCAAAACCTTGATCCCCATCCATTCAGGCCTCAGGGTGTAGCTGAGACATACCTCTGCCCAAGGCAGGAAGTGGCATGAGGGTGGGGAGTTTTGTCTGTCTGGCAGGTGTTTATTGAATGGCTAAATGTTGATGGGTTGGTAGGTTAGAGACCAGATGTCTTCACAAATTCACTGTGAATAGTCCCCTGCATCCCCCTCCCCCTCTCCCAGTAGGGCTGTCTGAGATCAGGCTGACACAGACTCCTGGCAGGTTCCAAAGCAGTCCTGGAAGAGGGGCTGTGATAAATGAATCAGGGACACGCCTGGCAGTCACATCTGAACCGTGTCAGCAGCCAACCCTTTGGAGGGCTTGAGATAATAGCCAGCTGCCATTGTCAGACCTGGAGGTGCTAAGCAAATCCCAACTGAGTGCTGAGTGATAAGCTTGTCAGGCCTAAAAAAAAAAAAAAAAAAGAGATATCAGCTCACCTGGCCAGGCTGAAGGTTAGGGAGTCGTTGGGGCCTCCTTCGGTTTGAGCCACAGTGGCTATGCCTGGTAGAGCTGGGAGGCAGCATGGGTAATACTGTGAGAACGCCCACTGCCTCACTCATTCACACATTCCACACATTCGGTCATTCATTCACTCTTCTATTTATTCTCCATCTATGATCCATCTATCCATCCATGAGCCATCTAACCACGATCCATCCATCTAACCATCAATCTATGATCTATCCATGACCATCTGTCCATCCATCCATTATTCATTCATCCATTCACTTATTATCTATCCATCCATTGATCTATTAATTTGTCTTTCTATTCCTTTGTCCATGCATTCGAGCATCCGCTCATCTATTATCTCTCCATCCTTCCTTCCATCTATTAATTTATCTATCCATCCCTCCATGTACCCACTTGTCTATGAATCTATTCACCCTCCATCTATGCATCCTTTCATTTGTATATTTGTTCATTTATACACACATCACTGTACTCATTTTGTATGTGTATGTATGTGTACATATTCTTATATAGATGCTTGTGTGAGCATGCATGTGTGGAGGCCCAAGGTTAACAGTGGGTGTTTTCTTCTATTGCTATCTTTTTTTTTTTTTTTTAAGAGTGTCTCTGTCTGAATTCACTGAGTTCACTGATTCACTAGGGTTGCTGGCCAGGGAGTTCCAAGGATCCCTTTATCTCTACCTTTCCAGAGGTAAGCTCACAGGTACGGGCTGCCACATGAGGTTTTTACGTGGGTTCTGAAGTTCTAAACTGAAATCTGCATATTTGCATGGCAAGTGCTTTACCAACCAGGCCATCTGCCCAGCCCCAGTTTTTTGTTCATTTTTTAGAAAGGGTCTCATATAGTTCAGGCTGGCCTTGAACTCCTGATCCTCCTGTTTTTACCTGAGTATGGGAATAAGAGGAACGCCTACTGTGTCTGGTTGTTTGCAGATCTTTGTTCATGCTGTGTTGTTTCCCTCCTGGGTCATATAGGGAGACCTGCTCAGCAGAGTAGAGGTTTTCTAGCTCTTAGCTGAACCATGTTAAGGTTTGGTTATGGTATGTGTGTGCCTTCTTTCATTTGGTTATTTGGTAATTTTGCTTTGCTTGAATCTTGTCTTGCTCTGATTTGTTTGTTTGGTTTCAACTGAGTCTTTTTGAGACAGGGTCTCTCTGTGTAGCCCTGGATGTCCTGAACTCACTCTGTAGACCAGGCTGGTCTCAAACTCAGAGATCCCCCTGCCTCTGCCTCCCTGCTGGGACTGAAGGTGTGCACCACCACTCAGTGCCTCAGTGTGATTATTGGAAGAGGAGTCTAAGAAGAAGCTGATGGGTAGCAGTTCCCTCCAAGCTTAAAGCCTTTCACCTTGGAGGGAAACATCTTACAACATAGAATGTAAAGGTAATGAGGGCCAGAGAGATGGCTCAGTGATTAAGAGCCATCACTGCTCTTGCAGAGGACCACAGTTTGGTTCCCAGCTCCTACATGGTGGCTCACAACCATCTGTTAGCTGCAGTCCTAGAGGACCCAGTG
Organism: Lophiomys imhausi; assembly: GCA_907164525.1. Classification (NCBI taxonomy): domain Eukaryota; kingdom Metazoa; phylum Chordata; class Mammalia; order Rodentia; family Muridae; genus Lophiomys; species Lophiomys imhausi. Next base: position 3,323,679 of record CAJQZJ010034167.1, read on the forward strand.
CCCTCTTCAGCGGGAAGCACACACGAACATGCATTCAAGTAAAATATCTATGCACACAAAATAATAAAACAAATAAATCCAAAAGTTTTTTTAAAAAGAGAAGTGAAACAATAGGATATTTTAGGGCAGAATTTACCAGGAAGTGAAACAACAAGATGTAAGACAGCAGTTCTAACCCTGTGGTCTTGACCCCCTTTCACGGGGGTCGCATATCAAATATCCTGCATATCAGATATTTATATTATGATTCATAACAGTAGCAAAATTACAGAATAAAAATTGTCTACTTCACAGCGCATACACACCACACATACACACCACATACACACATACTCCTATACATATATACACACACCTACACAAATAAATAAACAAGCTGGGTGGAGTGGCGCACATCTTTAATCCCAGCACTTGGGAGGCAGACACAGGAGGATCTCTGTGAGTTCAAGGCCAGCCTGGTCTACAAAGCAAGTCCAAGGACAGCCCATATTGCTACACGGAGAAACCCTGTCTCAAAAAAGCAAAAAACAAAACAACAAAGAAAAACCAAATAAATAAAATGAAAACTAAAATCAAAATTACAGCAATGAAACAATTTTATGGCTAGTGTTCATCACAACATAAAGAACTGTATTAAATGGTCACAGCATTAGGAAGGTTGAGAACCACTGTTGTAAGGGGAGGTGAAAGAAACCATCCTGCAGGGAAGCTCCTTAAGACAGAAACCAACCAGCCAGGCGTGGTGGCGCACACCTTTAATCCCAGCACTCGGGAGGCAGAGGCAGGCGGATCTCTGTGAGTTCGAGGCCAGCCTGGTCTACAAAGTGAGTACAGGACAGCCTGGGTTACACAGAGAAACCCTGTCTCGAAAAACCAAAAAAAAAAAAAAAAAAAAAAAGACAGAACCAACCATTCAAAATAGCTTCAGGAAGTCCCTGAAACTGACCAGATTCACTAGGCCCCTCCCTGCCCAAGAGTACATAAACAGTAAAGACTGCTGAGAATCACTCTCAAACAAGATAAGCTGCAAAGAGAACCCTAAAGACAAACAAACCTAGCTTCCTGAAAGAATCAGAGGCCAGCCAAACTTTCTGGAAACTACACTCTCCAACCTACTGAGCTGTCTGCAGGCTGTGTAGCGTGCTTTATGAGTTCTCACCCATCCTGGTGATGCAGCTTTCTTTGAGTCTTTTCTGTTCCTGTAGGCAAGCCATTGTTTCTCCAAGTTGGACTTTGGTTTTATTTGTACTGTGGTCTGCCATCAGTCCCTATCTGGAGTGAGTAGATGTTTGTTCTCACACAACAGACAATAGTCCTGGCTCATGGAATGAGCTAGTACCCACAAGAATGGGTCACTATAAAAACAGCCTTGCCTGGCGTGGTGGCGCATACTTTTAATCCCAGCACTCAGGAGGCAGAAGCGGACGGATCTCTGTGAGTTCAAGGCCAGCCTGGTCTACAAAGTGAGTCCAGGACAGCCAGGGCTACACAGAGAAACCCTGTCTCGAAAAACCAAAGGGGGAAAAAAAAACAGCCTAAAATAAATACAAAGGGCAAGCCTTGCCAGGCGTATTGGCTCATACCTGCAATCCCAGCATTCAGGAGGCTAAGACAGGACAATCATAAGTTCAAGGCCAGTCTAGGGCTACATGTGGAAGCCCTGACTGTAACAATAACTAATAGACAAATAGCAGAAGTGAGCCTGCCTCTTGAATAACCCTGGATTTTTGTCACATCATGTTTCACTGCTGTAGTTATTTCTAACATTATTATGACATCCATCATGAGCCCCTTACCAGAGGATAGACTCATCGGGACACCCAACCTTGGACTCTCAGCCTCTAAACATTTCCTGTTTATACATGACCACAATCTCTGGAAATTTGCTACAGTCAAAGAAACTAGACTAATTCAGCCTCCCTCCCCCTGCTTAAATGTTCCCACAGTATTTGGGGTACACACAAACACACACTCTTACTCATACATACACACATACACACACACACACATACACACAGTGTCCTGTGACAGTGCTGCATGACAACCCTATGCTAGAAATTCTTTAGCAGTGGCAGCCATACTAATAATTAATGATAAATAACAGTGGATGTTTGCTTCCTCTGAGTGGCACCCTGTGCTAATGCCTGGCAGCCAGTTTCTTACAAGATTAAGTGAGATTAAGCCATAATGAATGTTCAAGTCCCAGATCTGCTCCTTCCTCTTGCTTCATTGGTTTCCAAGCACATCACTTGGTCTCTGTCATCTGTAAAATGGCAATAAAAATTGTCTACCTCAGCCGGGCAGTGGTGGCGCACGCCTTTAATCCCAGCACTGGGGAGGCAGAGGCAGGCGGATCTTTGTGAGTTCGAGGCCAGCCTGGTCTACAAAGCGAGTCCAGGACAGCCAGAGATATTCAGAGAAACCCTGTCTCGAAAAACCCAAAAAAAAAAAAAATTGTCTACCTCACAGCACACACACACCACATACATACATACATACACACACACACATTCACACACATAAATAAACAAACAAAAAAAAACAAAGACAGTGCATGAACAGGAGAGATCCATGGTGTTGTTGACCTCTGACCTCCACATACACACTATGGGCATGTGTACCAGCTCCACCCCCTCACTGGTGTGTGAACCTGGGGGCTGCCTTGCACCACTTCTGAACCAATGTGGGTGTCACAGGCTTGCTTCGGGAATGCCATCAATTACTATCCACCATGGGCCAATCACAGTGCTTGATTGAACATGTGGTCCACATGGCCCCAGGCTCTTATCACATGCAAAACCCACCAGCTTCCAGAAGGCTTGTGGGTACCCTGCTGATTTCTTTTCTAATAAATGTCTTCTTTGAAGTAAGTTTAGATTTACAGGAAAAATTCCACAAGACAGCCCAGGGAGCACCTGCCGGGTCCCCCTCCCCCCCTGCATTGTTACTGCCTTACGTAACCCCAGTGCATTGATCACAACTGAACAGCCCCCCCCACCCCCCCACCCCCGTCACTACTAACTGAATTCAGACTCGTCCAGTTTCTCCAGTTTTCCCACTCAAGTCCTTTTTTGGGTCCAGAATCCAATCCAAGATCCCACACTGCACTGAGTCACCTCATCTCCTTTCTCTTCTCTGCTCTGACACAGTGTCTACACTCTTTCCTGTGACCTTGACAGTCTTGAAGGACACTACTCAGGGATTCTGTAAAATGCCCCTAGCTGTTTGGTTTTGGAAGCCCATGATTGCCCAGTTCTCTGTATGAAGCCTGATTCCCAGATCTTCCTACTGGTTTTTGTGCTCAGGAACTTCACTGGGGTGTGGCTCAGCGGTAGAATCCCTGCCTAGAATCCCCCAGTGAGGTGTTGGGGTTGTGGTTCAGCGGTAGAGTCCTTGCCTAGAATCCACCCTCTCCAGAGGCGTGGCTCATGGTAAGCACCCTTGCCTAGACTCCCAAGTGAGAGGCTGGGGGTGTGGCTCAGGGATAGAGCACTTCTGAGAATACACCAGGCCCTGGGTTCCAGCACCACCCCCAAACCCCAAAAAATGTAAAGTAAAAGGGGACCAGGACCTGTGTCCCTACACCCATCTCATCTGTCTGCAGGGTTCCCAGATGCCTGCTGTCTGCCAGCTGAATTACTGAATGAACAAATCCCAGTCCACAGTCATTTAGCTTTCAGCCCCCAGTTCGGCTTGTTCTGTCAGCTTCCCTGCCAGAGGCCAGATCTAGCGAAGTTCAGAGAAACATAAAAACGCCTGTCTTCTCAGAAAGATTCCGTTTTGATCCTTTTTGTGTTGACATCAAGGACTCATTTCTTTAATACTTAGCAGCTTTTGAACCAAGGATGGGAGCAGCTAGCTGTATTTGCATCAGAGAGCTGGTTTTCCAGATGAGCTAGAGGTGCCTTCCTAGTGCCTCTTTCTTCTTCCTTCTTCCAACCTGTCACTGCCATCTCTGCTTCTTCCTCCCTGGTTTTTCCGGGGCCTCTGGCAGTGGTGGACAATTAGATTGAGGGCTCTGGAGTTATCCAGACTCTGAGGTCTTCCTTGACATAGCCCTGGGACGCTTAATGAGAACCACCAATGGCCCAGGTTGCTGCAGCCTATTTAAAATGAGTGTTTAAAATATTTTCAAAGATTTACGTTATTTTTAATTGTGTGCGTGTGCGCACATGCAAAAGAGAGAGAGAGAGAGAGAGAGAGAGAGAGAGAGAGAGAGTGTGTACATGGGTGCAGGTGCTTTTGGAGGTCAGAAAAAGGCTTTGGATCCTCTGGAGCTAGAGTTACAGGGATTGTTGTGAGCTACCCAATTTGGCTGCTGGGAACTGAACTCAGGTCCTCTTCTGCAAGAACAGTATGAGCTCTTAATCTCTGAGACATTTCTCCAGTCCTTTCTTTTTCTTTCTTTCTTTCTTTCTTCCTTCCTTCCTTCCTTCCTTCCTTCCTTCCTTCCTTCCTTCCTTCCTTTCTTGCTTATTTATTTATTTCAGGGGTATCATGGTGAATGTTTAGAGGTCAGCAGACAATTTTTGGAAGGCAGTTTTGGCCTTCCAACACATGGGTCCCAGGGATCGAACTCCAGTCCTCATGCTTAGCAGCAAGTGACTTTACCTGATGAGCCATCTTGCCCACCCAAATGAGCAGTTTCAAGTTGCATCATTATAAATGTCTCCAGATTTACAATGGGGACCAAGATGCCCGCCTTTGGGTGCACAGAGCAGGTGTCATTTGCTAGTTGGCACCTGCTTAGCCTGCAGGTCCATTTGCTTTCTCAACCTTGGAAGGCCCAGCTCCAAGCAGGGAGTGGAAGACAAATGGTGATTTCTCAGTCTGCAGGGAGGGTCCTTGCTGCTGGAAGCCCGACTCTAGTTTAATCTCTCACCTGAAGTTTGTCAGAAGTAAAAATGAGCCCAGATGAGCTTTTTAGACACTTCCCTCGACTTACAGGAATTCAATTTCTGGCCAGCGTATAAATCTGCAGCCCTTGATACCCGCGGTGGGGGCTGGGTCTGAGCTGCGGCAGGGGCTGGAGTTCGGAAATCAATCCCGCTGTGCAGAGAGGTCGGCGCGGGAGAAATTTATTTTCCGAGGCTGGCGGAGGCGTTTGTGCGGATAGCCAGGGACACCCCGGCACAAAATGAACCGTTTGCTGCAAAGAGGCTCCCTGGACAGGCGGGAGACAGACGGTGGAGGCTGCACAAGGGCTGAGATGTAAGGGCATAGGAGCTCCCTGCTGCCCAAGGAGCCCAGGCCAGCAGCTGCCAGCCCTTGGGATGGCTACCATGGGCTACTGCTGGGTCTTTGGGAGTCAAGGAGACCAGCTGATTTGCTACCCCTTCTTCCCCACCCTTCCTCCTTCCTTCCTTCCTTCCTTCCTTCCTTCCTTCCTTCCTTCCTTCC